>OY720453.1:63190490-63672210 GCA_963082715.1 Harpalus rubripes
GTAAATTTTACAATTTCATTTCAAATACACACTTTCTATCTTTTCGATTTTTTTACATTAAAATAAACAGTAAAATAATTTAAATAATAGTTAATAAAATAATATGCGATTACTGATTTTTTTTTATAAATATCAGTGAAACTAACGTTAAGTAGTTAAGTTGCATTCTAAATTTCTAAGACACAGTGACACCTGAAAAACTTGCACGGGACTTTTGTAACATGTTTAATTTAAAATGCACTACTTATGCGTTGTAACAACAATTACTAGTGCAGGGTATAGCTACTAGAGAAATTACAGCTGATCAGGGCCGGATTATGACTTTTTTCGCCCACAGGCAACTTTATTATAAACCCCCCCCCCCACAACAAAAATGCTATAAATTTTTTTATATAATATACTACAATATATTATAAAAATCTGATGAGGCCAACACGATACCTCCCGCTATTTATTTTTTATTAATTCCGTATAACTATGGTTCTATTTACTATTTTCTTTTTAAAACGTTACTATTATTAATTTGATATGATTAGTTCTTTGACAGTGACATTTATCTGTTAGTTACATACATTTGTGATATAAACTGTGTAACCAAGGAGTTGTTTAAAGCGTAGGCTCCGAGATTTAAATTATAGATTTTATAGAATTATCCATAAAATATATAGAAAAAGTATTTATGCAAATCTGTAGAAAATTTAATAATCTTTAATTTTTATAATAACACAAATCTCGAATAAATAACATTTGAAGGTATTTTTCGAAGATCTGTTTTGAGCTTCAAATAAATTGCCATTTCCGGCTGTCTGATTTACACCAAAATCTAATGGCTTCTTCTCATATTAGAATAAGGTAAAAATACAAGGTTTCAAAATTTTCTTAATGATATTAATTGAGTTAGAGTGGAGGATCCACACATACACATATACGTATACACACACATACACACATACATACACACAGACATTATCGTGAAAATGTTCAAATTGGATTCTTAAAACTTGGTAATTTACCAAAATCTCGATATGTGATTTTTAGCACGATCCCTATACCTCCCTTACCAAGTGTAGCGGGAGGTAAAAAGCAATATATAACCACAAATAATAATAATAAAAAAAAATAAATGTTGCACTCTTAAGCATATGATAGGTGCGTATACGTATTGAGAAAGTAATATGGTCTAAATTATCGAAAACCAATAAGATTTTACGGCATAGTTGTAAAATAACAGAATATTTTCAGCATCAGTCTAATTGTCTATTTAAAACAAAATATCGGTTCTCGATTTCAACATCACATATTCGATTCTAATCTACTAGACAGAAAAGATTAAACAACAATATTTTCTATATATTTTTACCTTCCGTCACCTTTAGGTAAGGAAGGTATTGTCTTTGGTCAAAAAATTCGGTGGTGAGTTTTTGATGAATAAGCACGTTTTAGGGTCCCTACAATACGATTTTACTATTTTTAGGATGATGTCTGTATGTGTGTGTGTGTGTGTGTGTGTGTGTGTGTGTGTGTGTGTGTGTGTGTGTGTGTGTGTGTGTGTGTGTGTGTGTGTGTGTGTGTGTGTGTGTGTGTGTGTGTGTGTGTGTGTGTGTGTGTGTGTGTGTGTGTGTGTGTGTGTGTGTGTGTGTGTGTGTGTGTGTGTGTGTGTGTGTGTGTGTGTGTGTGTGTGTGTGTGTGTGTGTGTGTGTGTGTGTGTGTGTGTGTGTGTGTGTGTGTGTGTGTGTGTGTGTGTGTGTGTGTGTGTGTGTGTGTGTGTGTGTGTGTGTGTGTGTGTGTGTGTGTGTGTGTGTGTGTGTGTGTGTGTGTGTGTGTGTGTGTGTGTGTGTGTGTGTGTGTGTGTGTGTGTGTGTGTGTGTGTGTGTGTGTGTGTGTGTGTGTGTGTGTGTGTGTGTGTGTGTGTGTGTGTGTGTGTGTGTGTGTGTGTGTGTGTGTGTGTGTGTGTGTGTGTGTGTGTGTGTGTGTGTGTGTGTGTGTGTGTGTGTGTGTGTGTGTGTGTGTGTGTGTGTGTGTGTGTGTGTGTGTGTGTGTGTGTGTGTGTGTGTGTGTGTGTGTGTGTGTGTGTGTGTGTGTGTGTGTGTGTGTGTGTGTGTGTGTGTGTGTGTGTGTGTGTGTGTGTGTGTGTGTGTGTGTGTGTGTGTGTGTGTGTGTGTGTGTGTGTGTGTGTGTGTGTGTGTGTGTGTGTGTGTGTGTGTGTGTGTGTGTGTGTGTGTGTGTGTGTGTGTGTGTGTGTGTGTGTGTGTGTGTGTGTGTGTGTGTGTGTGTGTGTGTGTGTGTGTGTGTGTGTGTGTGTGTGTGTGTGTGTGTGTGTGTGTGTGTGTGTGTGTGTGTGTGTGTGTGTGTGTGTGTGTGTGTGTGTGTGTGTGTGTGTGTGTGTGTGTGTGTGTGTGTGTGTGTGTGTGTGTGTGTGTGTGTGTGTGTGTGTGTGTGTGTGTGTGTGTGTGTGTGTGTGTGTGTGTGTGTGTGTGTGTGTGTGTGTGTGTGTGTGTGTGTGTGTGTGTGTGTGTGTGTGTGTGTGTGTGTGTGTGTGTGTGTGTGTGTGTGTGTGTGTGTGTGTGTGTGTGTGTGTGTGTGTGTGTGTGTGTGTGTGTGTGTGTGTGTGTGTGTGTGTGTGTGTGTGTGTGTGTGTGTGTGTGTGTGTGTGTGTGTGTGTGTGTGTGTGTGTGTGTGTGTGTGTGTGTGTGTGTGTGTGTGTGTGTGTGTGTGTGTGTGTGTGTGTGTGTGTGTGTGTGTGTGTGTGTGTGTGTGTGTGTGTGTGTGTGTGTGTGTGTGTGTGTGTGTGTGTGTGTGTGTGTGTGTGTGTGTGTGTGTGTGTGTGTGTGTGTGTGTGTGTGTGTGTGTGTGTGTGTGTGTGTGTGTGTGTGTGTGTGTGTGTGTGTGTGTGTGTGTGTGTGTGTGTGTGTGTGTGTGTGTGTGTGTGTGTGTGTGTGTGTGTGTGTGTGTGTGTGTGTGTGTGTGTGTGTGTGTGTGTGTGTGTGTGTGTGTGTGTGTGTGTGTGTGTGTGTGTGTGTGTGTGTGTGTGTGTGTGTGTGTGTGTGTGTGTGTGTGTGTGTGTGTGTGTGTGTGTGTGTGTGTGTGTGTGTGTGTGTGTGTGTGTGTGTGTGTGTGTGTGTGTGTGTGTGTGTGTGTGTGTGTGTGTGTGTGTGTGTGTGTGTGTGTGTGTGTGTGTGTGTGTGTGTGTGTGTGTGTGTGTGTGTGTGTGTGTGTGTGTGTGTGTGTGTGTGTGTGTGTGTGTGTGTGTGTGTGTGTGTGTGTGTGTGTGTGTGTGTGTGTGTGTGTGTGTGTGTGTGTGTGTGTGTGTGTGTGTGTGTGTGTGTGTGTGTGTGTGTGTGTGTGTGTGTGTGTGTGTGTGTGTGTGTGTGTGTGTGTGTGTGTGTGTGTGTGTGTGTGTGTGTGTGTGTGTGTGTGTGTGTGTGTGTGTGTGTGTGTGTGTGTGTGTGTGTGTGTGTGTGTGTGTGTGTGTGTGTGTGTGTGTGTGTGTGTGTGTGTGTGTGTGTGTGTGTGTGTGTGTGTGTGTGTGTGTGTATGTAACAAAATTTTCGTCTACGATAACTTCCATACTACAATTCTAAAAATTATAATTCTTTCGTATTTCTCTTCGTTACATCCATGTGAAGAGCTGATTAGATTTTGGTTAGAATTGGACAACCGGAAGTACCATCATTTGAAGATTTTGACAGTTTTTCTTGAAAAAACTATGTTAAATATAATTTTTTCACATTTGATGTTATAAATATTAAAGAATATTTTATTCTCTATACGATTTGACTGCATTTTATACTTAATATTAAATGGATATAGAGTTAAAAAATTATAAAGAAATTAAATTTCATAAAGTAGCCATAGCTGTGGAAACAACTACTATATTAAGAAAATTCTGATTGAAAGATGTCAGTGTCAAGTGAAATTGACATAGTGTGTCTGTCTTATAATTTTACTGGAAATATAGGATTTTTTGCTTTCTGTATGGAATTTCTATAAAATACATACAACTGCTTTAAGGTAATGTACAAGAAATAATAATAATAAATCTTTTATTTCTGCAGATACATTAAATACTGTATATAGAAAACGTCACAAAATAATAATTTTCTGTATGAAATTTGCATAAAATACATGCAACTGCCGGAAGGTAATGTACAAGAAATAGAATATGTATTTAATTTAACAAGGAACTTTCCGTATGAAATTTGTACAAAATACATAGAACTGACGGAAGGTAATGTGCTGGCCACATCAGATTTTTTTTGATAATTTTCAGTAATGAAAATTTGTTTTTATTCGTCGCCGGCGCCCCCCAAGTTGGCGGCGCCCCTAGGCAACTGCCTATATTGCCTTATGGATAATCCAGCCCTGCAGCTGATTCGTCCACCATTGTGCATGGAGCCACTTAAATCATTCAATATCAATGTTACAGTATTATTAATCATTTAAATTTTCCATAGCAACGGGTTGTTGCGCTCTAGATTTTGCAAATCATTTGAGAAATGGTTATAATTTTTACAGGTACTTATGCAATTCATATATTTTTCTCTAACCTCAAAAATCTTAACGAACCGTATTGTTTCTTGTATAAAATGGCAAATATTGAAGTTATATTTAATTATGAAAAATAGTTAGTACATAAACTTATAAGAAATGCACTTTTATTTCATAATTTACTGCATTTATTTTGGCACCAATATGGCGGACGAGTCAGCTATGTATTATCTAGTAGCTGTAGTACTCGGCATGACGTCATTAGCCGCACTAAGTGAAAAACTGAATATATAAATGGATATCGCTATAGGTGGACAAAGCTGCATAATATATGGTAGGATTCTAGAAAAAATATTGCTACATGTTCTTTGCGAGATTGCTTGTTGAAATTTCACTTGGGCAATTTCCTGTACAAATGTTGTAGAAGTTGTGTAGATTAGCGCATATTTTATTTTCCCAACATGAGAAATCAATTCATTGACGACAGGAAGTCTGAACTGATAGAATTAAGTGATACCCGGCCGTGATACAGAGCCTCTAGCTCCCGGTAAATTAATCGTAAATTGATGTGTCTCTCATGATTACCGCGTGTGTTTAATTCAGCACTCCGCATTGAGGAGGGAGAAAATAATTTCTTCGATGTTTTTGCTGTAGTTTATTGATTGCTTGTTAATTAGCTATAATCGAATTGCTTTAATTAGCTTATAATCATTAATTTTTCAACCTCTTTGTGTGGTTCTAAGAGATTTAATTAGTTCAACGCAGGGTTATTGAATATTTAATTTGTTATGAACATAACTTTGCTTCTTGTTTACACTTCAACCACGCGTATGATAGTTATTAAAAAGAAATGAAGTCTTCATTCAATACACTTTACTCCAGTCGTTAACTGAGTATCCTAACTAATCAAATTTACTCCAGACCTGTCTCCTTTCATAATTCCCGCCACACAGTCTCTCATTCTAATGTAACACAAGGGCCTGTTACGAAGGCTTTAATCGATGGATTGACAACCACTCTGTTGAGGAGGAACATACACACACGTAGGCGAACCAAAATTCTACATTTTGTCTTTTGGACATGAGAAACCGTCACAGAGTAACTAAAACAAGCCAAAAAGTTAGCATCTTAATGAGAGGATATCTAGAGGGTGTGCAGGGTATATGGCTACCATTACTAAATATGAAACCTACACGTAGGCTTACAATAATTTTTACTCCTAACTGTTAACATTCTAAATGTCTAGACCGCTAACACCTAGATTTAATAGAGACAGTTATAGAAAAAATCTGGTGTAGCCAACACAATACCTCCCGCCATTTACAGCCCGAGTCACAAAAAAGATTAAGTTAATCCTGATTTTTGAATTAGCGAATTTTACTGTAATTTTGACAGTTTATTTCTTAAAATATAGTCTAATCTAATCCAAGTAACTACCTTTTTTTAAATTCGTCAACAGGATGAAATCCCAATTACAAAGTGGGTTCACATTCACACACATCCATGCCTTAGTGGGATTCGAACCCAGAGCCCCGATGGCACTCATGACATGAGGCGTTGTTCTAACCATTGAGCTACCGGAGCTATAATAAAATGAAGATTAAGTTTTAAATACCGGGATAGAATAGAATTCACTAATCCAAAAATTTTACCTATGCTGGAAACTGTATTGAATTCGTTTTCTATTGTTCTATTTACTTTTTTCTTTTTAAAACGTTACTAATATTTATTTTTAATTATTGAAATTACGTGGTTTTAAGTTTCACAATAATAAAAATAATAAATAAAATGAATAATAAGTTTCACCATGTAAGAGCTGACAAAATTAAAGAAGTTACTAATATTATTTTGAAACGATAAGTTCTTTGATAGTGACATTTATCTGTCAGTTACATATATTTGAATAACTGCGTTTTGTTTGTTTAAAGCGTAGGTCCTGGGATTTAAATTATAGATATTTTTATAAATTTATCCATAAAATATATAGAAAAAGTATTAATGCAAATCTATAGAAAACTTAATAATCTTTAATTTTTATAATAACATTAGTCTCGAAAATATAACACTTAAAGGAATATTTCGAAGAAAAACTATTTTAAGCTTCTAGTAAAGTGCCATTTCTGGTTATCCGATTTTCACCAAAATTTATTGGGCTCTTTCCATTACAGAAATAGTTCGAAATACAAGGTTTCAAAATTTTCTGAATCATAGCATTTGAGTTAGAGTGCAGGATCGACACATACACACATACACACAGACATCATCGTGAAAATGTTAAAAAATTGCTAATTGTTTCTTAACAGAATTTTGACTTACAAAGATAGACGGAGTTAAAATATCGTTACTGAAATATTATTGCTCTGCACTGGACTTATCACAGGTACTACGTCCTATTACTTACTTGCGTCTAGGTCCTATTCTAATAGTCTGCTTTGAAACTCTGTTAAGTCACCACTTTTGATACTAGACTCCACAGTTAGTCCATTTGTCTTACCGGTGAAAAATTAAAAAACTTTTTCGTTTGACATTTTGAAAAATTTTGTTGTTCTTTATTTTATCGTACAATATCTAAAGGTATTTCTATTGAAATTATTAAATATATAATTATTCTATATTATCTCGTAGAGATGGTGCCAAATGTCATGCGCTATGAAATGCGCAGATAAAGAAGAGAGAGAGAAAGAGAAAGATAGAGTTTTGCTTTCTACGCGACAGCTCTTGAGATTTGGCACAGGCTATACATTGTATTTTTAGGAAATGCTTTTATTCCAAAATAATGTAATAGTACATTAAAACACAAGTATCATAAGGCAATCTGTTAACGTACGAGTCCAAGTTTGGAAAACGAGCATTACCATAAATTTAAATTGTAATAAATAAAACTTACCGTTTTAATTATTTTGACAAAGTAAATCTGAGCGCAGTGTTTCTTGTTTCATAATTTTTTAGTTGAAATTTTAACCTCACAGATTCTTATTCTTTCTTAACTAACACAGATTTAGCTATAAATATCTTTTCTTTCTAGTCCTATCACCTAGAGAAAGGATAAAAATCCATAATTAGAAATAATATTTCAACACAAACAATTTACCATTTTAAGGTTATCTGTCAGTTATGAAAGCATGACTACCACTTCTTGAACAAGAAAGGCGCCAAAAACAGTACGTTTATAGATTTTCTAAACGTCGTGTTTTCAGTGATAAACTGTGCTTTTATAGAAACATAAGAACACCGAAATAGAAAAAATTACTTAAGCAATGGGACCAACACACAGTCGTGCCATGTTCCACCCTGTTGTTTATAGTATTGTATCAAAAGGTTAAGGCCGCCGTAAAATAATCTTCTACCTACATTATTTTGAAATGTAGAATATTATCTAGCTTGTGTTTTGTTTTATGCGAACACCCATTAAAGTCCAAATGAGTTACAGTTATTTTACCATCCAGCAAAATGCTAATTTAGAAAAATTTTACAACGTAAAATGTGAACGGGTGACATAACATTATGGTGCATATCTGTACCTCCACAAAACTATAAAAGTATATAGCCCGGTAAAACTGCGCTCCGTTATACAAAAGTGCAACAAGATACATAAAATACAGCACGAAAATTTACGATTCATTGCTTACAACTGCCACCAAACTAAATTTTTTCATCGCCTTTATCTAGAAAACTAACAGCGTTACGCACTGTATGAGTATCACAGAGGAGGAAAGAAATTATAATCATTGATGTTAGAGAATAGAACAATAAATATTAATATATACGCCTGTTGAAGTAAACAAAGTCAGAAAGTATATAGCCACGAAGAATAGAATGAAACGAAGTCAGTGCCGGGAGTGAACGCTTTTAAAATAATCTTTTATCATTAGTTTCAAACTAAAAATCTAGGAACTCAAAGTCTAAAAAATTAAGCGTGTATGAGCTATATTACTATTTTTTTTACTTTGTGAAAAAACTGAATTGTTGAACTTTTACTATGCGAAAACTCTTTATTTGATGTAACATAATGCCTCTCTCTGGAACTCTACTGAGCTCTACAGACAATTTTTTTTTAGTGTAACTGTCTTTTGTCTCATGCCTCGCTGCTTCTTCGTTATTAGTAGTGTTTCCCTATCTGTACGAATCCATACACGACTCTTTTGGCCTGTAAGTTTTGTGAAAAAGTAATATGCCTTAATAAGTATAGCCATGTGTCACAAATTATAAAGAGCTGACACAATTAAAGAAATTATAAAAAATATGATGTGGCCAGCACATTACCTTCCGTCAGTTCTATGTATTTTGTATAAATGTCATACAGAAAGTTCCTTGCAAAAGATTATATTTCTTGTACATTACCTTAAGGCGGTTGTATGTATTTTATACGAATTCCATACAGAAAGTTTCTAACAAAATGTCCTATATTTTCAGTAAAATTATAACATAAACATACTGTCAACTGCACTTGACACTGACACCTTTCAATCATAATTTTCTTAATGTAGCAGCTGTTTCCAGAGTTATAGCAAAGCTGACTAATATATATGGTATTTAATTTCTTTATAATTTTTTAACTCTATGTCCATTTAATATGAAGTATAAAATGCATTCAAATCGTATAGAGAATAAATAATTCTTTAATATTTATGATAACATTAAATGTGAAAAAATTATATTTAACATCGTATTTTCAAGAAAAACTGTTAAAGTCTTCAAATGAGGGTACTTCCGGTTAACCAATTATAACCAAAATCTAATCAGCTCTTCACATGGATGTAACGAAGAGGAATACGAAAGAATTATAATTTTTGGAATTGTGGTATTAGAGTTATCGCATTAGAAAATTTTGTCACACACAGACACACACACACACATACATACATACACATACACACACACACACACACACACACACACACACACACACACACACACACACACACACACACACACACACACACACACACACACACACACACACACACACACACACACACACACACACACACACATACAGACATCATCGTAAAAATAGTAAAATCGTATTCTAGGGACCCTAAAACGTGCTTATTCATCAAAAACTCACCACCAAGTTTTTTGACCAAAGACAATACCTTCCTTACCTAAAGGTGACGGAAGGTAAAAAAGAATTGTGCCCGCTCCTAGATAATAGTGTAAAATGGAATAGTGTTAAATTTGGAGCTCATCAGTGTGACGTAATTGACGTCTCTTTGCAGAGGCAATTTCTAACTGGGCTCGGCAAGAGATTTACTATCTCATGCTAGATAGATAGCTTCAGAGGTAAACTGATGAGACCCAATAAGAGCGAAACGCATCTTTGGATACTACCTGGGCCAGCATATAAAGAATGACCGACAGGTTGATTCAGATGTGCCGAAATCTTGTGAAACATGGTTGTGTTTTTTTAAAATTCTTTATGAGATTATTATTATTATTATTATTATTATTATTATTATTATTCGTGTCCAAAGCATATACATAATATAAATTATTAATACACAATAAATAAATAAAATATTACAACAAATATTTCTCACTCCTTAGATACTGAAGTGACCGATTTTCGGTAGCGAAATACCGCATCCGTACCACATGGAGTGAGTTAGCTGAGCTTGTTGTTATAACAATATAAATAGTCAAATTTGGAAATCATGGAAATAGGCCTTATGCATCGCCCGGCATTAACTAGGACGGAGAGGATACATCTTCTCCGAAGATTCTCTTCTTCAAGCCATAAGAAAAACCGTCCGCAAAAACTGGCAGAGAAGTGGCCTATCTAAATAGTATTCATCCAAAAATTGCACAGTTTATAGCAGCTGGTGTTGCCTTAGACAGATCTTCTCTCGTACATGCCTCTTCTAAGATGGCGCACGTGAGCAGGTGGGCCATAGTTTGCTCTTAGCCACAATGACATAAAGTGGGTTCTGCTTGGTACCTCTAGTTGAACATGTTTACTGCACATTTTCCTACTTGATTTCGTAGGCGATTTAACGATTTCCAATTGGGCCATTTCATTACCTGGTGGTAGTTTCTTATCTGGAAGGATACCCATTGCTTTATCTACTGGCTTTAATGTCTCATTATTAGATATTGTACATTTGTTATTAATCTCTATGGTTAATTCTTATTTTTACCCAATGGTACTTTCTGACACCTATTTGAGTCTATTAATAGCTATGCATATAAATTGATGCTCTATTACCGACTGTCACCCATTACATTTTTTCTTCATCTTTATCTAAAATACGAACAACGTACACACTGTAACGCAGATCGCAGAGGAGGAAACAAAATATAAATCCAATGTGATCGATAATAGGACAACAAAATATTTATATATACGCCTGTTGAAGTGAACAATGTGCGAAAGTGAGACAGTATATACAACCACGAAGGAGAGAAAGAGACGGAATCAGTGTCGTGAGTGAAGAAACCGGGAGAGCGAAAATAGGTATTTGTTTCCGAATCGGAAGTCCACGTCGAGAAGCACGCGGCGAGTCTCACGGGTATCATGTTGCTCAAGGTCCTCTCGGGATGCCCATATTGTTGCTAACCACTCCCGCCGTCTAAAATATTCGGAGGACAAGTGTCAACGCTGAAATATTACCGCATATAAAATACAATTCAATTATCCATTTTTTCAGCAGGACCAAATTACATTATTACACTAATGAAATTTTTAAAATAATGTCGTAAATGTAATGGCATTAACCTGTCTCAAGTTAGCTTCTTATTATACAAAAGTCACTCTTATGATGCACTTTTCACTGCTGAATGCAACTCAGTTCTAAAATGTGTAAAATGCCGTAACACCTATAGTATTTATCAGATTGAAAAATGAGAATTAGAGATACATATAGTAGAATATAAAAGGAGTATCTATATACTCATGAATCAATGTTTAAGAGATGATAATTCCGCAAAAATTAAGTGAAAAAGTCTTAATCCGCAAGTACAATTCTCAACTGTTTTCGTGATATATTTAGATCATCTAATTTACTGATTTTTGTCTTTTTCCATTAATGTCTTAAAATCTAGAAGAGTTACGACTATGATCAAATGAATATTTTTGTTTATCTTTGAGGGGTCATCTTATATTATAGTATATACAGACATCCACCCAATCAAAGAAGAAATAGTACATTAAAACACAAGTATCATAAGGCAATCTGTTAACGTACGAGTCCAAGTTTTACAAAGGACGAGTGCGTTAACAGGCCTTATGATACATGTTTTTTTTATACTATTTTACAATTAGATTTTTTTTTAAAGGGATGCCAGAGATTTTTTTGTCAGTTATGTTGGTAGCGCTTCCCGCTAACAATTGAAATTTTACATTTTGACAGTTTGTGTATTGTGTGATTTTGACTGATTGTTTATATTAAAACATTGTATCAAGCATTATATAATTATGGAAGAGGAAATACTTACAATGTACTACACCGGTTTATTAATGAACCACCTGATTTGACATATCTTGTAATAAAGGTAAATTTATCAAATAACGAATCGGGATCGCTGCTTCGTGTAGGTTATTATCATAAATATATAAATAAAATAAAATAAATAAATATATCATCCCGGCATATTACCCATTGCTGGGTGTGCCAATCTGCTTTGTATACAGATATCGGTAATGATGAAATATTTATACCATGCAGGCGCTTACCAGGCGTCACCTCACGGGCACTCATTGCTAGCGTGGAAAGTGCACCACAGGGATCAAATAAAACTCTTAATAAGGAAATACTTTAATGAACAATTTATTGATCTACACTTTTACATTCCACAATTTTGTCAACACATCCACTACTCAGTTGCAGACAACAGTAAGAGCTGTTCTTACATTCTTCAATACAAAACATATGTTGTATTTGTATATGGCACTTATGTCTACATCATAATCAAATTTAAAAATTTAATATTCGACAGTTCGCCTCGAATTTTCATATTTGCTTGCAAGTAGCCACAAATTGAGTTGACAGTGTTAACATTTCAAGTAACGTGCAACATACATTTCAAAACCTGCCTGATATAACAATACAATCAGCTAAAAACTGCAATATTACAATAATATTAAATTGTAATAAATAAAACTTACCATTTAAAATTTTTGACAATGTAAAACTGAGCGCATTGTTTCTTGTTTCATATTTTTTTAGTTGAAAGATTTTTACTTCACAGATTCTTCTTTCCGAAGTAACACAGCTATAGCTATAAATTCCTCTTCTTTCTAGTCCTATTACCTGGAGAAAAGATAAAAATCAATAATTAGAAGTAATATTTCAACATAAACAACTTACCATTTTGAGGTTATACGTAATTCATGTCATGACTACCACCTCTAGAATGCGAAAGGCGTCAAAATCAGTACATTTATAGATCTTTTAAACATCGTGTTTTCAGTTGATAAACAGTGCTTTTATAGACTCATAAGAACACCGAACACCGAAATAGAATCCATTTATTTAGTTTCACTGACCTGATCATTCAATCATTAATCCTTATAACTTTAACAATCCATAACTGACAAATAAGATAGACTTCAAAGTCTATACGTAAAGTCCTTTTTGCGGACGTGGAATTGCGGACAAAACAGCTTGCTCCCGTTAGCGCGTTTTTCTCTGTAGTAATGAAGTGCATTATAGGCATAATCCTTATCAGAGATCACTCCTGCATGCATGTTGTATAAGGCGGCGATGCGTAGTTGTTATCATTTATTCTATTTTCTTGCCACGTGCCCTGAAGTGTCGTTACGTGCGTTATCGATTCCGCCACGCGGAAATGTTCTTTATTAGTCCTGACACATATATAATGCTTCGCTTTTATGGCCATCGTTTCGTCACATCAACGATAATTGATTATTTATTGTAGTGGCGATGTTATCGCTGAAGGAAGATAATAGCGAATTCAAGGGTCTTTTATAATGGCATAATACTATACTGACCAATAAAATTATTACGAAACAATGAGATATGATGCAGGATATAATATATAATACGTGATTTTTTTCATATGTATTACATACGATAAAAGTAATGACAAACAAGTTACATACATACATACTTCTAACATTAGAACATCTGGACGAGGTATACTAAATAAATATGTATATATGTAGGTGTATATTAGTGTAAACTAGAGAACATATCCACTTGAGTTCCAAATAAAAACTCGGTCACTTCTACCTATAAACAATATTGAACCCTATATTTGCGGGAGATTACTGTACACGTTTACCACTAGTTGCTCCTCTCAGGTTTATGTGATCTTTTGAGTGTTCATAGTAACTGAGATAGACCTGGTTTAAACTAGGTCTAAGTAGACTATGTTTAAACTAGGTGTAACTTAGACCACCCTGGACTTATTCATAGTAAATTGTAGACCCAGTTTAAACCTAGTTTACGTAGACCGAGTTTAATCCTTCTATCCATCTAGACATGGTCTGCGATGAATAAATATTCGAATATTTTTAAATGTCATTTAGTTGTCAGTGTAAAAATTAATACTTAATGTTATCTAAAATAAGAATAGTATGTGGCACAACGATAGGTTTATAGAAGCGTGTATTCATATGTTTGAGTATACATCAGGAAAAATGGAAAGAAAAAAATTATAAATTAAAATATGAATATTTAATAACGGCGGTGCTGGTTTTGACAATATATCAGAACTTTTATTTGGGTATGAAACTGGTTACACAGGAAACGTGTGAAATTAACTAAAAATGATTTATTTATACTCCAAATTTGTGAACCATTAATTTTTATGTAAAAATATTTGGCAACTACTTATGAGGTTTGAAGTGTATTCGTTTCTGTGCCTATTGTGTTTATTAAATTCAGTATTATATTCATCTGAATCTCTGTCTCGCACTATATTTTCTAAAATTAAATACAAATTTCAATTATATTAAATTTATATATATATATATATATATATATATATATATATATATATATATATATATATATATATATATATATGATAAAAGTATACCTGCAACATTGACATCTGATCTTTTCGTCATCTTCTACATCATTTATATTGCACAAATATCCTGAATATCCTCAATTTTATTCATTTAATATCAAAATTGTCAATTTGACAATTAATAAAAAAAATATCTTGCGAATGCATTTTTTTAAAGCACAATATTTTTCGTTAAAATGACAGGACTTAGACCTAGTTTAAACTAGGAGTACGCTCGATTTAAATTTTAGGCTAGGTTTAAACTAGGTTTGAGTCAACCTTACTCTGAATAAGGAAAAAATTTAGACCTAAGATAGACTTGGTCAGAATTACTATGAATACGGCTGGTATGGTTTAAGATGAAATAAAAAAATGAAGTAACACATTTCATCCTCCTATGTTCTAAACACAAAGCGCGAAAGTCCTTTATCTAATTCAACAGAAGCATCTATAATGTTCTTCTATATTCTCAAAAGGCTCAACATCATTACTTCGATCTTGGGTTGTGGTCTCCTCTTCCACTACTTCAGTAGACTGAAATTATTTTTTTCATACATTTGAATAAATGATAAATATCATTCTCAAGAAAGTATTTCAGTAATTTTTTGTCAGTAAGGCCTCTTTTGGGTAACATTTTTAGAAGATGAAACGACTGAAGTACGAGTAAAACATACTACGAAGTTACAGATACGAAAGTACCATAGACCCTGAGAATTAACAAATCATCATAGCGCGTTACATGTGTGCATTTTTGTAATAAGGCAAGGGCACGTGCACATAACAATTAAATAGTTAGTAAATTGTTAGTCAAAATTATATTTAGTAATAATTGTCATTTTTCCCACAGCGGTTTTTTGAGTCTAGTTGTCAGAAGACTTTGACAGTTATGTGTTTAAGTTATTACAAGCTTACTTGTAGGGTTGATAGTTTGTTATAAATGGCTTACCATGTACTCTGCATCTCTTCGAGATAGCTGTTTATAAAGATAACACTTTGGTCTTGGAATAGTCCGCATTAGTTTTTCACGTTGTAAAAACCTTTGTTGTCGAAATATGTAGCGTTTTAATTTTGGGCGTTGGCTGATCGTCAGGCCACTGAATTACAATGTAATATGTAACTATTTAGTATTTGTGTAATTAAATTCAATATGTAAATATAAAACTTTAGTTTAAAACTCAAGTATTGTCCATGTCCATAAATCTAAGTGTTCATCAGCATCCCTCATCAGTGAAGAACTGAGCGGTTGTGTGAAGCGAAAGGGGAAGTGAGTATGTGTTCCTGCCTTTACACCAAGTAGTGGTCGCCAATCATCCAAGCGTCCAGTTGTTATCGTTGGCAAGTTTTCATCTGCAAATATACAAAAACAATAATATATGGGCATTTAAGACCGGTCCGTGGCAAACGCGAGCCTACTCTGTACCTTCAAACTGGCAGTAAGTAGACAATGGCTGATAGCACGAGCGTGGTTCTAACACCCGTTTTAACCATGCCAACGACTTGGGACATACTTCAGGGTTATAAACAAAATCAGTGTTGTCAATATACTGATTAACTCGAAAATGTTTTGAGAACTATATTCGACAACTTTGGCTTCATTATTTTGAATTGTTTATACTTGAAAGAAGGCAAGACAAAAATCATATTAAACAGTTTTAAATAATGCCGTCAAATTTATTGAATATGGCTGACAGTACATTTTCGGCTCATTCAGTGCATTGGCAACACTGATTTTGTTAATAACCCTGAAGTATGTGCCAAGTCGTTGGTATGGTTTTAGTTAAAACCGGTGTTAGAACCACGCTCGTGCTACCAGCAAATATTTTTATGTAACGCTATAATGAGAAATATATTTTAGAAAAAGTAGTTTAATTCACAAACATAAAAGTTATAGTTGATGATATTTAAAATTGTGCCTTTGAAGCCTAGCCACAGTTATAGGGTTAAATATTTATTATTCATTCTGGGTCAGTCTCAAGTATAGTTCCATTATGATAATTCTGGAATGTTGTATGTTTTCTATTTCCGTTTACTTTCCATTATAGAAGTCATAACAAGACAATAAGTACACCTAGAAGCAATACATATATTTATGTTTAACTAGCATATTTCATTATTTAAATTTGAATAAATTAACAGTATCTATCTTCTTGCTCATCTTGAAAAAAAGTAGAAAAGCAACTCATCATGTAACAGCTGTTCGTTCTTGTATGAAGTAGCAGCGCCTGCTTTGATTTACCAACTTAACGGTACCGGAATCACTGGCAGCGAGAAAATCACACATTGCGGCTCTTTTGTTTGCTTTCATTTTCTATTATCGGCGGTGGCTGTGGCTGTGGGAGACGACACGCACAGCACTCTGCGATTACTGTATACCTACTATGTACTGTACAGAGCAAAAGTCGTAAGTAAAAGTTACAGCTGATTTGCATGAAGACCCCGGGCGAAGATAAACATCTGTTGATTGGTAGAGCCATTCTGTCCTGTGGGTGTGCGGACCGTTAGAAGGGTCGTTTTGGTTTCGTCCATAACACTTTGTCCACAAGGATTATAATAACGTTTTGTGCCCATATAACGTATAGATAGGTAGATATTAAAAGGGGTCAAGTCGAATTTTAACCAGGCCGCCCCCCGAAGTGGTCAGGGGCGTCACTAGGTACTTTTAACAGGGAGGGAGCAACAGGGCGCACCTTTAGAACGATATAATTTTGGACACTCTGATTCTGCATTTAAATTTTTTCATGTTTAAAACATAAAAATATTTCTTTTGGAAGATTTTCAGATGTAATGAAGCGAACACAAATACTTATCTGTTCTTCTGCAGTGATGTCCCGAGGATCATCTACTATTATTGCAAAATAATCACAATTATTAATTTCCGGAGTTATTTTGCGTATTATACATTTTGCACTACTCTCTATAACATGATTTTGTGACGTAGTGAACAATAATGTGCATTTTGAGGTACATTGTAATTCTGGAGAAAAGGATCAAATTTTTTAATAACTAGAGTCTATAAAATTGGCCTTATTTGTTGAATTTTTTGTTTCATATGTCCTTGCAATGGGATAGCCTTAAATAATTTCGTCTCTTTTATAGCCTGAATGGTGCGTCATTTTGATTTCTTATAGTACATTTCGTAAGAGGAAAGGTTACCCCTGTACTAAAATATGAAGCGAAAACAATTAATTGTTTCGAACTATTAACATTTGAAAAAACTCAACACACGACACGCATACTTCCGATATTAACCTAAATTAAAAAAATATTATTGAAATATTTGACTTTGATTTTATTGGCAAAACGAAAAAAGTCCAGTATTAATAGATTTCAATAATTTTTATTTTAAAATGCAGGTTAGTAACGGAAGGATGCTTGTCGTATGTTGAATTTTTTAATGCGTTAATAGTTCTAATATAGGAATAATTTATTTGAAATTTTGCTTGATATTTTAGAGCAGCGGTAACCTTTCCTCTTCGGCTAAAGTCGTAGGTACATAATCGTCTTGCTGCTTATTGCAGATAAATAAGTACATAATAAAATAGTAGATTTTTTGATTTTTAATGATTTATTTAAATAAAAACACGGAAGGGGGCGCAAAATTAAACAGGGTGGGCACAAGCCCCCTCAGAAATGGTCTATCGACGCCACTGGAAGTGGTTCCAAATAAATAAAAATTGTGTCGGCAATGATTCCGCTTAATATTAATATATGACTGTGCTTACATTTTGAAACTTTATTTTTCCAAGCCAATAAGAAGTTTAAAAAATCCACTCTATATTGGTATATATACTAGAATGACCCGAGAATATGTGGACAAAATTTGACGTCCTAATCATTATTTTTAAGATAATTATACATGGTTAAACTATCGCACAAAAGCCCAAAAAAATATTGTATGCAATGTCTTAAGAATATTTATTGGGACTTTAAATTTTGTCCACATATTCTCGGGTCACTCTAGTATATATTCCAATATTGAGCGGATATTTTAAACCTCTTATTGCTTTTGATAAAAATACAGTTCCAAAATATGTCAAAAGCTAAAGTTGTTTAAATGGGTAAAAATCAAGTGCGTTTAATTATGAATTAGATAAAGTAAAAGTGGGAAATATTTCGTCTAAGTTATACTTTTATTAATGTGGATGCGCTTAGCATTACTGTAGTATGCGGAAGTTCTGCTGTGCAGAAATTTGTCACGTGATTATTGTATAAATTATTTACTGAATATTTAAATCGACGCTCAGATCGCTGCTGCAGTTTTCATATCTGACAGCGACAGCTGACATTAACACACACACACACACACACTAAACAGGGTGTTATATTTTAATGGACCCAGCAAATATCTCGCTTATTTATTAAGTTGGCATTTTTTTTCATATAACATGATTTATACAGGAACATGTAAGCTACTTGATGACGGATTTACATTCCTGATACCACTTCCGGTTTATAAGTAATTAATATCTACTTTGAAATTTCAAATGGAACATACTATATTTTTTTACAAATTTGAAAAGTGCATCAAATTTGCTTTACAATCATGTAAAATAATCCATATATTACATTATTAAAAATTAAAATGGCGGGCACTTTTTTATACACCTAATTGGAAAGAGAATAGTGAGCCATGACTGGCTTGTGTTCCTTATTCTTATTCTCTGTATTATTATGACAAAAAATATTATTTCGTTTAATAATAATAGTTACAATTGTTTTAGTTAATTGTTTTATTTCAAGGCACAGTCATGGCTCGCTATTCTCTTTCCAATTAGGTGTATAAAAAAGTGCCCGCCATTTTACTTGTTAATAATGTAACATATGGATTATTTTACATGATTGTAAAGCAAATTTGATGCGCTTTTCAAATTTGTAAAAAAATATAGTATGTTCCACTTGAAATTTCAAAGTAGATATTAATTACTCATAAACCGGAAGTGGTATCAGGAATGTACATCCGTCATCAAGTAGCTTACTTGTTCCTGTATAAATCATGTTATATGAAAAAAAATGCCAACTTAATAAATAAGCGAGGTATTTGCTGGGTCCATTAAAATATAACAGCCTGTATACTGCCTGTAAACTTATGTTAATATCAAATAAAGCACAAAATTTTTCTAACTTTTCCTTTCTATTTATTTACTAAAAGTAATGAGACAAAAGTTATATTTGTTAAAAATTGATGCATTGATCGTTTTGGCCAATATTTATTCATTCATCATAAACAAGAATAGTAACATGTACATTTCTTTTTCTATTTCGGTGTTCTTATAAGTCTATAAACGCAGTGAAAGGTGTGACAAGGCGAGGGTAAGCACAATAACAGATAAATAACTTTTTATAAACTCTTCTAAATTATAGTTTCAATATTCATATTTTAACTCTGTTTATCTATTTAAGTCAAAATTCAGTTTAGAAATTCTTATCATATTATGATAGTCACGACATTTATTTGTTGATCTTAAGTCTGGAAATTATTATATATACGTGCTTGACTTTAGAATGACCTCGCCTATGCACCCCGAACCCCTAAGATAATCCTATCCTGGAGATAGCGTTTTTGTTTTAAGATAGTCGGTATTAGTTAGCCATGGGATAAATAAGGGAGAGTCGAAATTAGTACGTGGCGTCGGAAAGATGTGTTTTGGTTTGGACATGTAGTGTCCTTTAGTTTTGGGGCGACGCTCGCCGCTGGGTTACGGAATGTAACACTTGTTAGTTGTGTATGTTAGGCTTAGTATTAATTAATAATAATGTAACCGTGTAAATAAAAGTATTAGTTTTTAAATCAACAAGTTGTGTTCATGTCCGTAGTGTTCATCAGTGTAAAGTGTAAAAAAGTGAAGTGTCTGTGTGTTCTTCCTTCTCACAAGCCGTGGACGCCAGCCATCAAAGCGTCCACCAGTCAGTAAGTGTATCATCGTTGGGAATCATCATCCTTAGTAATCAGCATCAATATCAGTCAGCTCAGAGACCCCCCCTCGTGTTACAAAGGAAGAAGATTTATAAGCGCACTGTTTTTGGCGCTTTTCGTTTTGTAGAGGTGGTATTACTGTTTTTAAAACTGACAAGTAAATAAGATATAAACTTAAATTGCTGTCAGTCAGCAATGAATTTTCAGTTGTGAAGTTAACGGGAAGCGCTATCAAAATCAGAAAAAGTAAAGCTCTGATATTTTTGATGCTAATATTTTTAATTTTTTTAATTTAGACTCTGGGTAATCGAGTTAATTTGTAAATATATTGTTACTTATATAGTTTAACAATTTACCATTACCATGTTTTTAAATTAACGTTACTCAATCTCCAAAGACGTACATTTTGGTACAAAACCAGAATTTTTCTCACCCCATAAAGTGCGGAACAGATAATATTTGAAAAAAACTATTTTAACCGTGAGAGAATATTTTAGAAGTCATGGAGGAATTATTACTGGTTTTTGTTAATATAAATAAAAAGCAATTTTACAAAATTATTTTATTATTGAAATAATTTAACGGTATGCAACTTATTTATTTGAATTAATATTAACATTTATGCTAAAATAGGTTATCTTACACAATGACAGCTGTCATGTACGGCTGATGAAACGAAAACGTGAAACGAGTTAGCCTTTACTTGTTTCGGATTTAAATTCAAAGATGCTGCTTGTATACTTCTACGTGAATACGTTTTAAAGGAAGGTCCTCATTTTCACCCATTTTAATGTATTTATCTTTCAAATTATTTCCAATGGCAGACATTACAGCAATATTTTTTCTATAATAATATAACAAAACCATAAAAACCATTCAATGGCTACTTTGTAATTTGAAATACTACATCAATTGACTTGTCAGTGTCAAACGATGAATGAAAACATAAAAATGATTTAAGAAGTTTTTAAAAAAGTGTTGGATAAAACGTTGTATTACACTCGTCTAGAATGTATATTAGTCACTAAAGAAAATTAGCTACTCGCCCTGCGGGCTACGTGGCTAAACTTTTTCTTTCATGACTAATATGATACATTCCACACTCATAATAGGTAAATTACTCTAATATTAAACATTACGAATTCTTATATTCATACTGTTAGCCTTAGGTAACTTGTTATGATTATCTGGGGCATTAATATTTTTATTATTTATTTCTTTTATTTATTGTTGTAAAGTATTTAAAGACTAATTTATTAATTACCTTTATTTTGTTGCAGGTATGTGTACTCCATCATATATGCAATTCCGTTAGACATCATTACTGGTATGATAAAACCACACACATATTTTATTTATTATTTACTGCTAATTTATTATACCTGATAAATCTTTGCGCTTTTGAAGTAATATATTCGTTATGATGTGGAGATAATTATCTTTAAATATTTTAAGTATGTCCCGGTATGGATATAATAATTTTTACATTTACAAATAAAACAGGTATAAATAAAAATATAACAGTGTTGTTCAAACTATTATATCAGGAACAATAAAGTAGGTTTTGTTATAAATATACACAAAATTAACTATAATGTACAATTTGCCTACAGTTTTGTGATACTATATAGGAGGGGCCGAGACACAAAATATCTTGAAGGTGGTGCACTGATGCAACAGATTTCTGAAGGTCCTCTCTACAGGTTTTAATAGTTGGGCTTTTTCCTGTCGAATAAGATTCTTCAAGTGAAGCAAGCTTGAAGGGCGATGTTTGTAAACCTCTGCCTTGAGATGTCACCATAAAAAAATCACATGACATTAGAGTTGTGAGGGCAATGTTCCCCTAATGAATCATCTCGATTCGAGATGATATCCCGTAGGAGACGCGCTCGCCCGATCTAACGCCGTGATTTTTTTATGGGGATATCTCAAGGCAGAGGTTTACGAACAACGCCATACAACCATGCTTCAGGTGAAGAATCTCATTCGGCAGGCAATAGCACGAATGTTGGAACGTGTAGAGACGGAGCTTCAGAAATCGGTTACAACAGTTCATAAAGAACAGTGGCCAGCCTCTTCAAGATGTCACCTTTAGGTGTGAGTTTTTAATGAATAAGCACGTTTTAGGGTCTCTAAAATATGATTTTACTATTTTTAGGATGATGTCTGTATGTATGTATGGATGGATGTATGTATGTTTGTATGTATGTATTGTGTTGTTTTTTCGGATCGCATAACTCTAATCCACCTTTCCAAAAATTATAATTTTTGCGTATTCCTTTTAGATTCATATGAAGAGCTGATTAGATTTTGGTTATAATTGGTTGACCGGAAGTACCCCAATTTGAAGATTTTATCAGTTTTTCTTGAAAAAATGCTGTTAAATATCACTTTTTCACATTAATGTTATTATAAATATTTAACAATATTTTATTCTCTATACGATTTGATTACATTTTATACTTCATATTCAATGGATATAGAGTTAAAAAATTATAAAGAAATTAAATTTCGCATAGCAGCCATCTGTGCTATAAACATGGAAACATCTACTACATTAAGAAAATTCTGATTGACAAATGTCAGTGTCAAAGTGCAATTTACATAATATGTTTGAGTTATAATTTTACTGGAAATATATAGAATCTTACAAGAAAGGAAAGAAAGAAAAGAATGCTAACCGGCGGGATTTGAACCCACGATCTCAACATCTGTACTGTTGCGTGTTACCAACTACACCACGGCTGGGCCGCAAATCCGCCAGTCTATGCAATCTTTTCTTAAGTTATATTCTCATAGACTTGTGTATGAGATCCGCATCACATGTTAAGTGTGGGGTATATCTAAACTACTACCGCAACAGTACAGAAGTTGAGATCGTGAGTTCAAATCCCGCCGGCTAGCATTCTTTTCTTTCTTTCCTTGATTTGAAATCAAATATAAAATAGCACTTACATTCATCTTAATCTACTATTTGCAATACATTTCTGATAAGGTTGTGCGAATGTTTGACAATTCACAGGTGTTTAAACGTAGTGGTACTTTAGATATACCCCACACCTAACATGTGATGCGGGTCTCATACACAAGTCTATGAGAATATAACTTAAGAAAAGATTGTACAGACTGGCGGATTTGCAGCCCAGCAGTGATATAGTTGGTAACACGCAACAGTACAGATGTTGAGATCGTGGGTTCAAATCCCGCCGGCTAGCATTCTTTTATTTCTTTCCTTGATTTAAAATCAAATATAAAATAGCACTTACATTCATCTTAATCTACTTCTTACAAGAAACTTTCTGTATGGAAGTAATTTTAATCAAAATTAACATTCCTAGCGAAATGAAACGAAAATCGTGTACATTAAAATAATCCACAGATTATGTAGAAAATAAAAATCACTACTTTATTATTTTTGTTTTAACAATTTATATAAAAATAAATTTACCTGAACTCTTTAAGCTGCAAAAGTATTCATTCTACTAAAATTCTAAAAAGCATTTATAGTTTAGAGCGATTAAAATATTTGCTGAAACAGCGAGGAAAGAAAATCCATAAAAGAAGTGGCGCAGATTTGTAAAAACATTGTATTAGCCCGAACACAATTCTAACCACACTTCATTTAAAAAAAGCGAAACAAAATCGTCTGCAGTATTACGCTGTAGCTAGCAGCAGCAGTAGCGAGCAAGCAGCATTCTCCACTTCGGACTGGAATCTGAAAGTTTTCCTTTTTGTAAAAATTACGGGCGCCGCGAACTACGAAATTTAATAACACGACTGTTTCCGTCGCGTCTCGGAATTCAATTCACAGTTGCGGTTAGTTTCAGAAACCGAGGAACCGGAGCGTTTTAAATATAAATCTTCCGTTGTTTTCCTTCGCGTTTGTCCGTAAGGCCTCCGGCAAACATTCAATTCCTCTTGCCCTCCTGCTGGGAAGAATGCTACTAATTAATTCACACTTTTATATTACTTTTACAATAACCATTATCTGTGGATGTTTTTAATAAAAGTGCATAAAATGTACCAGAAAAATTCAATTTGAATAAAAGTATTATAATCCGTATATAGTGTTCGAAATGAACTTCTGTCCAATATTTTAAATTATCTTTCCAACTATGTTGGGAACGTCATTTCCAGTGAAAAATGTCATATATTTGTTTTGTAATACTTTTTACCTCTCGCTAAGAGAGGTATTGTATTTATGCTAAAAATCGCATATCCAGATTCTAGTGAATAAGCACGTTTTAAGGTCCCTAGAATTACGATGATGTCCGTATGTGTGTGTGGATGTGTGTGTGTGTGTGGATGTTGGATTCACCATAACTCAATTACTATAAAACAAGACATTTTTAACTACGGATTCGTCAATCTAACAATAAAGGGAAGAGTCGAGTCAGTTTTGGTAACAGTTGGACAACCGGAAGTAGTAGTTACAAGAGAAAAAAAACATCTAAATATTATTTCTCGAAAATTTATGTAAATACTTATATTAAAGAACGTTAAATTCTTTATTCGATAAATATAAATTCATTATTATATCTTCTATAGATTTATAGATAAAGAAATGCATATAAAATAATTTGATGTACAAATTCTTAGATCAAACTACTTCAAGGCAAGAAATTCAAATGTTTGTAATTCACACATAAATGTCACTGTCAAAAATATTTGTACATCATTATGAAGATTATGAAAATAAATAAAAAGTCAATAACGCAAAAGAATATACCTAAAAAAGAATATAAAGAAAAGCAAAGTAGAAAAAAAAATCGGGATATCGAATATAAAGAAAATGTATGTATTGTACATAATTTATATTAAAATAATTATTTTGTAGTGAGACACGAATATATGTATTTGTAATTAAAAATATTTTTCGTTTTATGCGTACAACTAGGTAAAATATCTGGCGAGAAGTTATGTGCTGGCCACATCAGATTTTTAATTTTGTTCACCCCAATAAATTAATAATATGTTTAAAACAAAAGAATGTAGACTTGTTATATATCATTGAAAAGCTTATGAAATAAGCATAACGACGAGACTATTTTTAACATAGGTTCCCATTTAAAAAATCATAAGTTTGTGTAAAATCTCGAGAATTATTAAGTTTTCAAAAAATCTAATTACGCCTTTTACTTTACCTAAAAAACAGTTGAAAATTTGTTTAAAAAATTTTTCTCTATCATAATTAATAAGATATGAGATATTTTCGAAATGAGGATAAAACGAGTATTTGCCTGTAGTTCAGAAACAAAAAAAGATCTAAAATTCCTGTGGTGACTGTTAAACTTTTCTCGAAAAGTTGACCCTGGAATGTGCAAATTGTTTTGCTCTATTGTTAATATTACCTAAGATACCTTAAAAAACATCGAAAATGAGACATCTTGTACAGCGATGACTTGAATTCCAGTTGAAAACTATGAGATACGCAAGGCAACCTGTTCGGCACCGATAATTTATACCACAAACCGTTCAAGATATAACAGAAGCTCGTTATTAAGAATGGAAAAAAAATATACAAAGAGTTACCAACTGTATTTAAAGTTTACTAAACCATACGGTACAAGTTATTAGACTCGGGGAAACAATACATACTATTACTTATCCAAATTGAACCATATTGTATCTATAAAGCCTAATTAATAAGCAAACATAGTTTTTTCATTTTTTGATTTAGGCCTTTTGTCTCAATAATTAAAGTAATTACTAAACTTTTTCTGTTTTCTGATGTTACTTAACAGATAATGGATCATATTTTATCAAAAAAATATGATGTGGCAAGCAGAATAACCATTGTCGAGATGCATATTAAATTATATTAATTGCTGGGTGTATCAATCTGCTTTGCACACAGATTTCGGTAATGATATGACATTTTGTACTGTGTGGGCGTTTACCAGACGTCACCTCACGGGCACTCATTGCTGACGTGGAAAGTGTGCCACAGGGGTCAATTTTGTGTCATTTAAAATTCGAAATATTTAGCGTTGGTCGGGATCGAACCCGGTTCTCCGGATTTGCGACTATTGAAATCGAAAAATTGTAAAATATGGAATATTTATTTTTATATATCTATCAGTTTGTGACACTCAATGTTGCTAATCTCGGATATTGAAATTATTGTAAAGAACCCTAAAAATTATGTGTTTTATCTCAAACATTGTTCATCAATTATTTATTTCGTTATTCTTGCAGATACAAATTATTAGTATAGATCGTATACACGTACCCAAATGGGCTACTTGCGTGCCATTTTTTTATTAAATATTTTTGAAGAGACGATAAAAACTTGCTACCCATATTTTTTTCTTTTGGCAAAATTTTCATTAATTGGCCAGAAAAAAATTAATAAAATTTTAATATTTAAATTACCGCCATGTATGACGTAGAATTACGCCGAACTAATGAATGGCCGTAAAGAAATAACATCGGTACGTCCAATAGCAACGGCATGAGCGGGTAACTTAAACATGACAGATCATCTGTTTGACGTTTGAATAATATTTTGGAGGTTAATATTTTCGTTTGTCATTTTAATCTTGTACGAGTATAAGTTAAGTTAAAATCCTGCTTAACAAATCGAAATATGTAATAAAAGTAACAGAAACCACGCAAATTGTAAATAATAAAGAAGAGAGAGAGTGACAAAAATGAACTAATGTCATAATCAAATTAAAACTCGCACTCGCTCGCCATCTACTGGTTACATTCTTAAATATGCACCCCTTTCTCCAGTTCAATATAATGACGTCAAGGAAAATCTTCTTTCTTAATTTATTAAAAAACAAATAATTTGTTTAAAATAAAATTTATATTTTTACATACGTTTTCAACTTTACTTTCGGTGTTTAGTAAAAGATACAAGATTTTCAATACCACGCAAGTAGCCTATTATCTTACCTGTAAATTAATTATCATAAGGTTTGCAACATTGCATTTGCATGAAATCGTCCCATAATGGATTACTTTATTGCCGATTTAACGATTTTTTGTGAACTTTAGTGACGACTTTATATTTATATATTTTCTTTTGTTGATCTTAAGATTTATTGAATCCCCCTCTGAAACTAACCTTATGTTGAACCCGGTTCTTTTCGATTACCTACCACCTACCTATCGGATGGTTGCGTAGGTGACAGAAGCTGTTATTATTTCGTGATCGTTTCTTTCGCACGCTTTCAGTAAAACACAGCATAATGGTACACTACTCTCAAACCCGCTGAAGAAGGAAAGTATAGCAGAAGGCTGGGGCAAGCACGATGCAAATGCTAAATATTGTTTGTGCTCGCTACTGAATGTAATAAAGACTTGAAAGGGTACCCTTGAACCTGAGATAAGAACTATGGGAATACGTACAAGATCTACTTGCTAATAAAAATAGAGTACGGGCACTTTATCCATCGTCAATGACCTCAATGGGAAATATGCACGTTTGATGAACGCAGGTTCGTGAGTAGGAGAAATAAACTTTCTGTATGGAAGTCGTTTCGAAATTAAAATACTTCGCATAACTCATCTTTTAAACTATAAAAAAGTTTAAGTTTTGAATTTACAACTTTACTAGACTAACCTTCCTATAGGCTATTATATAATTGCGATTTTCGAAAAGCAAAATATGACCAGCTATTTAAATTTAAAAAAATTAATAATATTGAAAAATATATATAGAAAAAAATCTGGTGTTGCCAACACAATGCCACCCGCCATTCACAGCCCGAGTTACAAAAATATATTATGCTAATCCTTATTTTTGAATTAGCGAATTTTACACTAATTTTGACAGTTTATTTCTTATAATAAATTCTAATGTAATCCAAGTAACTACCTTTTTTATAAACTCCTCAACAGGATTAAATCTCAATTACAGAGTGGGTTTACATTCACACACATCCATGCGTAAGTGGGATTCGAGCCCAGAGCCCCAAGGGCGCTCATGACATGAGGCATTGCTCTAACCATTGAGCCACCGGAGCTATAATAAAATGAAGATAAGCGAAAAATGAGGATTAGCTTAAACATTTTTGTGAATCGTTAATTTTTATTAATTTAAATACATACCTACATATTTACTTATGCTGGAAACGGTATTGTATTCCTTTTCTATTGTTCTATTTATTTTTTTCTTTTTAAAACGTTACTAATATTATTTTGAAATGATTAGTTCTTTGATAGTGACATTCTGTCAGTTACATACATTTGAATAACTGCGTTCTGTTTGTTCAACGCGTAGGCTCTGGAATTTAAATTACAGATAATTTTATAAATTTATCCATAAAATTATAGAAAATCTAATAATGCAAGTCTATAGAAAATTTAATAATCTTTAATTTTTATAATAACATTAATCTCGAAAAAATAACATTTAAAGGTATTTTTTGAAGAAAAACTATTTTGAGCTTCTAGTAAAATGCCATTTCCGGTTATCCGATTTTCACCAAAATCTAATGGGTTTTTTTCATTACAGGAAAAGTTCGAAATACGAGGTTTAAAATTTTTCTGAATGATAGTATTTGAGTTAGAGTGGAGGATTCACGCATACTCACATACAGACATCATCGTGAAAATGTTAAAATTGGATTCTAGGGACCTTAAAACGTGGTCATTTACCAAAATCTCGGTATGCAATTTTTAGCACGATCCCTATACTTCCCTTACCAAGGGTAGCGGGAGGTAAAAATTGTGTTTGTAGAAAAAGTAGTGTATGATATACGTGTTAAAAGTGATTATGTTTTGTTCGAAGGTTTGGAGCACTCTGTTTTGCCTTTTCCCAAAATAAAATGTAGCTTTTAACACATATCATAAATAACTATCCTTTTTTTAAACGTTTAAATATTTATTCAGTGCATTTATTTACATTTTGCGTGGCTTGGAATTTAGGTATTTGATTTATTTTTAACAATTGCTTCCTGGTATTTTAATTTAAAATGTATATAAAAATTACTCAGCATGAAATTATGTAGATGCGTGCAGTGTTTTCATACAGAAAATGCACCGCGTAAAATAGACGCTTGATAATCAATCGGAAAATTGACTGTGAATGATGTTCTTGTTAAATGTATGTTTTCGAAAGGCGTAGCAAATCTTAAATGATACGGCCATTTTCGAAAAACCGATTAGGCGCATGTAGACAAACTAATAATACGAAAATAGATTGCTGATAGGCGTCTTTTTTAGTTGTAGAAAATAGTATGGAGAAAAAATATTACAAGCTATATCAGAGAGATTGGGATAAGGTATTTACTGAACGAAAAGAAAAATATCATGCTTGCCAGATTCAGATGTGGCAATGAAGAGAGAAACAACAAATACTCGTTATCAAGTGAGGAGAGAAGATGCAGATTATGTGGATGAGAAGAGGAAATATTTAGGCATCTAAGGACATCGTGCAGACAATTTCTGAGAGAAGGAAGAAATGAAAAGGTTCTGTTAAACGACTTAAAGTCAGGACAGAAATATTTTATAGTAAAGCAGGTAGAAAGTTTATTACCTCCCACTACCCTTGGTAAGGGAAGTATAGGCATCGTGCTAAAAATCGCATATCAAGATTTTGGTAAATGAGCACGTTTTAAGGTCCCTAGAATTCAATTTTAACATTTTCACGATGATATCTGTGTATGTGTGTGTGTAACGCAAATACTATCATTCAGAAAATTTTGAAACCTTGCATTTCTACTTTATTCTAATTTGGGAAGAGACCATTAGATTTTGGCATATATCAGATAACCGGAAATGGTACTTTACTTGAAGCTCAAAATAGTTTTTTTCTACTGTCTATATACAAAGTAGCCATTTGCGCTCTCTTTTGTCATCGCAAAATGTCACTTTGCCGCTCATGCGCGACAAAGTAGGAAAAACGCTCGCTGTCCAAATTTCTAACTATACAATGTTGACAAATGTCACTTGTCTACATACTTAATAGAAACGTTTAGTGAGGAACTAATGGCACTGTAGTTACACATTTACCACCTTCATAAGTCAATCTGACATATAATTGCTCTGTCAGTATAATTCATAACCAAACAAAATGCCGCACAGCTGTAAAAATAAAATATGGCATTTATTTACAAAAACGAAAGTATAAAAGGCTTAGACTAGATTGAAGCTATAGCTCAAGAAGAATGGAAAATAACGATAATTTAAAATTAAATATAAAATAAATTGTGTGAACAGTTGTGCTACCACCTGCAAAAGTTTGGCGTGAACATTCACTTTTCCACTGCACTAGTTTAATGTACTTGAAACAAATAAATTATACAAAACTTATAATATTCATTACAAAATTGACATTAATTTTTTTGTAAAAACGAAATCCAAAACAATATCTTCAAGTCATATTTGAATACGTTCCTATCTTCACTGCAAAACTGTTGAGTAGTACTGTAAGTACAAAGTGTACATTTGCATTTTGTTTTTTATGGTGGAGGACTGTAGAAAAAATATTGTGTGTTTCGTCAACAACCTCTCAATCGACAATGTCCCATTTTGCGCTCTTAATACACAAATAGCTATTCTTAGAAAAATACCTTCAAATGTTATTTTTTAAGATTTGTGTTATTATAAAAATTAAAGATTATTAAATTTTCTACATATCTGCATAAATATTTTTTCTATATATTTTATGGATAAATTTATAAAATTATCTATAATTTTAATCCGGGAGCCTATACACTTTAAACAAGCAAAACTCCTTGGTTACACAGTTTATATCTGAAATGTATGTAACTGACAAATAAATGTCACTGTCAAAGAACTAATCATTTCAAATTAATAATAGCAACGTTTTAAAAAGAAAATAGTAAATAGAACCATAGTTATATGGAATGGATCTTGATACAGTTTACACTATAACTAAATATGTAAGTATGTATATTTAAATTAATAAAAATTAAATAGCGGAAGGTTTGGTCTTGGCCACATCAGATTTTTTTATTACTATTTCAAATTCAAAAAAATGGGCTAATGTTGTTTTTGCCAAAAGCTCTTCAACTTAATAATTAAATGATTATATGATAAGCTAAAATGCGCTACATTTTTAGATGCAAGAAAACCCAAAGTATAAAGGAATCTATAGGAATCGAGATCCATTGAAACAGGGAAATGTGAAAAACAAAAAAAATCTTATTATGATAAGAATCAGTGCAAACATGTCAGTAAAATCTTGAAGGGCTTTAGACAATTTAATAGACAGTTTAAATTACAGAATTAGTAATATTTATAATGAACATTAATTATGCAGATTATGATGTTTTATAAAAAGGTGCTCTCGGTATTATTAACGTAGAAATTTCTTGTGTTTATAAATCACTTATTTCCAAAATTACAAAATGTTGATATTGGCTGTTCTTGCATTAAGCTACAGATAAACTTTATTAAACTATTTTTTTATGTAAATTATTTTACATTTATTTGACTTTGAAACAGGTGAAATATTTCGTTCATACTCCGATGAGAAATGAAGCAAATATGTTTTACTGCAATTTAAGACAAACAAGAAGTGCCCCAGTCACTCGTCCCATACATCGTTCACAGCCAATCAAAATTCTTAACACATACAACTTACATTATTTCTTTTTCTATAAACTGTTACAAGTTTGCAATTAAATTCTTGTTGACGCATGAGGAATCTAACTGTATCACACTACGATATGTTTTTAAATTCCTCCTAACAACCCAAAAGAACAACAAACTGCTGAAAAATAAAAGTATCTATAACAGAACCGTATCTGTGAACACATGTAGCCGGTAGATAAACAGATTAATGTCTGCAACTTATCACGGAGTGCCATGGGCGGAGACGGACGAAGGAAGAGATATTCATCATTGTGAGATTGTTGCGAATACATATTACAAAAAATTACAACACAATAGATAAATATTTAATTTATGTCTAGCTACAAACAGATTTATAATAGGTATCAGAAATTCCCATTAATTTGAAATGGTAATCAGTTTATCGTATATTAATAAAGTCGTATTAAGTGAGAAGCTCAAATCGTTCATCCAAAAAAAGCCTTACACTTTTTATGTTGTACTGATACGGAATACATTATAAGCCGCTGGTTATTGATAAGATAAACATAATGAGATGATTAAAATATAAGCAACATTTTTAATGAAGTTGATCTTCTCTCAGCGGTGATACATTCAAATTTGTAATGCAAATCAATGAATTCCAACTCAATTATTATTTTTTGTTTCTAACAAACTTCTAGGAGTTTTCTATTTTGACTCTCCAAAGTTCTTGGTTTAGCCAACAAATTTCCTTTAGATCCATTTTTCGTAGCTTATTTCATGTGTTTTCCCTTGTTAGACGTGGTCTTCCTCGTTTCTTCTACCTCTTTAAGTCCGCTAATTGAAATGTTTTGGCCATTTGTGTTTTGGCATTCGTTTAACATATCCATACCATTTCAAAGATCCGTTTTATAAAAATTTTCTTATGGGTCAAGTTTTTTCTGATTGCAATCCAGTCTATATTTTTAACCTCTCTGGTTACTCGAGTCTCGCACCAATTAGCCTACATCCTTCTTCTTAATTTACAAGATAACAGTACATTCATCAATGATAATAACGCGTTTTATTTAAGCAATAAATTAATTCTAATAACGCAAAAGTAAATTTAGGAATAATAATTGAATAAGAATTGAATAGATGGTAAGTTGAGCGATTGGTTTCGTATAAATGTTGGTGTGAAACAGGGCTGTGGTATGTCTCCATGGTTGTTTAACTTGTATATGGATGTGTTGTTGCGGAGAGCATTGAGTGAAATGGATGGTGTACAAATTGGTGAAAGTATTGTTCCTGCGTTAGCGTATGCGGATGATGTAGTTGTTTTAGATGAAAATGCAGAGCAACTCAGAAGAATGATAGAGAGAATACATGTAGTTGGAAGAAGTATTAATCTAGAGTTGAATGTTGATAAATCCAAGGTGTTCATATTTGAAAGGAGTAAATTGGTGGCTGTGTGCAATGTGTTGGTGGATGGAGTGAAACTGGAGCAAGTGAATGAGTTTGTATATTTGGGTAGCATGATGTCAAAGGATGGTCGAATTGATAGAGAAATTACAAGGAGAGTATGTAAGTGGATAGATGTAATTGATACGGTGCTAAAAGGGGGAAAGTTTCCGAGTGGGAACAGAAGAAGAGCGTGTATAATGCGATTATGAATGTGGCCGAGGTGAAAGAAGTATGCTTAGACAGGACTGTGTGGCGAAGGATGATTGTTTGGTATCTATTATTGTGGTCCGGTTGTGGTATTTCGCTACTGAAAATCGGTCACTATAATATGTTAAGAGTGAGGAATATTTGTTGTATGACGTCAGGTTTGTAAGAATGTTATTGAAAGAGAGAGTGATTATTTTTGCGGTTGATGTTATTATTATTGTTTCGGGTTTTTGCTAACCGACTAAGTGGGAAATGCGTGATTTTATGTACGCATGTATGTATGTATAATTAAATCAGTAATAAACAATAAACTAAAAATTAATAAAAAAAAATATCATCACGGCGTATTACCCATTTCTGAGAGTGTCAATCTGCTTTAAACGTTAATATCAGTAATGATGATGACATATTCGTACCGTGTACACCTACAGGGTGAGCCTGAATTATTGAAGGTATTGCATGGCATATTTCACAAAAGTAAAATAATTATTTATCGCATCTCATTTTGTAATATGCAACTTTAATAATTTCTCTTCGCTGACAATGTTATTGTGTTTGTGATCAGCATTAAATCATCCGAAATCACATTTTCGTGCCGCATATCTCATGCGTTCACTTCCTGCTCAGCAGTAACGGACTGTACACGGCTACCGACTTGGACAACATGGGCTACATGTAGAAGGCACCCCGCGTGCCTCTGACTAACGACTTATGAATCCTTACAACATACAACCTGCGCGCTCTCAAAAGACACGACACGCAGGAAAGACAGAAGCGAAATTCTTCAGGACTAAAAAATTTACTGAGGAGATAAAATGCAAAGTCATAGGTACATATATAAAAGTTTCCTACATGATTTTTTCTTGCCTGTAGTAATGGAGCACGGGTGGTGTGGTGTCCTCTAGTGGGGAGAAAGTCAACAGACTCCTTGAGATTTTTGGCTGTCCCCTAAGCCGAAAATTGTGCCACTTCAGGGAACCGACTTGTACCAAAAAGAAGTAATGGGACAATGAGTAGAAATCTCTGAAGTTAAAATTATGACATAAGTAAAACATTTGGCCCGTAGGAGGAGAAAATGTCAAAAATAAACCCTCCCTACCGGGTTTATGTTATTTTTAAAGTTTAGATGTTGAATACAATAATACAAAAAAATCCTGAAGCTACATCAATACTTAGAGTTCTTCTATGTATTTATCGATGTATTCTTGGTTTTCCATTTTTGAAAAAAACGATGTAGAACTAATTCTGGGAAAAAAAATGAGAAAATTCAACTCCTTAAATTCACTGGAGTCTCGCAGCCGCGGTCCTGAGTGTCTGGTCGCGAATCTGGGGAACCGCCAAATATTTGCCAATTTTAAATGGCACAAACCCCTGAGGTGCAGCACTCTAGACGCCAGCAGTGAGTGCTCGTGAGGTTGACGCCTGGTAAACACCCGCACGATAAAAATAAATCATCATCATTAGCGATATTTCTGTACAAAGCAAATTGGCACATCCAGAGCAATGGGTAATATACCATGATGGTATATTTATTTATTTTATTGACTTGTTAAAGATAAGTCATATTTACTTGTCACAAGATTTTCCTTCATACTATTCTCGGTAATAAAAAAATAATTCGAGAGAACGCTATTTTTCTCTCTGTCGATGTATAATATACAATTGTTCTTCGCCCAGTGATAGATTTTTCATACTAGGCTAGTTTTTACCTTCCGTCACCTTTAGGGAAGGAAAGTATTGTCTTTGGTCAAAAAATTCGGTGGTGAGTTTTTAATGAATAAGCACGTTTTAAGGTCCCTAGAATACGATTTTACTATTTTTACGATGATGAAGAGCTGATTAGATTTTGGTTATAATTGGTCAACCTGAAAGAACCCTCATTTGAATATTTCAACAGTTTTTCTTGAAAACGATTTTAAATATCAATTTTTCACATTTAAAGTTATTATAAATATTAAAGAACATTGTATTCTTTATACAATTTGCCTGCATTTTATACTTCATATTAAATGGATATAGAGTTATAAAATTATAAAGAAATTAAATTTCATAAATTAGCCAGCTATGCTATAAACAGCTACTATATTAAGAAAATTCTGATTGAAAGATGTCAGTGTCAATTGACATATTCGTAGTATATTTGTGTTATAATTTTACTCGAAATATGGGATATTTTTGCTCGAAACTTTCTGTATGGAATTTATATAAAATACATACAACTGTCGAAAGGTAATACACATACAAGAAATTTAGAATCTTTTGCAAGGAACTTTCTGTATTGATTTTATAGAAAATACAAAGGCATTTACGAAAATACTACCGGTAAAATGTTACCGTGTTCGAAAATTGTACAATATTTACCGGATTCATGAAGAATCTAATCTCAAAGAAAAGGTAGTGATGCAAAGCGAAGCGCGCACGTTAAAAGTTTGTTAACTACTCGTATATCAAATTTCGAACCCGTTTCAAATTTTCATATTTTTATAGGTTATGGATCTACTCTGTTTACCGGTAACAGTTCACCGGTAGAATTTTCGTAAATGCCCCATATAACTGACGGAAAGTAATATGCTGGCCACATCAGATTTTTTATTTTCTAAACTATGTCCTTGTATGTTAATTAGAAATGCAAAAAATACTCTGATCAATAAGCGAGTTAATATATTATAAAAACATCCATAAAATGTTGGTCCACATGCGTTGAAAATTGCAGAAGTTTCGGGCGGGCCGATTTGATTACCGGCAACAGATGATGCGTGCACTTACTCAACGCATAAAACGGTAACGAGCTCGGAATCCAGAGAAATATCAAAACATGTGATTCCATTCCAACTGGGAGCCGCTGCGATGGAATGGCGTTATTAAGCGCTTAATTCGTGCGGTTTAAAGTTAGGAAAAGTTCAGTTTAATTAGTCGGAGTTTGATACAGCTACTACCACTGCACCGTGCTTCAATGCGCCGATGTTTGCTAATGGTGTTAAAACACAAATTGTGCTCATAATAGACTGGACGACAGAATATTTGGATCATTGAAAACACACTGGATTCCAGTTAGACTTCAATATTAACATTATCCTATTTAGTTGCTCTACATTAAACACGATGTATTTTTTTACCTCCCGTCATACCGTAGGTAAGGGAGGTAATGTAATCGTGCCAAAAATTCGATGGTGAGTTTTCAGTAAATAAACTCAAATTAAGGTCCCCCCACAACAGGTTTTTACTATTTATACGATGATGTCTGCGTGTGTGTGTGTGTGTGTGACGATTTTTTTCGTCCACGATAACTCTTATAACAAACTTCCAAATATTTCTATTTTCCGTATTTTAGCTTTCTGCAGAGAGTTGATTAGATTTTGCGTAAAATTGGCTAACAGGAAGTGACTGTTTACTTGAAGCCCATAACAGTTTTTAATAAAAAAAACTATATTAAAATATAATCCAAAACTTTTCAATTTTAGTATTTAAAACTTCTATATTAGATTTTGGCTAAAATTAATAAACCAGAAGTGACACTTTACTTGAAGCTCTGAAAAGATTTTCGTGAAAAATATATTATGATATACTCCAAAACTTGGCAAATTTAGTATTTGAGACTTTTATATGGAAAAGAACAACATATTAAATTGTAGCTAAAATTGATAATCCGGAAATAATACTTTACTTGAAGCTCTCAACAGATATTCGTGAAAAATATATTGATATATTCCAAAACTTTTCCAATTTGGTATTTAAGATTTTTACCTCTCGCTAAGAGAGGTATTGTATTCATGCTAAAAATCGCATATCCAGATTTTAATAAATAAGCACGTTTTAAGGTCCCTAGTATCCGATTATAACATTTTTACGATGATGTCCGTAGGTGTGTGTGTGTGTGTGTGTGTGTGTGTGTGTGTGTGTGTGTGTGTGTGTGTGTGTGTGTGTGTGTGTGTGTGTGTGTGTGTGTGTGTGTGTGTGTGTGTGTGTGTGTGTGTGTGTGTGTGTGTGTGTGTGTGTGGGATGTGTGTGTGTGTGTGTGTGTGTGTGTGTGTGTGTGTGGATGTTAGATTCACTATATCTCAAATACTATGAGACTTAAGACATTTTTAACCACGGATTCCTCAATCTAACAATAATGGGAAGAGTCCAGTCAGTTTTGGTAACAATTGGACAACCGGAAGTAGTAGTTACAAGAAAAAAATCGTCTAAATATTATTTATCGAAAATTTATGTAAATACTTATATTAAAGAACGTTAAATTCTTTATTCGATAAATATAAATTCATTATTATATCTTCTATAGATTTAGAGATAAAGAAAGGCATATAAAATAATTTGATGTAAAAAATCTCAGATCAAACTACTACAAGGCAAGAAATTCAAATGTTTGTAATTGACATATAAATGTCACTGTCAAAAATATTTGTATGCCTCTGTCAAAAATATTTGTATATTATTATGAAGATTATGAAGATAAAAAAAAGTCAACAACGCAAAAGATATACGTAAAATAGAATATAAAAGGAATTTGCGAAAAAATGACGAATATAAAGAAAAAGAAAAGGAAAGTAGAAAAAGAAAATTTCAGGATATTGAATATAAAGAAAATGTAAGTATTGTACACAATTTATTTTAAAATATCCCATAGATTTTGCAAATATATGTGAGAATTATTTTGTAGTGAGACATGAATATATGTATTTGTATTAAAAATATTTTTCGTTTTATGCGTACAACCAGGTAAAATATCTGGCGAGAGGTTATGTGTTGGCCACATCAGATTTTTATATTAATTATAACGACATGTTAGATTTTTTCTAAAATTGATAAACCGAAAGTGATACTTTACTTGAAGCTCTCAACAGGTTTTTGTGAAAAATATATTATGATATATGCCAAAACTTTTCAAATTTGGTATTTAAGATTTTTATATTAATGAGAACGACACGTTAGATTTCTTCTAAAATTGATAAACTGAAACTGATACTTTACTTCAAGCTCTGAACAGATTTTCGTGAAAAATATAATAGGATATATTCCAAAACTTGTCAAATTTAGTATTTAAGACTTTTATATAAAGGGAAGCAACATATTAGATTTTGGCCAAAATTGATAAACCGAAAGTGATACTTTATTTGAAGCTCGGAACAGATTTTCGTGAAAAATAAATTGATACAATCCAAAACTTTTCAAATTTGGTATTTAGGACTTTTATATTAATGAGAATGGCATACTGGATGTTTTCTAAAATTGATAAACTACTTTACAGGAAGCCAAAACAGATTTTTTTGAAAAAATATATTAAAACATGATTCGAAACTTCTCAAATTTGGTATTTAAAACTCATGTATAATTTGAAACAACATTAGATTTTGATTATACGTATATGAGAAACCGGAAGTGGTACTTAATTTGGAGCTCTAAAAGATTTTCAAGGAAAAACATTATAAAATATAATCCAATATTTGGTATTACAGACTTATTTATTGGAACAATAAATTAGATTTTGTTTACAAACGTTCAACTGGAAGTGATCTTTACTTAAAGCTCATTGCTACTTCAAACATGGAATTGACGGGAGATCATGTGTTGGCCACATCAGATTTTTATAAATATTTAAGTATTTCTTATTTTTGCACTATCAATATTCATACGACTATGCAAATACTATTTTATTACTTTTCACAAATTTGTATAACTATAAGTAGGTTAAAAGTTCTTGACCTAATAACAAAGGACTCATTTCTGCAAGAAAGTTAATTTAATTTTTCATTTACCACGGTCATTGCAATTAGAGGTCATTCTGTCTGTTTTTATACTCTCCCGTATTGCGACAAAAATTTAATGCTTATTTACAATTTTATGAAAACTTTAATTTCTATGGTAATTAATACTAAATAATTATTTGTATCACTGGTATAGAAACTGCAGTTTTGCGAGTGTCAGTATAAGGCCAGGCCGAGTCGGTATGGAAGCCTTTAATTCACGACTACTTAATTGATGTATAACTTTCGAAACAGGGCGCACCTTTAGAAGGAAATAATTTTTGACAGTCTGATTCTGCATTTAAATTTTTTCATGTTTAAAACATAAAAATATTTCTTTTGGAAGATTTTCAGCTGTAATGAAGCAAACACAAATACTTATCTTGTTCTTCTGCAGTGATGTCCCGAGGATCATCTACTATTATTGCAAAATAATCACAATTATTAATTTCCGGAGTTATTTTGCGTATTATACATTTTGCACTACTCTCTATAACATGATTTTGTGACGTAGTGAACAATAATGTGCATTTTGAGGTACATTGTAATTCTGGAGAAAAGGATCAAATTTTTTAATAACTAGAGTCTATAAAATTGGCCTTATTTGTTGAATTTTTTGTTTCATTATGTCCTTGCAATGGGAAAGCCTTAAATAATTTCGTCTCTTTTATAGCCTGAATGGTGCATCATTTTGATTTCTTATAGTACCTTTCTTAAGAGGAAAGGTTACCCCTGTACTAAAATATGAAACGAAAATTCAATTGTTTCGAACTATTAACATTTTAAAACACTCAACACATGACACGCATACTTCCGATATTAACCTGAATTAAAAAAATATATTATTGAAATCTATTAGTATTTGACTTTGATTTTAATGGCAAAACGAGAAAAGTTCAGTACTAATAGATTTCAATAATTTTTATTTTAAAATGCAGGTTAGTATCGGAAGGATGCTTGGCGTGTATTCAATTTTTTAATGCGTTAATAGTTCTAATACAGGAATAATTTATTTGAATTTTCGCTCATATTTTAGAGCAGCGGTAACCTTTCCTCTTCGGCTAAAGTCGTAGGTACATAATCGTTACAGTGCTTATTGCAGATAAATAAGTGCATAATAAACTAGTAAAAAAATCAGATTGATTTTTAATAATTTATTTAAATAAAAACACGGAAAGGGGGCGCAAAATTAAACAGGGAGGGCGCAAGCCCCCTTAGAAATGGTCTATCGACGCCACTGCAGGTAGTAAGCATTGCTGTAATAAGTGCTCCTCTACTAGTATCGGATGTACTTTGTCTCGATCTCCAAAATCATCTTCAACCGGTAGGAAGCACTTACTATAATAATTTTTATAATTTATGGTACATTATACAAATTAAAAACTAAAATATTTCATCATTCTTATGTATTTTCACATCAATTTTAAAATAAGACCACGAAAACATTATATCGCAACGTAACGCAAATTAATAATTGTATGTACGCCTACGCAGAATTGTTGAAGTATTTAATTTTATCATTTTCATTATGCTTTCTAGAGTGCAGATTTTCTGGAAATAACATTTTTACGACTTTCCAAAGGAAATTGTGTTTTCACGGGACGACGACAATATCCATTTACCAGTTTATATAATTATGGATCAGTTTACGTGGGAGAACTTAAATTTGTGGCTATAAAATATTAAGATGACATTCAGAGTTCATGAGAGTTAGTAAATTAAATGAGTGCTCTGTGAGAAAATTATATGGGTTTTGTTTGAAAACAAAGATATTCTTTTTATTCCGAGCGACATTAATTAAAATAATGAAATATGATGTAGGTTTTAGTATTTAATTATTTTGTCATGAGTTTATTTTTAAAATTTCGTGTTATGAGCGCATTAAAATTTTAGAAACTAAATATAAATTTTGTTGAGTTTTCAAACTATGGGATTACAAAGCAGAATGTATGAATTATATTTAGTTAACAGGATATGTAAAAATTTGGCCCATTAAGTTTAATTTATAATGTGCCACGAGGATAATAACAAAATAACAAAAATTTTAGTTCTCTTTTTTAAGTTACAAACAAGTTGAATATTAAAACATAAAAATGGTCGTTATGAAATGCGTACATCTATATATCTATTTTCCGTATTTAAGCTTCCTGCATTTATATAACGAGTTGATTAGATTTTAGGTAAAATTGGATAAATGGAAGTGATATTTTACATGAAGCCCATAACAGTTTTTAATGAAAAACTATATTAAAGTATAATCCAAAACTTTTCAATTTTAGTATTTAAGACTTTCATATCATGAGTAACAACATATTAGATTTTAGCTAAAATTAATCAACCAGCAGTGATACTTTACTTGAAGCTCTGAAGAGATTATAGTGAAAAATATATTATGATACTCCAAAACTTGTCAAATTTAGTATTTACGATTTCTATATGAAGGGGGATAACATATTAAATTTTTTCTAAAATTGACAAATCGGAAGTGATACTTTACTTGAAGCTCTGAACAGATTTTTGTGAAAAATATATTATGATATATTCCAAAACTTGTCAAATTTAGTATTTAAGACTTTTATTAACTGGAAGAAACATATTAGATTTTGGCTAAAATTGATAAACCGGAAGTGATACTTTATTTGGAACTCTGAACAGATTTTCGTGAAAAATATGTTGATACCATCCAAAACTTTTCAAATTTGGTATTTAAAATTTTTATATTAATGAAAACGACATATTAGATGTTTTCTAAAATTGATAAACCGGAAGTAATACTTTACAAGAAGGTATAAATAGATTTTCTTGAAAAAATATATTAAAACATAATTCAAAACTTCTCAAATTTGGTATTTAAAACACGTGTATAATTTGAAACATTAGATTTTAACTATACTTATACGATAAACCGGAAGTGGTACTTAATTTCGAGCTCTTAACAGATTTTCGAGGAAAAACATAATAAAATATAATCTAAAATTTGGTATTACAGACTTTTCTATTTATTGGAACAACAAATTAGATTTTGTTTACGAACGATCAACCGGAAGTGATACCTTACTTAAAGTTCATTGCTATTTCAAACATGGAATTGACGGGAAGTCATGTGTTGGCCACATCAGATTTTTTTATACTATTTTACGTTTAAATATATGTTTGAATTATCTCATTTTTTTAATAACTCCTATAGTTTGAAGAGCTAAGTACAGTTTACTTTACAACAAATCAAAACTAAATTCACTCAAACAGAGATTAAGTTGGCAATGTTGGCATTTTGCCAGTTGACCACGTTGACCATTTACAACTGTCAAATAAATCTAGAAATACTAGATCAGTATTACGGAGAAATTTTTGATTGGTTTCCTTATTTTTAAAAATAGCGTATCGTACGAATTTTTCGATACGTTACGAAATTTCTGGTATAGTTATAAGCGTAACGGATATTTTATAAGGTAAAAAATCTGATGTGGCCAGCACATTACCTTCCGTCAGTTCTATGTATTTTGTATTAATGTCATACAGAATGTTCCTTGCAAAAGATTATATTTCTTGTACATTACCTTAAGGCAGTTGTATGTATTTTATACTAATTCCATACAGAAAGTTTTTAACAAAAGATCCTATATTTCCAGTAAAATTATAACATAAACATACTGTCAACTGCACTTGACACTGACACCTTTCAATCAGAATTTTCTTAATGTAGCAGCTGTTTTCAGAGTTATAGCAAAGCTGACTAATATATATGATATTTAATTTCTTTATAATTTTTTAACTCTATGTCCATTTAATATGAAGTACAAAATGCGTTCAAATCGTATAGAGAATAAATAATTCTTTAATATTTATAATAACATTAAATGTGAAAAAATGATATTTAACATCGTTTTTTCAAGAAAAACTGTTAAAATCTTCAAATTAGGGTACTTCCGGTTGGCCAATTATAACCAAAATCTAATCAGCTCTTCACATGGATGTAACGAAGAGAAATACGAAAGAATTATAATTTTTGGAATTGTAGTATTAGAGTTATCGCATTAGAAAATTTTGTCACACACAGGCACACACACACACACACACACACACACACACACACACACACACACACACACACACATACATACACACACACACACACACACACACACACACACACACACACACACACACACACACACACACACACACACACACACACACACACACACACATACAGACATCATCGTAAAAATAGTAAAATCGTATTCTAGGGACCCTAAAACGTGCTTATTCATCAAAAACTCACCACCGAATTTTTTGACCAAAGACAATACCTTCCTTACCTAAAGGTGACGGAAGGTAAAAACGATATGCGCAAAGTCTCTATTATTGCTTTTACATATATTTAAATTTACAACCTTCACATAGGGTTTACAGGGTGTTAAACATTCATAAACGATGATTTGACAGCAGTAGCTAACTGTTAAAGTAATATACGTCTGTCGGTATACTGGAGAGTTATTTATGACAGATTTTATGCAGCTTTACATGAGAAATCAATTTGCCGCGTACAGGAAGTTTGCAGCGATGGGCCTTGCGATATTAACCAATCTTGCTATGCAACGCAATTGGCCTACTATAACTACCAGAGCCGTAGAGGAAGAATTTCACACGATATAGTTTATTACAAGAAATTTAATTATTTTTTTGCATTTGTAATAAACAAGATTTGTTCGCTTTTGTTTTTGTAAATCAATTTACGATTGATGTCTATTTAAAGTTAAGTGCAAGGGTATTATACTTGTAGTGCGGGGTTTTGTAACTTTAAATTTTACTGGATTTCAATTGGGTAAGAATAATTAATATAAATATGATTATAATATAACTCAACTCTTAAAACTAGACGTAAATAACGATATGTTAAGTATAAACGATAGAAACGAATTCTACTTCTACAGACCAGTGGAATTTGAAATCTACTCTGAGAAAGAGTACAAAAAATATAAATTCTATTTGAATTCGATATCTAGTAGAATTTAAAGTTACAAATTCGAAGCCCAAGATACTTATTTGTTTACCAAGGCAAATTAGTTTTTTTCGGACCGAAGCTAGTTGAGATGTACAAAGATACTTTCAAACAGAGGTAGACTCAAATCGGACATGCGTACAAGACACCTCTTGAAAGGACGTTATGGCTCATTATTTAATTAAATCGTTATTTAGTCAATTTCTCGTAATGACATGTATTGGCTGTTTATCCGATTTGAGTATATACTCCACATTCTTTCTACGATCCAAAAATTATTCGATATTATTATAATAAATATTATTATTATTATTATTATTATTATTTTTATTATTATTATTATTATTATTATTATTTTTATTATTATTATTATTATTATTATTATTATTATTATTATTATTATTATAATTGTTTCAGGTTTGTGCTAACCCACTACGAAATGCGTGATTTTATGTATGTATGTATTAATTAAGTATGTAATTTTAACATCATACCTGTGAAAGCGAAAATTTTGTATGATAGGCTAAAATTAATAAACCGGAAGTGATAGTTTACTTGAAGCTGTGAACAGATTTTCGTGAAAAATATTTTATAATATATACTAAAATTTTTCGAATTTGGTATTTAAAACTTTTATATTAATAAGGACATATTAGATTTTTTCTAAAATTGATAAACCGGAAGTGATACTTGAAGCTCTGAACAGAATTGTCAAATTTGATATTTAAGACTTTTATATGAAGGGGAGCAACATATTAGATTTTGGCTAAAATTGATTAATCGGAACTGATACATTATTTGAAGCTTTTCGTGAAAAATATATTGATACAATCCAAAACTTTTCAAATTTAGTATTTAAGACTTTATAATAATGAGAACGACATATTAGATTTTTTTCTAAGTTTGATAAACCGGAAATAGTACTTTACAAAAAGCTATAAACAGATTTTCTTGAAAAAATACATATATTAAAACATGATCCAAAACTCGTGTATAATTTGAAACATCATATTAGATATTAGATTTTGACTATACTTATATGATAAACCGGAAGTGATACTTAAATTGGGGCTCTTAACAGAGTTTCGAGAAAAAACATAATAAAATATAATCCAAAATTTCGTATTACAGCCTTTTCTATTTATTGGAACAACAAATTAGATTTTATTTACAAACAATCAATCGGAAGTGATACTTTACTTAAAGCTCATTGCTATTTTAAACATAGAATTGACAGGAGGTTATGTGCTGGCCACATCAATTTTTTTTATCGTAGATAAAATAATTTTTTGCCTCCCTCTGGGATAAGTACTTTTACATATCTCTAAATCATCCAGAAACACTGTATAAGGCTGGAAAAAAATAGGGACTTTTACGATTATAAGGTTGGCATTACTGTTCTGGTGAAATCCAAAATGGAAAACCGTTAAAAATGTTTCCTAATTTTTAAGGTTATCTTTATCAATTCCTGTCATTTCACATTCAAACTTCTGATATTACCAACGTAAAAAACCCTAGTATTTAATATTTGGATAAATCTAATTTATTTAATAAATGTATGAAGTCGGCACAATACATCTTGTGCAAGTATCGCACGCCAAGATTTTTTTTTGCGTGTGTTCGTATTTAAGGGCCTAGTTTCCCGCTCGGTCTGGTCTGTCAAAGTAAACTCAGTCGCAAAAGTGCATTTTCTATACTAGTAATACAAATAACTTTCATTCACAATCATAATTGTAATATGTCGATTCCTAACCTTTTAGAGGTAGGGAAATACGTCAATCGTACCTGCAATGATAATCTCTTGGGTGGGAAATGACTGATCGCGCTCCCACCCCACGGTGCCCCACGGATTGGAAATGTTTACGTAGGGTTGCCTAACAACATTGTCATAGATCCCTATTATAATAAAAGTAGGCTAAATAAATTTTAATGGAGCTGTCAAAATATATTAATAAAATTAAAGATTATAAATCAATGATTTATTTCAAAAATTATTGATTTAAAAAGAGGATGATTGTGAATAAAATAGTATATATTCCTCGGTGGGAGTTTCATTACAGCCTGTATCTGACTTCGGGGCTTCGCCTCTCCGTAAAATACATGGGTCCTTGACTGTAATGAAGCGTATCCCACCTCAGATGTAATATATTATTTCGACATGTATGTAGTAACAAAAAATCACCGAAAAGTAATGTTTATATCTGCTTTTTCATGAAACAACAGATTTATAAAATTATCTTATTACATATTTTTTAAAATCAGTAAGTCTTGGGAACTTTTTCTTATTTGAATGTAAATGTAAATATCGATTATAAAATGATAAATTTTGGAAACTTTTAATTCGTATTCTCATATTTGTATGACAGCAGACAATTTATTATTTTCATTCGTTCTCCGTAAAATGCATTGGTCCTCAACTGTAATGAAGCGTATCCCACCTCAGAAGTAATATATTATTGCGACATGTATGTAGTAACAAAAAATCACTGAAAAGTGATGTTTATATCTGCTTTTTCATATAACAATAGATTTATAAAATCTTATTACGTATTTTTTAAAATCAGTTAGTCTTGGGAACTTTTTCTTAGTTGAATGTAAATATAATATCGAGAATATAATTCATTAGTCACGGGACATGTTTTCCGCCAATCAACATTCAGAATCTCCCTAGTTACATGTATCACAGCGATGATAAAAAACAAAGAAATTATCACCTTATTTATATTCGTTACTAGGGGATTTGTTTTCTTTATTTACTACATTGCCAGTTAATTTTGAGTACAAAAATGTGCGGTAATCGTTTTTGATATCAACAACGATGAAAATAATTATGCAATTGTAAATTAACCATGTTGTAAAGCAATATATGAAAAGTTAGGTTACCAGCACGCACAATGTGTCATAAAAATTCATTATATTCTCTCATTAAACATAAGCTCGTGATATGATTAATAATCGAAGATATTGCTCGTGAAAACGAAGCGGTTTCACTCGAGAATATCATCGATGATAATTATATCACTTGTTATATTACTGTAATGTGCAGTGCCCGCCGTCGCCGCCACTGTTACCGCCTCTGTCCCCGTCGCTGTCGCCGCCGCTGTCGCCGCCGCTGTCGCAGGGACGAGCGAGTGTCTATTGTTAGCGATGACGCAACCGACTTGCCGGAGCCTGCTTAATTACGCGGTTGATGTAACCTATTGTGTTTTATCTAGAAGTGTTCCAGTGAGTTCTCGAATTTTCGGCTAGGGTATATAAGCACCGTTAGCGAAGCCACTGGACAGTCTGATATAAATAAGCGTTGCGTGTTAAACAGTTGTTGATATAAACAGATAGTAGACAAGTGGTGAATATAAATAAATACAGTTGTATAAATAAATAAGTGATCTATATATTGTTTAAATAAATAATCTTAATGTTTAAGTGTTTTATAATATTCTTAGTCTTAATTAGTGTTTAATATTTGTGTAATCGTAGTGTTTGTTATATTTATCATCTTTTAATTATATTTAATATCTATTTATCGTTATAATAAACCTTTTATTTTAATTCATAATAATTGTCTAATATTTACACTTCACCCAAATAAATAAAAACGTTACATAACGTATGATTATAAAATGACAAATTTTGGAAACTTTTAATTCGTATTCTCATACTGGTATGACAGCAGTAAATTTATAATATTTATTCGTTCTCAAGAAAATATTTCAATAAGAATGAAAGGAAATGTTCTACAATGCACAACTATTCAAGATAAAAGTGAAAAGAAAACTCACAAGGAAATAAAACCTTATGGAAATATGCTTGGGATAATGTGAAAAAATGCTTTTAATTGCGGGTAATTTGTTCGGTATGTAAATAATAGCATATCATTTCTAATAAACCAACATCAATTTAAATCTGAATTAGTGTCAAGTTAACCAGGTATAACTTTATCATCAACAGCGCTACATAGCAGGATTATTCAAATTTTATAATTATAATTCAAGTAATAATATAATTGGATACCCATCTGCATACAAAGAGATGCTGGCACAACAATTATAATATGGATAATATATCATATTGTAACAAAGAGATACATCATTATTTGATATAATTTGGAGCACAATGAAAGTTATATGATAAGGTATTTTCATGAGAAAATTTTATGCGCTAATGTAATAGAGATATTGTATACGGAGATTACGTTACACTGAAATAGTTTTATTGCTCGTAAGTTATTCCGAAGAAAAGCGTTTCGATTTCATAGCCAATTTTATTTTCATTTCATTGTAAGAGTAGATCCAATTAATTGAATCGTATTGGTCTCTTTGGAGAACTAATTTTCATCATTGTAACAAAATTGGAGACTAGTCTATAAACATCAGTTATATGAAAAAATATTCCTCCAAAATTACTACAGTAAACTCCGGTTATAACGAACTCGAACGGACTGTCAGTTTAGGTACGTTATATCCGAGGGTACGTTAAAAAAGAAATAAAGTTTTATAAATCAATTTAAACCTTCATTAAATTTATTATAATAAGATACAAATTATGTAGAGACGCCTCCCTAATCCACAAATTCAGCAGTTTATAGTTAACTTGAGAATCTTGAGAAAAGACTCCAAATAAAGACGATCTTAGTATAAATACGGTACTGTGTAGTAAGTAAGTCATTCCTAGTGTAACTACGATATATGTTGTAACCTTATATTATCTTATCGCTTTAAAATAAAGTCTTTAAAAATATAATTTCAAGTTCTCAATTTATTATTTACATATCATGACAAAAACAAAAATTAAATATGTGTATACTTTCAAAGTCTTCAGCCTTTTCTTGTAAAATTGAATCGCTTATTGTTATGTTCAATGATCTCTGAGTTTTAAACCATTCAAGTGATAACGTATCCACATCCTGTCAAATTGGCTTTGTAATTTCTTTAATTCAGGGGTCGCCAACATTTTCAATGTGTTGAGCTACTTTAAAAAATTTTGAACAGAGTGAGCTACCTATACTTGGGGAGGCAAGGTATTCAAAAAAGCGCCGTAGGCGTAATTAAAATTTACACTTTTTCAAGGGATGTGAAGCTGCAGTTTTCCCTCTGATGTACAATAATAAATTGCCAGACTATGAAAGTGATAATGAACAAATACCGCAATCGACTTACAGATGAACATTTGGATAATTGTATTCGGATGGCTGTAACCAAGTATACTGTGAATACTAAAAACATTATCGACGGGTCTGAGTGCCAGGCTTCACATTAAAATGTTATTTTATTTACGTATGTTACTGTTTAAATTAGTAAATTACTTTTTTGTTATTTTTTTTAAGTTTTGTTTTATTTTTATTTGTAAATTACTTTTTTGTTATTTTTTTTAAGTTTTGTTTTATTTTTATTTGTAAAGGATGCAATCCGTATATATATATATATATATATATATATATATATATATATATATATATATATATATATATATTATTTTAGTAAAATTGAAACCGCCATTTTTTTCTCTTTTCAACGATGTATTATTTTTTATTAATGTATTTAAAATTTCGAGAAAAATTTGCTAATTTAGAAATATTAGAAATAATTCTTAAATGAATATTATAGGTGGCTATGTGAAAATAAACAAAACGTAACAATGTAAAACAATTAAATTAATGTCAAAAAAGTATACATTTGTTTGTTAATTAATTTAACTTATTTTGTAAACAAAAAAAAAACATTTTGAAATGTTTATGTTCGAACACATCACGTTCAACGCTTGAATTTTTGTATTACAGAACATGGTCGTAATTTTGAACATTTGTTTTAAGTTGTTTTTGTTACTAAATTTGTTGTTTTAGTTAGCTAAGTTGTATAGCACTGTTACGTTTTGTTTATTTTCACCTAGCCACCTATAGGTAATATTTCTTTAAAAATTATTTCTAATATTTCTAAATTATCTCATTTTTCATACATCGTTGAAAAAAGAAAAAATGGCGGTTTCTATTTTATTAAAATAATTATAGGTTGCCATTTGAAAAATAAAAGTTGATAGTCGTATCTTGTAAACCTGACTTTATAAAAAATATCTACATCTGCCATCAAATAGTATATGTAAAATAATAAAACATTTATATGAGCCATTTTTTTCTATTACTTATAATAAAAAAGTTAAAGAGGGGGGGCGTCTTCCCAGATTCGCCCTGTATATGGGCGTTTAAGCGGTTTATGGCGATCCTTTAAGTTTTAGTGAGACAGAGTTTACATTGATCTCACGCGGCGAGAACGGTCAAATAAGTGTGAGACCACGCTGACACCTCATGGCATTTAAATTTAAACTTACATTTCAATGATGACCATGATAAGACATCTGGTCTCACACGGTCGATACTGCTTTACATTGGACATTCTTCCTCGGATCCCAAAATTTAAATACCTTTATTAGAGTGCCTGCTTACAGACACGCACACATTTGCTCCGACAAAACTGGATAACTGAAAGCAACGATGCGACTAAAGCGCTTATAAGCGTCGGCGGCACCTTCGCAATATCTCAGCTGTCACTTATATACGTCACGGCATCCAATGTGTTAATAAAATTAAACCGTAGGTAATATGTTCATCCTCTTTTTCATATGAAATACTTGTGTATTTATTTTCGATTTGTTAAAGCCAATCTGAGGTATGCATGTGGAATTCTCTTGTAAATCAAAGAAATTCTTCTTCCAGCCTTCTTAGATGTGAAATACCATAAGTTTCACAAAAAATAACTCATCGTTAGAAGTTTTCCAGGTTGAAAGTCGTTCATTCTTAGCATATTCTATTGAAAATAATCACTCCTCCGCTTCAAAGAGGTTTAAAATTGGGATAACTTACCACCGTCTCCACCTCTGATTCTACTTTTGTAATAATCGCGAATTCTGAAAATTCCCCGCATACTTATTTGTTTCTCTTCATTACTTTGTACAAATGGAAGAATGTTTATCAGCTGGAATCTGCCGGTAAGATTTCATTTCGCGAAATTTGAATATTTAATATGAGGCATATCCCGCATTCCACGCAAGGAATTCTTCTCGGGTGATTAATGGTAAGCGTCGTCTATCGCAATGAGCGCGACTTTGACATTAATTCGCCTCCGTGGCTCCGACGATAAATGCATGTCCCGAACTGATATGCAACTGCAACGTTTTACTAATCTGTGTCTGAGATGTTGAAATTTTCATGGAGAATCAAAAGTATAAATGCAATTACCGCATATTTTTATTATCATACGTAATATAACAAGTGATATGATTATCATCGATGATATTCTCGAGTGAAACCGAATTGCATATTTCACGAGTCCGAAAGACGAGTGAAATGTGCTGCTACGGTTTCACGAGCAATATCTTCGATTATTAATTATATCACGAGCTTATATTCAATAAGAGAATATAACGAATTTTTGTGACACATTGTGTTTGCTGCTAACCTAACTTTTCATATAATGTATTACAAATCCGTGTCTAGTAAGTACTCAAACGTCATAAGAACTAGGCTTGCTTGTCAAAAATATGTTCATTACATTTTAAACTTAAAAACTGTAAGTCGAGTTTAAATATGTTTAACTTTTTACATCTCGCTAAGAGAGGTATTGGATTCATGCTAAAAATCGCATATCCAGGTTTTAGTGAATAAGCACGTTTTAAAGTCCCTAAAATCCGATTATAACATTTTTACGATGATGTCCGTATGTGTGGATGTGTCTGTGGGTGGATGTGTGTGTGTGGATGTTGGATCCACGATTTCTCAAATACTATAAGACTTAAGACATTTTTAACTACAGATTCCTCAATCTAACAATAATGGGAAGAGTTGATTAAGTTTTGGTAACAATTGGACAACCGAAAGTAGTTACAAGAAAAAAATAATCTAAATATTATTATTTATGTAAATACTTATATTACAACAAATATGTGTCATCTGGAATCTGTTCAGAAACGATTCGTTAAATATTGTTTTTATAAAAAGTATAAGCACTATCCCAGTTTTGAAATTACATATAACGATCTTTTATCTGACGCCAATATTATTTCTCTGTACAGTCGCCGAAAAATACAGTCTTGTTTATTTCTGTATAAAATCATTAACAATGTTATTAATGACAGTTGTATCTTTGGCCAACTTGCACTAAACATTCGTCGTATAGCAGCGAGAAACAAATCAACTTTCAATTGTAATAAAGTTAGGACAAATTATGAAATGAAATCTCCAATCTGGCAAATGTGCAATATTTTTAATGAAATCCCTTGTAAGATAGATGTATTCGCTGATTCATTCAATGTATTCAGACGAGAGTTGATAAATTACTTTAGTTCTATAGATATCTAACTTTTAATTATTATTTTTTATTGTTACTATTATAATTGTTAAAATTTTAATTTTCTTCTTAGTCATTTTTATTATTTACAATGTGTGTACTTTTTGCAGGGTTTTTATGTACTTAATTTTTTGTATATTCATCCTGTAATTGGAACTTTCAAGTTCTGTTGGATTGTTTAAATAAATAAATAAATAAATTAAAGAACGTTAAATTCTTTAATCGATAAATATAAATTCATTATTATATCTTCTATAGATTTAGAGATAAAGAAATGCATAGAAAATAATTTGATGTAAAAATTCTTAGATCAAACTACTTCAAGGCAAGAAATTCAAATATTTGTAATTCACACATAAATGTCACTGTCAAAAATATTTGTATACCAGTGTCAAAAATATTTGTACATCATTATGAGGATTATGAAAACAAATAAAAAGTCAACAACGCAACAGAATATGGGTAAAGGAAAAACTTCTGGAATTCAGTCAATGGTTAAAAATTATTTATTATTAATGTGCAGCATTTCTAGTGTAAGTCTTTATAATAATGATCCCAATAACATTAATTTAAAAACAGACAGTGCTAATATTAGTAAAATTTATACAAACATATTAAAATTTATTAATAAAAATAAAAAGACTTAACAATAATAAAAATAGTACTAAAAACCATTCTCACAAATTAGGTATAATACAATCCTAACTAAAATTCGCGGGTTAATTGTTTTTACTTAAAATTAGTAACAAGAAGAAGAAATAAATGACTTAAGATTTGGCGGTTTATGTGTGACCTTCGCAACATAGGTACTTGTCACAACATTAGTTTTTTCGTAGGGTGTAGAAATAAGAAAACACGTTATCCTTAAAATATTTTATATTTTCAATAATAATCACACGACATATGTTTCAAAATGAACATTATCATTCATTTTTATTAATTCTGACAACCATTGTACACGTATTTCCATGTTATTTATATATATTTCAATGTTAACAAATTTTCACGTAAGTAAATTTTTTTAAAACAAAAACCTCATTGTCTGTACATATTTATATTAGTTCTGTAATAATTTTGTAGCTCCTGATGAAGGCACATGTGGTGCCGAAACTAGTAGAGGCCGAAAATAAATAATTTTTAACCATTGACTGAATTCCAGAAGTTTTTCCTTTACCCATCAAATTTCCAGTCAAGAAGATCTACGAGCAACAGAATATACCTAAAAAAGAATATAAGGAATTTGCGAAAAAATGACGAATAAAAGAAAAAGGAAAGGAAATGAGAAAAAAAAATCAGGATATAAAGAAAATGTATGTATTGTACATAATTTATATTAAAATAATTATTTTGTAGTGAGACATGAATATTTGTATTTAAAAATATTTTTTGTTTTGTGCGTACAACCAGGATACCGATTCTTGAAATATGAGAATTTTCTCACAAGGTGACATAAAATTTCATCTCACTCTCATCTCATTTCATATTTTCTTACTTTTTTAATTCCCGAAACAATAGTATATTGTGTTATTAGGAGTAAAAGTGATACTTTGTGTGGCGAGCATGGAAGTTTGCACGACGAGCGAAGCGAGTCGGACAATTGCATGCGAGGCACACAAAGACACTTTTACTCCGAATGACACATTATATTTTTTTTTCAAACGCACATATTTAAATAAAATAATTTAAAACTTGACGTTATTAAAAACATTTTCCGTGAAGTAGGTACGTTTGCGGATTTCAATTGCTCTGTTGCTATGGATACTTTCGTGTGTTCAGTTTTTGTTATAAACATTCAAGTAAAAATTTTCACACTTTTACGTTTTGACGTTTGAAAAGAATTGTATAATTTTATATCCTCTTTGTGTGAAATTGAAAATGTTGCAATTTGAAAAATTAAAATGTACACCTCCTGAAGTTGTGGAATTAGAGAAGGCTGCTATTGATAAATTGTTCCCAACTAAGTCTAGCAAGTTCTATGAAGCGGTGTATAAGAGATTTCTTCATTGGTGTGATGAGAAAAACATTAAAAATTATTCTCGGCATACTTTTCGGAAATAGCGAATCAATGTAAAATGAAAAGCTCAACTATGTGGTCACAATATTCAATGATAAACATTAAACATGGGATAAATATTGGCAATTATTTAAAACTTCATGCTTATGTTCTTATTTGATGTTTCAGATGAGACATATTTGGCGATATTCCCATACTTTTCTTCTTTATTTAAGGAATGTAATTCATTCATTTTGTTAATCTTGTGCCTAAATTTTTACATTTCTATCTATATTTCAATTCATCTTCCTACAATATAATCTTTTTGTATCACTTTAATTCGAAGTATTCTTACCTTTATTACCATCCCTGTTATTGTAATCTGTACGTCTACTGTACTTTAATTATATTTGTTATTTCGTTACAAGTATGTAAACTGTCTATATTTCATTTTATAGGTTATCAATTTTAAGAGGGGTAGTTAGTAACTTTATTCTTAGGTTATCTAGTGAGTTATAGTGACATTTAGGGCGATAATACAGATTTCTATTGTACAAGTTACTTCTTATTGGCTGATTCTATATAGTTTCTATGGATATTTATTTATTTTATTTCTACGCCGCCGGAGTAGAAATAGCTTATTTCTACGCCGGCGGCGTAGAAATGAAACTTCTACTTTGTGAATCAAGTCACAAAAGATGCCATTTTTATGACGTTTGAAAAAAAAATGAGATATATTTCACCTATCTAAATGGCCATGATTTAGCAAGTGAAAAATTTTACATAAAAGTGACATTGACAGTACTACATTGCACTCTTCTTTGATTACCTTTACATATTTACAGTGATATTGTTATTTTCATTTTAACTGGTATCGATAATGTTGCCATACGCAACTACTTTTTCTAGATTTATTAAATTTTGAGTCCGTAGGTCTCCGTACTGGTCTGTTAGGCTGCCCGCGGGTCAAATTTTCTCTGCCCCTATGCTTACGAATGCCGAACGTATAGCTAAATTTTCTACATTAACTATTTATTATTATTATTGTCGTAATCGAACAACTACAAATAAAATGTGTCTTACTACGTACAAACGTATTTGTATTGTATAAGTACATGATGTAAAATATTTAAAGGTTGTAGTTATAATAGCTAAATGTATGTCATTTCCAACACCAAGCTGGATACCCACAAATCAAAAAACGTAAAGTATTTAGTTAATTTTTTTGGAATCCCTAATGCTGATCTATGAGTTGATTGGTTTAAGTACCCAAGCGATCCACTAAATTTTATTCAACCGAAATATTTCAAAAATTTGGTTCAAAACGTAATTTCTGTATTTTCCAAATGAGCAAATTTCTATTTAACATTAGCGAGTGACATTGATTCTCACCACCAAAAAGGTGGGGAGATAATTTTCATGTAGTAAGATGAAATGTGAAGTGGTGAGACGACAAAATTATTTCAAGAATTAAAGAAAAAATCTTACTACGTGACATGTAAGTCACGTGACGTTTTTTCTCACTTCCGTCAAATCTCACTGACTTCTCATTTTTCAAGAATTGCCCTCCAGGTTAAATATCTGGCGAGAGGTTATGTGCTGGCCACATCAGATTTTTTGAATGGTAGAGAGTAACCCTCATTTTATAAAGTCAGAACAATAAACACCGCATTTCACAAAAAAATATTCCCCGTTCGTATAGAAGTGAATTTCCTTTATCAACATGCGCCACGGCATAACAACTTGCAACACAAGTTAAAACTTCTGTTGCTATTGAAAGAAAAAAGCAAGTCGTAAAAAGGCGTACAAAAGACGAAAGGAAAAAGTCCGTGCAAAATATTCCAAGCATCCAGAACGAAACGTTAACGGTCTCCGTTTACCGGTAAGTGGGCAAACTTTTTACTAATTGGCGGCTGCGGGGCCGACAAATTGCATTTCGCGAGCGCTTTATGCCAAATATACGTACGCCGAAAGGAGACATTTGCAATAGTGACTTGCACGAAAATGCAATGTCGACTTGATTTGCCAGAACTAATTGAAGGAACAAAAACGCAACCCGAATCAGGAAGAAGGATACCTGCAAAAAATTGTTGTGGTTGAGCAATTCGCTATACACGATGAACAAAATTGCACGTGGAAAAATGATGATATTGTAAAAAAATTATTAATTTAATATCTTAATTAAAAATTAATGATTCCTCAATGCAGACATGTCCACAAGGCCAACAGATGAGAATTCATAAAAATAGGAAAATCAATTATTTGGCAAAAAGGTAAACAATATTTCTTTGACTCATTCATTGCAAGACCTAGCAATATTATATTTTGACCAAAATATTATTGGTAGTGTAATCACCTAGAAAAAAATCTGGTGTGGCCAACACAATACCTCCCGCCATTTACAGCCCGAGTCACAAAAAAAAATTAAGTTGATCATTATTTTTGGATTAGCGAATTTTACACTAATTTGACAGTTTGTTTCTTAAAATATAGTCTAATCTAATTTAAGTATCTACCTTTTTTTAAACCCATCAACAGTATTAAATCCCAATTACAGAGTGGGTTCACATCCATGCCTTAGTGGGATTCGAACCCAGAGCCCCGAGGGCCCTGGTGACATGAAGCGTTGCTTTAACCATTGAGCCACCGGACCTATAATAAAATGAAGATGAAATTTTAAATAGTGGGATAGAATAGAATTCACTAATCCAAAAATGAGGATTAGCTTAAACATTTTAGTGAATCGTTAATTTTTATTAATCTAAATACACAACTACATATTTAATTATGCTGGAGACTATATAGAATTCCTTTTCTATTGTTCTATTTACTTTATTATTTTTAAAACGTTATTATTTTAAAATGATTAGTTCTTTGATAGTGACATTAATCTTTCAGTTACATACATTTGAATAACTGCGTTTTGTTTGTTTAAAGCGTAGGTTCTGGGATTTAAATTATAGATAATTTTATAAATTTACCCATAAAATATATAGAAAAAGTATTAATGCAAATCTATAGCAAGTTTAATAATCTTTAATTTTTGTAATAACATTAATCTCGAAAAAATATTATTTAAAGGTATTTTTCGAAGAAAAACTATTTTGAGCATCTAGTAAAGTGCCATTTCCGGTTATCCGTTTTTCACCAAAATCTAATAGGCTCTTTCCATTACAGAAAAAGTTCGAAATACAAGGTTTCAAAATTATCTGAATGATAGTATTTGAGTTAGAGTGGAGGATCCACACAGGCATATACACATACACACAGACATCATCGTGAAAATGTTAAAATTGTATTCTAGGGACCTTAAAACGTGGTCATTTATCAAAATCTCAGGCGATTTTTAGCACGATCCCTATACCTCCCTTACCAATAAGGGTAACGTGAGGTAAAAAAACGGGGTCTCTATATATTCCATAACACCTGTAATCTAACAATTGCAATGGACCTTATAGCAATGACAGAAAAATAACCAAAATAATAACTGCAATAATAACCAATATAGCTGTCAGTAAAATTTTTGAACGACTTTAGCGTTATAGATTTCTCAAATCAAAGAATTAGTAAGATTTGCAACGAACATAAATAATGAAGGATATCATGTTTCTTCTTATGATAACAGAGAAAGTATCTTTTTGCTTTTCAGTCACTCACATCCAAAACTATGAAATTTTGACATTGGATATTCTTCCGTTAAGCTGGACATAAGTGCATTTGTTTGACTACTCCAAATGACAGATTTGTAAACATAACCTATAAAAATAAATAATATTCGTTTCTGTTCCTAATTTTTCTATGTTCCTTTTATCATTCATATGTTTTATTTTCCTAGACCCTACAGCCTCGGCAACATATGGGTCGATTTTGTTCACATCTGTAAATCTTACATATCTGTAAATTTGAAAATAATGAACAAAATCGCAACGAAAACTGCCACCATCATGTATAATTGTATATAAAACAACAAAGAAATGTTTTTTTCAGGTTTTTACAGATTTACAGATCTGTAAGACTTACATTCCTGGTAAAAAGTAGAACCTCAGTGACTTGATAATTATTTTTACCTTCCGTCACCTTTAGCTAAGGAAGGTATTGTCTTTGGTCAAAAAATTTGAAGATGAGTTTTTAATGAATAAGGACGTTTTAGAGTCCCTAGAATACGATTCTACTATTTTTACGATGATGTCTGTATGTATGGATGTATGTATATATGTGTGTGACAATTCTTTCGGATCGCATAACTCTTCTTTACATCCAAATGAAGAGCTGATTAGATTTTGGTTATAATTGGTCGACTGGAAGTACCCTAATTTGAAAATTTTGACAATTTTTCTTGAAAAAACGCTATTAAATATCATTTTTTCATATTTAATGTTATTATAAATATTAAAGAATATTTTATTCTCTATACGATTTGATTACATTTTATACTTTATGTTCAATAGATATAGAGTTAAAAAATTATAAAGAAATTAAATTTCATAAAACAGCCAGCTTTGCTATAAACATGAAAACATCTACTATATTAAGAAAATTCTGATTGACAGATGTCAGTGTCAATTGCAATTGACACAGTAAGTTTGTGTTATAATTATACTAGAAATATAGAAACTTTCTGTATGGAATTTGTACAAAATACATAGAACTGACTTAAGGTAATGTACTGGAAATATTGCATCTTTTGCAAGAAACTTTCTGCGTGGAATGTGTACAAAGTACATAGAACTGATGGAAGGTAATATGCTGGCCACACCATATTTTTTAATTAAAGCATCGCTGAAAAAAATGACACTATTACTACTAAAACAAATACTTTAATAGAAATGTATAATTACGTGCGAAAAAAATTTACCCACGTTTTTCGGACACAGGAAGCAATTTCGTAAATGCGAACCGTATATTTTTGATTAATCATAATAGCAGCAATCTTTCTGGATTTACACTGTAATTTATGAAAGAACAAAAATAACTACGATTACATTTTGGTGGTTGAGCATATACCTCTGAGAACGAATAAAGTTATAATAAAATGCACCATTTACTAATAATAACACCGTTCATAGCGCGTCAATTGCTGTGCTCAAATACCGTAAAATTTGCAAGATATCTCACTAGTGGTAAACCCGTATAATTCTATTGTTTTTGCTTGAAGCCGGCGTTAGTTTTTCAGCTACAATTAACTGTTGAAATTCATGGAATCTCTGTAAGTGAATAGTGAATCAACAATTGTTCACTTGTCGCACGCTACGATTTGTGATTGTTTTATTAACCACAGGTTTCTTTATCTAACGGTGCTATTCTAAAAGTAACCACCTCCTGGCAATTAGTGCATAGGATCTAATTAGTCGTGCCGGAAATACACGATAAGTGACGAATACTCTCGAAGGAGATTGGTAGATTTTAGCAGAGATTCTTTTGTAATTAATATGGAAATTTACTCTGCTAGTTCTATTACTTTCTGATTTGCATTTTGTAGGGAATTTAACGGAATTCAAATTAAATATTTGTGTTAAATATGCCTAAATGAGTATAGAGAAATAATACAAAAAAGTCTGATGTGGCCAGCACAATACCTTCTGTCAGTTCTATGTATTTTCTATAAATGTCATACAGAAAGTTACTTACAAAAGATTCTATTTCTTGTACATTACCTTAAGGCAGTTGTATGTATTTTATACAAATTTCATACAGAAAGTTTCTATCAAAAGATCCTATATTTCCAGTAAAATTATAATACAAACATACTGTCAACTGCACTTGACAATGACACCTTTCAATAAAAATTTTCTTAACACAGCAGCTGTTGCCATAGTTATAGCATAGCTGGCTAATATATATGACATTTAATTTCTTTATAATTTAATGAAGTATAAAATGCATTCAAATCGTATAAAGAATAAAATTTTCTTTCATATTTACAATAACATTAAATGTGAAAAAATTATATTTAACATCATTTTTTCAAGAAAAACTGTTAAAATCTTCAAATAAGGTTACTTCTAGGGTACCTTTATAACCAGGGTATGGCCATGGGTCAAGATCACCGCCATTATCGGTAATTCATTTCCATATTTATTTGTAATAAATGTGATATTATATTATAAAAGAATATTAAATTATCACATTGTGAATTTATAAAGATATTAAAAATGAATTAATTTAAGAGATACACAATTATTATTAAGACATACATTTAGAGGTTATGTAGAATATATGACATGGGTTGTTATTATCACATCTAATTTAATATCTGTAGTTCTTATTTACATAGTAATTGTATATTCTAAACTTACCTTTTAAAAATTTAAATGATTGTGCTTATTTCAGTAATCGTGGTGGGTATCTTAACAAACTACACAAGTAAATAAAATAAAATATATTACTTACACTTTAAATACATATTAAAATGATAATTAAATGTGTTTTCATTAAAATAAAACAAATAGCTACAAAAATACATAATAATTTGCGCAAGAACAATACATATAACCCTCTGGCCCGGTAATGGCGGACGAAACGTGAGCCACGCCATGACCATACCCTGGTTATAAAGGTACCCTAGTTACTTCCGGTTGACCAATTATAACCAAAATCTAATCAGCTCTTCACATGGATGTATCGAAGAGGAATATGAAAGAATTATAATTTTTGGAATTGTAGTACTAGAGTTATCGCTTTAGAAAATTTTGTCACACACAGGCACACACACACACACACACACACACACACACACACACACACACACACACACACACACACACACACACACACACACACACACACACACACACACACACACACACACACACACACACACACACACACACACACACACACACACACACACACACACACACACACACACACACACACACACACACACACACACACACACACACACACACACACACACACACACACACACACACACACACACACACACACACACACACACACACACACACACACACACACACACACACACACACACACACACACACACACACACACACACACACATACACACACACACACACACACACACACACACACACAAAATAGTAAAATCTTATTCTAGGGACCCTAAAACGTGTTTATTCATCAAAAACTCACCACCGAATTATTCGACCAAATACAATACCTTCCTTACCTAAAGGTGACGGAAGGTAGAAACTGTACTATTTTTTTGAACGTACGTTTTTATGTATGAGCAAAAAATTTGAATAAATTGAATTAATTTTTTTCTTTTAAAGGCGCCGACTTTTACTTTAGCAGTAATTAGAGTAAATTATAGATAATTTATAAAATAACTTAATTCTAAGATCCCATATTTATTTAACATAATGTGCCATAGAACTAGACGGCTACTAATTGTGATTTGTTATTTCCGTTGCCGTATACGGATTCTAATATTATACATTAAAATCAAGGAATTTACACTGAAGTAAATTATTATTATTATTATTATTATTATTATTAATCCCAGAATGTTTATCTGGTGAGGAATAAGAGAAATTTTACCATTATCATCGATCAAATTTATTGTCTTACTAAAATTAATATAAACATGTATGTATCTTTTTTCGAAGCAACAGTAACTATACTGCATCTACTTAAGATTGCAGTGTTGAGAGGAGCGGTTTACGCAGCAACATTTTAAGGTTAAATACGATTCTAAGATTTATTTCGATAAAATTAAAATATTACAATAATCGAAACTTTCAGACGCATCATTTATTGGTGAAACATCTTCAATATCATCCATTTGAGAACCATTTTCATCAGATATGTGAAATTGAATAAATAATGAAATATTTTTGACAGCTATTGACAGGTGATGTGTCTTTTGTATTTGTATTAACTATTTACGTTATATTATTAGTTATTTTCAATTATATTTATATTGATATTATTTATTTCACTTAAATTAAATTTAGCTAGTCTCAATTATTGTAGGCAAATGCAGGAAAAAAGTTGCAATTGGGACAGTTTAAAACTGTCTTGCGTTTGCACCAATCACAAGCCGTGAAATGTTGTCCCTATACCAAGCTACACTGCATTCTTATACCAGGTAAAGTATAGCTACTTGATTCAACATTTACACTATGAATAATAAAAACTATAATTTAAAATTCATCTATTCTGTCAATTTTTTTATTTAGTTCAAATGTTTGCTGAGTATATGGTACACACGTCCATAATATGTTTATAAACTACTCTGTCTCCCAGCGTGAGAACACAATACAATTACGACAGTGATGCACGACGAGGCGAGAGTACTCTCGCATCTCGTCTCCTCTCGTTGTATTATGCGAGGTCGATATAACAACTGCGAGACGCGAGAAATCTCGCGAGATTCTAGCAATAAAAAGTATTTTGTAACTTCATAGCTTTGATTCATAAATTCAATGAAAAATGCACCGTACAGGGAGTGGAGTCAACGCTAATTAGTACATAGAACATGTGAAAATTATATGAATTCACTATATTTTTTGTCAAGTAAAGTTCCACTTCTGGAAATTATGCAATGACCAAAAAGAGAGGTGCATAACTAGATGTAAAAACAGTCCTAAATACAAATTTTCAACTTTCTACGGTTTACCGTTTTTGAGTTATGCGAAATACGTACGTACAGACGTCACGACGAAATTAGTCAAAATGGATATTTCCGTTGAAATCTGAAAACCGAAATTTTTCGCGATTACAATAATTCTTTTACTATGTACAAGGAAGTAAAAATTGACGACTATATAAATAAATATATCTTCACGGTATATTGCTGGGTGTGCCAATCTGCTTTGTACGCAGCTATCGGTAATGATGATGACATATTTGTACCGTGCAGGCGTTTACAAGACGTCACCTCACGGGCATTCATTGCTGCCGTGGAGAGTGTACCACAGGGGTCAATTTTGTGCCATTCAAAATTCGAAATATATGGCGTCGGGTCCCGGTTCCTCATATAGTTATTTGCAATTGAATATTTTGGAGAAGGGGTATGGTGACGTCAGTATGGTTTGAGATTTATAATTATATCCATAGCTATAAAAATATATTGCATATTGCCTATCTTCCTCTGTCATTTTCCAGTCATAGCAACGTCACAATACTCCTTCATTTTTAATAATTTATTTCTCGTAAACTACAAATTATTAATCGATTTAAAAAATACGGGTATTTTTTGTCTAGTATCCATATATGTAAAAATCTAAAACTTGGTCACATACCTATCCCATTTGAATTGTATTACTGTGCAAAGTAGTTATTAGAAAGGTTGGTATAATTTAGCAGGTTATTACTTTATCTGTAACCGGGTGGATAATGAATATTCATAGGCGCCCACAGGGGGGGGGGTCGAAAGGGTCGACTGACCCCCCTTTCATTTATGGACTGTATCCATTTTTAAAAATAAAATTATAATTTTATTTTTTCATTTCAATGTATCATTGTATTTTTTAATAATTATTGGTAATATTTTCTTATATTTTAATAAATTTATTACATACTATCTATTACTAAGTACGAAATAGCTGAAGTGTCAGAATGAGTAAATTATGTTATGTACTGTTATTAAATTACATTATCTTCGGTGTTGTATTTTCTTTAATATGCCGTAGTTTATTCTAATCATTTTATGATCACGTTCTTCTCAAAACTTTCACAATTATCGATTTTATTGTTATATAGAAATAAAGAAATAGAAAAGTAAATAATGAATAGACAGACATTGCATATTTATTTATATTAAAAGTTCCTACGTATGATTAGGGTTGCCGTATTTTGTGTTATATTGTTACTCAGTAATATATTTTAATTTAATGCAACATTGTATTTTCAGATTGTGTTCTGTAGTTATTGCTTATGCTCGCATCTCGCATCATAAAGACTAGTAGAAGGGGCAATTCTACGCTTTTGGAGCGTACATACGCATTTTCGTCATAAAATATTGATTTTAATTTTTTAAGAATTTGTTAAATTTGCTTCATTGTAAAGAACTCTATTTTATCTTACTTTGCATTAAAACACGCTTGACCTTGAAAATTATGAAAAATTCCCCTGCGGCGCATTTCTTTCTTACAACAAAAATTTCGACCCACCTTGTAAAAAAGTCTGCGGGCGCCCATGTGAATATTATATACATAGTTTTTACTGGAAAACTAATCATTTATTTGAAGGTTCCCTTTTTAGACATTTATAAAATTTAGATGCATAAAATTTGTAACATTAAATTAGCTACTACTAAATTAGCACACCATTCAGTTACCATATCAAAACATAAAATAAACTTTAGTAATACGAAAAGATATTGATACCTAATCAATTTCAAGTTGTTCTAATTACAGTATTGTATTCCCTAGCTAAGTATATACCTGTGATGTACACCAATACTTTGAATACATAATACTGCTATTAAAACATAGTACAGTAAACATTTCAGTAATCGATTGCGTTCAGCAGAGCATAAAATTACGTAGGCAAGACTAGTTCCATTATCACTATCCTGGTGCTTCGCTTCAGACCACCCTGTCCAAGCCCACGCACTGTGCAGAACAGAACAGAAAGTATCTTCAGTAGGCCGGGTTGTAATGTCCACATCAACCTATCTTATCTTCTTGGCAGCGAAAAATCCGATTAATTAAATACGACCGGTAACGTAGGATGACGTTTTTAATTCCGACAAGGAATGCAGGAAGAGATGGAAGTTTATCTTCCACAAATTATTTAAATACTGAGTTGGATTTTTTTATAATATACGGTTAAAAGCCTGAGCATTATGGTTGGAAATACTAAAATAGTACATCTAGGAGTATTATCATCGAATGTACATTGGTGTATTGCTGAAAAGAATCGGTACTCTCAATTTTTTAGAACATCAACAATAAGCCAGCGTATCCCATACGCCTGTACGATTATCCAAGGATCGTAAAACAATATATATCATAAAATCTATATTTGTAACATCTTTAGCTTTTACGTAAAGTATTCTACTTAGGAGCTTGGATACATGACATACATAGGGATCGTGCTAAAAATCAAATATCGAGATTTTGGTAAATGACCACGTTTTAAGGTCCCTAGAATCCAATTTTAACATTTTCACGATGATGTATATATATATATATATATATATATATATATATATATATATATATATATGTATGTATGTGTGTATGTGTATATGTGCGTGTGCGTGTGTGTGAGTGTGTATGTGGATCCTTCACTCTAACTCAAATACTATCATTCAGAAAATTTTGAAACATTGTATTTCTACCTTATTCTAATATAGGAAGAGACCATTAGATTTTGGTGTATATCAGATAACCGGAAATGGCACTTTACTTGAAGCTCAAATTAGATTTTCTTCGAAAAATACCTTCAAATATTATTTTTTCAAGATTTGTGTCATTATAAAAGTTAAAGATTATTATTTTTTTTACAGATTTGCATAAAACTTTTTCTTTATATTTTATGGATAAATTATCAAAAATTATCTATAATTTTAATCTTGGAGCCGACGTTTTAAACAAGCAAAACTCCTTTGTTACACAGTTCATATCTCGAATGTATGTAACTGACTGATAAATGTCACTGTCAAAGAAATAATCATTTCAAATTAACAATAGTAACGTTTTAAAAAGAAAATAGTAAATAGAACCATAGTTATATGAAATGGATCTTACTACAGTTTCCGCAATAACTAAATATGTAAGTATGTATATTTTAAATTAATAAAAATTAAATAGCGGGAGGTTTGGTGTTGGCCACATCAGATTTTTGTTTTAAGCCTTTTAGTACTTTTTTTCCTTTTGTTAACGCACACGGAAATTCAAAAAATTACAATTAAGTTACAAATAGGCGTAATAACGTAAGATTTGACAGAGACATAAATGGTGATGAAATAAAAATGTGCCTCTAATGCTGTCCTCTCTGTATTAGGTCCAAATTTTTCGATCCACCCTTGCAGACATAAAATAAAGTAAATGTTTGATTTAGATATCCCCACTTCATTTTCAATCATTAAGGCCCAGTTGCATAAAACGTTGTTAACTTTAATCACGATGTAAGTTTGACCAGACTTATTTTCGAATGTATTTTTGATTCGTATTTCTGCGATTATTATGAGCAATGCAATTAGTTAAACATCTGGACAGGGATTCCAAGGAAACGCTATGATAGCGTAGCGACAAATAACACTTCGTTTCCCTAAACCTTGTCCAGACGGTTTAAGATTTGGAATTGAGTTAATTTATATTTTAAACCCCGTAGAACACGAACTTAGTGTTAATTTGAAAACAATTTAAACCGTTGAGGAGATGAGAGCAAAATAATAGTATATAATTCAATGAGCATGTAATGTATGATATTACTCATGAGAATGAAGTTTCCATCACGAGCGAACGCAAGTGATGTAAATCATTCGAATGAGTAATAACCATTACATGCGAATAGAATACTATACTCTATCCAAAATTTCAAATAATATCAGTAACATATTTTTATTGACAAATAATTAGAATTTTTTCACTGACAGATGCAAAAATGTTTTTGTTTCCATAGACAAATCTAGTTACCGTTGTTGTTGTAACAAAAAAATTCATGCTTAAGAAGAAAATATAAGTATGAAAAATGACAAAACTGGTGTAATTTTGGCTTTTTATGTGGAAAGAATTACTTATTAAAAGTAATTTAATTTGTACTCTTTGAAAGGTAGGATTTGAATTTGACAGAACGATTGAATAATATTATTCCATTCAACTGTCAATATTATTCAAATAGCAACAGTAACGAAGAGCATTAATTGATAAAAATCGGTTGAATTATGGGTATATTATTTTATTTGACAGTTGTGGATAAAATACATTTTTTGTGGCAGATTTTTCCCATTTTTTACCTCTCGCTAAGAGAGGTATTGGATTTATGCTAAAAATTGCATATCCAGATTTTAGTGAATAAGTACGTTTTAAGGTCCCTAGAATCCGATTATAACATTTTTACGATGATGTCCGTATGTGTGTGTGGATGTTGGATTCACGATTTCTCAAATACTATAAGATTTAAGATATTTTTAACTACGGATTCCTCAATCTAACAATAATGGGAAGAGTTGATTAAGTTTTGGTAACAATTGGACAACCGGAAGTAGTAGTTACAAGAAAAAAATCATCTAAATATTATTTATCGAAAATTTATGTAAATACTTATATTAAAGAAAGTTAAATTCTTTATTCGAAAAATATAAATTCATTAATATATCTTCTATAGATTTAGAGATAAAGAAATGCATATAAAATAATTTGATGTAATAAATCTCAGATCAAACTACTTCAAAGCAAGAAATTCAAATGTTTGTAATTGACACATAAATGTCACTGTCAAAAATATTTGTATGCCACTGTCAAAAATATTTGTACATCATTATGAAGATTATGAAAATAAATAAAAAGTCAACAACGCAAAAGAATATACATAAAAAAGAAAATAAAAGGAATTTGCGAAAAAATGACGAATATAAAGAAATAGAAAATTTCAGGATATTGAATATAAAGAAAATGTATGTATTGTACATAATTTATATTAAAATATCCCATAGATTTTGCAAATATATGTGAGAATTATTTTGTAGTGAGACATGAATATATGTATTTGAATTTAAAAATATTTTTCGTTTTATGCGTACAACCAAGTAAAATATCTGGCGAGAGGTTATGTGCTGGCCACATCAGATTTTTTTTCAAAATTTCGATTCTAGTTTCCGCAATCTCTAAGGCCTTTTTGACACTTAAAATAGTGATATATCAAAACGATCCTCCAGAGAAGAATCAATACTATATTTAACCGATAGCGACATATTGACCGATATTTAACCTGACATTTTGGATGAACAATTTTTGAACCCGGGTTTAAGATGTTTTTAACTGGAAATTTGATCTCTTTTTGCAAAAATAATTACTATCGAAATCGTGATATTGAACCTTTTTGACCTCACCTTTTTGGCCGAGATTAAACATACAATTTTAGGGGCTTATAACTCCTGAATTGTTTGAAATATTTTTAAATTAACACTAAAATCGTGCCAAACAGGATTAAAATATAAATTGACTCGCGTTTACGAAGTCCTCGGGTATCAGCTAATAAATTTATAGAAGAAGCAAACATAAATTCAATATTTCATACCCAATTTAAAACAGCATCAATGATACAAGTAAAATTCCTTTCTCCACATGGAAGAAAATTCACATAGGAAGAAATATATCCAATATATGATCATACAAAATGCATTGCTTCTTTGTATATAAATCTCAATCGCCATTGATTAAATGCTGTTCTGTATAGAATATAACCTAACATGATTTTGAAATATATGCAAAGTATGAAGTTGTAAACGAGAGTCGGAAACAGCAACTATGGAAGACTACTGGGCAGCGACACTCAGCAATCAATAAGGATTATTTGTAGATTTATTCTGTGACACTATAACTGTTATATACGGGACTATGAACTTGTTGGCTGAGATTAACCGGAAATTTATTAGCGAATTATTCAATTAATGTGGAAGCTTAGTTTAAACGCGCGGTCTATAACTGGACTTTTTCTAAATAACTGATTACCCACATCTCGCGATTTTTAATTCTAATCGAAAAGTAATTGCTGTGATGTATGGTTAATTTGTTTGGAGTTACTAGGACGTATTAGATACAGTAATTCATACTTAGCACAATATTGAAATATGATTCATTTTACATTTCAATATGGAAAACTAGAATTATTGAGAATGTGATTCATTGTTAATATATTTTTGAATTTTATTTTAAATATGTTCAATGTAGTTCTTTTCAGCTTCAACAGATATATACTTCACTATTATTTCTTTTCCTTTCACTTCTTAAAAGCGCCCAATCTATCTTCTTTTGGATTTTTTTTTCAAGTCCAGACAATTACCAGTATCTGCATATTGCAAAATCATTTTTTTTTTGTCTTAAGGAAAGACGCATTATCATGTAACATAATTCCTATCTGTGAAACTTTACTGATTACTTCAGACAAACATTTTTCAATGTATCATTTAGCTGTAACATTATTCGAAAATGCTTTCTGGTTAATTCTATATTATTACGCACAACGAAACGTGAAAAAGATCTGCCATTTACAGCCCGAGTCATCAAAAAGATTAAGATAATCCTTAATTTTGGATTAGTGAATTTTACTCTAATTTTAGCAATTTATTTCTTAAAATATAGTCTAATCTCTAATCCAAGTAACTACCTTTTTTCATAATACAATGAAGATTAAATTTTAAATACCGGCATAGAATAGAATTCACTAATCCAAAAATAAGGATTAGCTGAAACTTTTTTGCGAATCGTTAATTTTTATTAATCTAAATACATACCAACATATTTACTTATACTGGAAACTATTGATTTCCTTTCCAATTTTTCTATTTACTTTTTTTAAACGTTAGTACAATAATCTGAAATGATTAGTTCTTTGACAGTGACATTTATCTGTCAGTTACATACAGTTGAATAACTGCGTAACCAAGAAGTTTTGTTTGTTTAAAGCGTAGCTCCAGGATTTAAATTATAGATAATTTTATAAATTTAGCCATAAAATATGTAGAAAAGGTATTAATGTAAATCTGTAGAAAATGTAATAATTTTTAATTTTATAATAACATTGATCTCGAAAAATAATATTTAAAGGTATTCTTCGAAAAAAAAAACTATTTTGAGCTTCAAGTAAAGTGTCATTTTCGGTTATCTGATTTAGGGCCACTTTTACAATTGATGGATAAACTATGGTATAGCTATCGGAGGTATAACATTATCCTAGCAACTATACCTTCGATAAACAAGACTGTCTTTTACAATGCATTTTTATCTATCAGATAGTTATACCAGAAATTACGGTAAATCGCTTTAAGTTGGTATTGATACAATAAAATTATCTTCTTGTTAGATTATTTTTCTTAAATATTGTTATTATTTCTGCCTTCTAATTTGCATTTTTCACGATGTTAGATGATATAAACTATGTTTTTGATTCTGAGAGTGATGATGAAATACTTTATTGACATCTGTCAAACGTATGAATAACAACATATCGTTTGTGTTTACGTGGTAACCATAAGAACCAGGGATAAAGTTATCTGATGTTTATACGACCGATTTCCATGGGATAAGAAATACTGGTGTTTATTCTATCTTAGGTTTGTCCGAGGTTTGTAAAATACAATTTCCAATTTTATACCTGGTATAGCGTTATACGAGGTTTAACTAATTATTGTAAAAGTGGCCCTTACACCAAAATCTAATGGGAATAAAAATAGATAAACAAGGTTTCAAAATTTTCTGAATGATAGTATTTTAGTTAGAGTGGAGGATCCACACATACATACACACATTCACATATACACACATATATATACATATACACACAGACATCATCGTGAAAATGTTAAAATTGGATTTTAGGGAACTCAAAACGTGCTGATTTACCAAAATCTCGATATGCGATTTTTAATACGATCCCTGTACCTCCCTTACCAAGGGTAGCGGAAGGTAAAAAAATGATTAACTAAATTCTAACTTAACTTTTGCAACATAATTTCAAAAGACAGAGAAATGACTGTTTAAAATGTTAGTGCAAGTTACGGGCTACCTAATTTAATTTAATTTATAACTGTATTTTATGAAATATTATTGCAACTAAAAAATTCCATTTATTATAGTATGTGAGTGGTTTTGAATTTTAATTTATCAATGACACACTTGCATTCTTTGCATGTTCCTTTTACTGTTCGATATCTCCTCGGTCCTGAGGACCGACACGACGTATGCAGGAGTGCAATGAGGTAGTGTGGAGATAATAGGTGACGTGCAGAGTGAAAGATAATTGCGATCTCATGTTCGCCATAATAACTCAGAGCTCAGTGGCGCCGGTAACGCACATGCCTTCTGACCCACGATGGCGTATGGCATATCTCGCTCGGCCCACGAATGTTGCCTGTTCATCGATATCAGAGCACTGGATAGCGGAAGTGACACAACAGGAGATATAGAGTAGGAAGGACGGAGTTCTTGAGTTCTTGGAAAGTTTATAAGGAGGTAGAAATAATATACTGGGAGAGTCGAAGAAATCGGATGCTTGTTTATTATATATTTATATTGCAATGTATTAAAAATCATTTTTCCCCAATCGAGATAGAAAGTCGGGCACCAAAATAATGAATGAAATAAAACTGTCTTTTCTCCAAGAATGTAACAACAATTATTCCTGCCGACTGTGCCACAATACACTTCTCACCCTTAATTAAAATAAATAAAATAAATATATCATCACGGTATACGAGTATGCCAATCTGCTTTGTACACAGATTTTGGTAATGATGAGGACATATTTGTACCACGTGGGCGTTTACTAGGCGTCACCTCACGGGGACTTCATTGCAGCGTGGAGAGTGCACCACAGGGGACAATTTTGTGCTATTTAAATGTGCCGTCCTTGGGCTATAATAAAAAATCAATTTCTGTAGTTTCAAAATTGAATGCGAAGTTCACATTATGTTATAGAGGCGAAATGTAGATACTTTTCCCCTAGGGAAGATTTTATTATTGTGACAAATAATGACTATTAATGCTTTATCATACAAAATTACAATAATAATCTACCAATAAATTTTTGCTGTCTTATGTAGCGATTCAACTGTCTACAAACTTCTGTTGTCTTGTGCAATGATACAAAGTCTACTAAATGTAACACAATAAAATTTTAAAATTTTTCTTCTTTGCTTTTTTACTATCATCAGCATTTGTGGATTCTGTCCTTACACAGGGCCTCGATTTTGTAACTTTAAATTCTGAGTGATTTCAAATTCTGTCGGAATTGGGTTTTCCGTACTACGAATTCTACTGCTCCAAACCAGTAAAACATGAAACCTGGCAGAATTGAGATTTCCCCAATTCTTTCTCCGGATAGATTTCAAATTCTGCTGGTCTGAAGCAGTAGAATACGTAGTGGGGAAAACCCAATTCTGACAAAATTTGACATCAGACAGAATTTAAAGTTACAAAATCGATTTACTACAAATTTATCAGCGAAAATATAATTCAACCTCTATATTAAGTTAAAGTTGAGAAAAGTAAAAGAAATCAAATACCTTAATAATAAATAAAACCAAATTATTTAAATATAAAATATAATAACACAAAATCAGTCTGTTTAGTTATGTGTAATAACCTACGGTCTTAAAGTTTTGAGAAAATTTTTAGTTTTTGTGTATTTATACCAAACACTGTCTAATTAAATTGTCGATGGAAACAAAATATCACAATTAATTTGTTTTCATTTTGACAGTTTGGTTTTTTCGATTTGATGCAGCAAAATGTTATATAAGCTAGATATTCGTAAAGGAATTTACAATCTTGTTGGGCAAATGCCTAAATGTGATATTGTTGCAGTTTATCGCGAGCTCAATATCTCTGAATTAATCGGACAATAAACGATTGTGAAGAAGGTATACCCTGTGTTAATTTGCCCAAAAGTGATCGACCAAAAATGCCATATGAGAGACCAAAGATTAATTGCAGCCGTTAAAGACAAAGTTGGAGTGTCACAACGAACTGTAGCCAGAAGATGCGATGTTTCGAAGACCACTGTTTTTAGCACACTTTCTCAAAATGACGTAGTGTTTTTCGGAAAAAAAGACACCAAAATATACCGTGGCCCAATTAGAAAGAATCCCTGGATGTTGTCGTGCGTTAAGGCGCATTCATTTTCTCTGTAAGCTTATTGTAATGGATGACGAGAAATATTTTACTCTGTCCCATTCAGAGATGAAAGAAAACGATGGTTTTTATAATAATGACATGGAAAACACACCAGACAAGTTCAACAATAAATCTTAATTTGAGGATAAAATTTTAGTATGGTGTGCCATTTCTGAAGCCGGATATATCTCGCAGCCATACATTGGTCGTGTTGAAGGAGAAGCCTTAACTGCACAACTTTATATTCAAAGATGCCTCTCCAAATTGCTTCAATTTTTAAATACACATCACGCCAATGATGATATAATGTTTTGGCCTGGCTTCAAGCCATTACGCCAGAATATTTAGAGACTGGTATAACAAAAATAACATAGACTTTGTTCCGAAATTGGGCACCTCAAACTCGACCAATAGAAGAATTTTGGTCAATATTGACCAGAAAAGTGCAAATGAAGAACAATTACGACGTCGCATTTACCAAAAGATTCGAGAAATCGATCCAGATGTTGTCCAGAGGATGATGGGGCAAGTCAGAAGACAATTAAGTGTCATTGAAGATAATGGTCTACTATCTATAATTTAAATGTTAAACATTAATTGCTATACTTAATGTTAATTGTTGTAAGAATTAGTTTAAAAAGTAAAAGAGTTTTAAAAAAGTTATCAGTATCTTAAAATTTCCTCAAAACTTTAGGATCAAATGTTATAATTTGCAATCCACGCGATGTTCGTAGAAAGTAACCTGGCTAACTTTTACTTCACTTTTTAGATTGTGTTTCGAACAATCTAAAGTCGAATATAATGCACAACGCAGATAAATTTCTTTAGTTAAGTTGCCAAATACAGAATTATCTTTAAATTAACGTAAAACTAATTTTACTCAATAAAAGCATTGTCGGGTAAAGTTTTATTTTCATTTTGTATGAAAACTTTAAATAATGAAAGCAGCCGGAATTGTTCCCGTACTTATACAAGCAGAATAAAACTAGTGTAAAATGAAGGAATTGAAAACTCTTTGCCTGGAGGAAAATTATTCATTGTAGACTAATCTGACAAAGAACTTGCTGTAAATCTTAGTAATAGCTATATGATTTTCCACATTTGTACACTCACTTTCGATTGTATCTACATAACAAGTTACATTTCTCTTCCTCTACCCTTGTTGGGTCGTCCATGCATTCAAGTCCTTGGTGTGTGTATGCTGTACAGTATGCAATACTGTGTAGGGAACGCGATAAGGAGATAATGGCCACATGTACCCACTAGCGCCTGGACTATTGCGGTCACTGCCCGAATCTATCTAGTTCGGATATTAGATACAACTATAATGGGTTTGCCTTTGGTGCTCTAATCAATTTTAACTCCTACGTATGCCAAACAATAGCTCTTTCCTATATAGATCCTGCTTATACATTATGTAGTTCCATACAATCCCTATTTTACTTATCTATTTGAGCAATGAGAAGATAATTAAACTTGTTGTACTGTTACAATAAAATATAACTCCGTACCTTAGAGGTATAGAATTGTACGTCTGTTATTACGAATTTTGAAACAACAACAGTAGAATTTTATCCAAGATTTACCAATATTCTACCTCTACCTCTCAATAGAATTTTGTTTGTACAAACAGTAACACCAAAATTATTGTTTATCAATCCGGTTAGCCCATATACGCAGAATTCATCTTTGGAAAAACAAATTTTTACCTCTGAAAATTTCCAGTGCCATTCATTCTAAACATATCTTAGGAATCATGGGCGCTCGCAGGAATTTTCGTAAGATCTGGAGCTGAAAACGTAAGATGGGACTGAAAAATAATTTACTGTACTGGGAAGGATGTTACGGACGCATTTCACTAGTTGTGCATAACAAAAACAATGATTTCATGACCTTAGTAATTGATAAAATCAAATCTTATTATTATAAATGTGTATAAAATTATACAATTTCCTTGGGCCTTTGGCCATAATCGATATATAAAATTGTGATAAATATTTTTTTTACAAATCTACTAAAAGTAGACTTCTTGATTTTTGTTTTTAGGGTTAAAATGTCATTTTATGACAAAATTGTATAAAAGTGAGAGATCATTGTTACTTTGAACACTAATGTTAAAAGTGAATTTAGTTACCTTCGAAATACAATTTTGAATAAAAAAATCTGGGGTGACCAACACACTACCTCCCGCCATTTACAGCCCGAGTCACAAGTAAGATTAATCTAATCCTTATTTTTGAATTAGCGAATTTTACTCTAATTTTGGCAGTTTATTTCTTAGAATATAGTCTAATCTAATCCAAATAAATAACTTTTTTGGTAATAAAATGAAGAGACTAAATTTTAAAAACCGAAATAGAATAGAAGTCACTAATCCAAAAATGAGGATCACTTAAACTTTTTTGTGAATCGTTAATTTTTATTAGTCTAAATACATACCTACATATATACTAGTCTATTTACTTTTTTCTTTCTAAAACGTTACTATTATTAATTTGACATGATTAGTTCTTTAACAGTGACATTTATCTGTCAGTTACATATATTTTAATAACTGCCTAACCAAAGAGTCTTGTTTGTTTAAAGCGTAGGCTCAGGTATTTACATTAGAGACAATTTTATAAATATATTCATAAAATATGTAGAAAAAGTTCTAATGCAAATTTGTAGAAAATTTAATAATCTTTAATTTTTATAATTACATTAATCTCGAAAAATAACATTTAAAGGTATTTTCGAAAAAAAAAACTATTTTAAGCTTCAAGTAAAATGCCATTTCCGGTTATCCGACTTACACCAAAATCTAATGGGCTCTTTGCATATTAGAAACAGGTCGAAATACAAGGTTTCAAATTTTCTGAATCATAATATTTGAATTAGAGCTGAGGATCCACATATATATATATATATATATATATATATATATATATATATATATATATATATATATATATATATATATATATATATATATATATATATATGTATACATTACACACAGACATCACCCTGAAAATGTTAAAATTGGATTCTAGGAACCTTAAAACGTGCCCAATTACCAAAATCTCGATATGCGATTTTTAGCACTATCTCTATACCTCCCTTACCAAGGGTAGCGGAAGTTAAAAATAGTGTTTGTGAAAAAAATTGTCTATGATATACTAGCCCAAACCCATATTATTCCGGCTGATGTACATTTTGTAGAAATTTCTAACCATTTCTTCTGATTTTATAATTTGTTGAAAATGAGAACCGACCGAATTATTATGAATTTAGGCTCGAAGGTTTTGGACTTTCAAACTTCCTTCTCACAAAATAAAATGTCACTTTTAACAAATATCATAAATAAATATACTATTACGTTTATTAGTTTTTTTATTTTCCTTTAAATCATATTTAGCGCTGAACCCTAAAATGTACTTAAATTTTATTCTTTATTGAATCTTGTACAATTCGAATTATTTGAAGTAGGTAATTAATTAGTATTAAATGAATTTAGTTGAAATCTAGTACACTTTTTAGCCAACAAGTTTTCAAAAACTAGTATCCAATTTAGCCAAATACAAAGTATAATATAAAAGCAGCATTTACTATTAAACGGATACCTACAGCTGATGAGGTCTTTGCCACACGCGAACAAACGAAACCAATATGGTAACATTTGCAAATATTTTAATACGCGGAATTTTCGTTTGAATAATCGTGTTCCCGTAATTGAACAAGCCAACGTACTCGTACATGTGGAACTGTCTGTCCCCTCCCGTTATTGGATGTGTTTCGTCGAATTTTATTTAATTTTGTTTCGCGTTGCGATTCATTCAGATCTGTTCAGTTTCATTTGTATCGTGAATGGCTTGAAAAATTAAATTCGCTCGTATTTTGAAATGTAAAAGAAATTTGCGCACTTGTATTGAAAGTGCTCTGTCAGGAAATTAGATAAACACCTAGCAGCGTCTAGACTCTGCAAGAACTAAAATATCTTGAAATCCTCCCCAATAATTTACATAATCCACTACATGTCAATGCTTTTAGAATAAATTCAATAAAATCACAAAATTTCATTCTGGGTACGAACAAAAAACATCTTGTCGTAAAATAGTACCCAAAAAGACAGCTTCCAAATATAACACCAGGATATATTTTCCAATAAGATGCAACTGTCCGATGAATTTTATTGGCGATTACAATTCAGTTTCTTTGTTGCTTTCTTAGTAGAGAAAACATAAATTCCACGTGTTTTATAAATGATATATAATAATTTTAAGTTTTAATGGTGCAAGTTGTTTTGATACAAACTATTTGCATATTAAATTGATCTGCCGTATGATGGATTTGATTTTATTGCCTAAAATAATTTCGGGTCTCTATATAATTTATTTTTCTTTGTTGAATTCGGTGTCCAAAATATTTTGGTATAGTATGTTTTTACCTCTCGCTAAGAGAGGTATTGAATTCATGCTAAAAATCGCATATCCAGATTTTAGTGAATAAGCACGTTTTAAGGTCCCTAGAATCCGATTATAACATTTTTACGATGAAGTCCGTGTGTGTGTGTGTGTGCGTTTGTGTGTGTGTGTGTGTGTGTGTGTGTGTGTGTGTGTGTGTGTGTGTGTGCGTGTGCGTGCGTGTGTGTGGATGTTGGATCCACGATTTCTCAAATACTATGAGATTTAAGACATTTTTAATTACGGATTCCTCAATCTAACAATAATGGGAAGAGTTGATTAAGTTTTGGTAACAACTGGATAACCGGAAGTAGTTACAAGAAAAAAATTATGTAAATATTATTTATCGAAAATTTATGAAAATACTTATATTAAAGAACGTTAAATTCTTTATACGATAAATAAAAATTAATTATTATATTTTCTATAGATTTAGAGATAAAGAAATGCATATAAAATAATTTGATGTAAAAAATCTCAGATCAAACTACTTCAAGGCAAGAAATGTTTGTAATTTGTCAAAAATATTTGTATGCCACTGTCAAAAATATTTGTACATCATTATGAAAATAAAAAAAAAGTCAACAACGCAAAAGAATATACGTAAAAAAGAATATAAAAGGAATTTGCGAAAAAATGACGAATATAAAGAAAAAGAAAAGGAAAATAGAAAAAATGTATGTATTGTACATAAATTATATTAAAATATCCCAAACATTTTGCAAATATATGTGAGAATTATTTTGTAGTGACATGAATATATGTATGTATTTGTATTTAAATATATTTTTTGTTTTATGTGTATATGCGAGGTTATGTGCTGGTCACATCAGATTTTTTTTTTTAATAACTGTGCTAACGCAGTTTCAAATGCGTTTTTGTCACACACAATTATTATTACTGCAGAAACATTGAATTCATGTAGCTCTTTTGTTTCAAATTATTCAATTATTTATATATCTCCCCCATAATTTCTAATTTGATAGATTCTAATACATTTTCTTAAATATTTGGCGGCGCCATCAGCTAAGAGGAGTATATAACCTGGCGTTGATTTTCTTGTGTTCAAATCTCCTGCGAAATCTGCATCGGAGTACTCTGAAACATCTAAGAAATTTTAATTTTGTTTATAATAAATTCCATAATTCCTTGTCTTGACTAAGTATCTTCAAATTTTCTTTATAGCAATCCAGTGTATTGTTACATAATTTTCAAATAGGACTCCGACGGACAAAAGTGATATCTGGACGACCAACTATTGCAGCAAACATAAGTTGCCGATAGCTTCTCATGTTCTTCATTTTTCAAATATTGAAAGCTGTCATGTTTCAAATAATTACAAATTCAATTATTTCCAAAAGTTTTTATGAAGTTATATAATACTTATATAATATTATATACAATAATAAAATAATTAATACAATATTATATAATAATAGTGTTGAAAACTTTGACTTACCGGCCAAAAATCTATAATGTGTAATGTGTGAATACAATATACACTCTCTCATTCTATCTAAAGCTCTAAATAGTTTTTGGTGTAATGTTATTTATGGTATTGATACTTTTTATGTACAGTGGTTCACAATAGCTATTTGTGTATTAAGAGCGTAAAATGGAACATTGTCGATTGAGAGGTTGTTGACGCGCGACACAGGAGCGCGGCAGTCTCTCGGAATCGACATGTCCATTTGCGCTCGAAACACACAAGATTTTTTTTCAGTTGCCACAATGGGATCCTCCGCCATAACAAAAATTTGTTTCAAGTTCATTAAACTAGTGCAGTGAAGAAGTGATGTCCATTGAAAGCGTTTACGCAATATTTTTGCAAATTTTCTGTTAAAATTGATAAATAATTATAATTATACATAGTTTCATTAATAAAACATAAATTCATCAGCGCGTTAACAGATATAAAGCCCCAAACAATAACGTTCAATTCAATTTTAAACTCCAATTAAAAAAAAATCTGATATGGCCAGCACATTACCTTCTGTCAGTTCTATGTATTTTGTATAAATGTCATACAGAAAGTTCCTTGCAAAAGATTCTATTTCTTGTACATATATTACCTTAAGGCAGTTGTATGTATTTTATACAAATTCTATACAGAAAGTTTCTAGCAAAAGATCCTATATTTCCAGTAAACGTACTGTCAACTGCACTTGACACTAACACCTTTCAATTAGAATTTTCTTAATATAGCAGCTGTTTCCCAAGTTATAGCAAAGCTGGCTAATATATGATATTTAATTTATCTATACCTATTTAATATGAAGTATAAAATGAATTAAAATCGTATAGAGAATAAAATATTCTTTAATATTTATAATAACATTAAATGTGAAAAAATGATATGTAACATGAGGGTACTTCCGGTTGACTAATTATAACCAAAATCTAATCAGCTCTTCACATGGATGTAGCGAAGAGGAATACGAAAGAATTATAATTTTTGGAATTGTAGTATTAGAGATATCGCATTAGAAAATTTTGTCACACACACGCACGCACGCACGCACACACACACACACACACGCACGCACGCACGCACGCACGCACGCACGCACGCACGCACGCACGCACGCACGCACGCACGCACGCACGCACGCACGCACGCACGCACGCACGCACGCACGCACGCACGCAGGCACGCACGCACGCACGTACGCACGCACGCTCGCACGCACGCACGCACGCACGCATGCTCGCACGCACGCATGCACGCACGCACGCACACACACACGCACGCACGCACGCACGCACGCGCACGCACGCACGCACACACACACACACACACACATTATCGTAAAAATAGTAAACTCGTATTCTAGGGATCCTAAAACGGGCTTAATCATCAAAAACTCACCACCGAATTTTTTTACCAAAGACAATACCTTCCTTACCTAAAGGTAACGGAAAGTAAAAATTATTTCAATGGAATCAATATTAATTTATTTGGCTAACTGAATAAAACTAAATTTAAATTTTAAGTTTCTTGTTGCAACTGGGCATAAGTCTAGAAAAGTATAAAATTATACTTTACACGTATACATTCAACACTGAAATGCATGTTTATACAATTCAAAATTATGGTGAGCAGTGTATTTTTCTAAAATTATGTATTAATGGAAGCCTTCATTTGAAAATTACCAACAAGTTTTTTGATTGGAAACATTTGACCGCTAATTTGTTTGTCGCAGAGGCGTGGTGTCCAAAGGTTAGCAATTTCACTCAGCAAGATAATGTAACAAAGTGCAACAAAGTATAAATAAGATCGTAGTCCTTATAATCTTCTCAAATTGAGCAAGCGTTGATCGTGGCTAAAATTGTTGGCTTTCCTTACTAATTTACTCCGTTATCAAAGTATCGAGTTGATTCCACGATGCGCACTTATTTAAAGACGCTGAATTTAGAATCTCAAGCAGATAAAGCAAACTTTAATGTGGAATTATTGATCGCAGTCTTTTGTTGCCGAGATTTAAAAGTGGTTTTCAAAGTTCATTTAGGAGTAGTACATCAAACTACCATTAGACCGTCCACCGACAATAAGAAATATTAAAGGATAGCCGCAAGAAAAATGTAAAAGCTGAAATGAAAATAACGTGTATATTTTGCAATGAATTTCACGGAAATGTGACGATATTTACAGACCAACTTAAGAAGTTTTATCTTTTCTCATAAAACTGTTGCATTGCTATAATAGTCACAATTGTTTGACAGTATTTATGTGAACAAATTTATATTTCACTTTATCTACAATAAATTCTTGCAATATGTATCAATAAATGTTAAATACCTGTTATTATTTGAAAGGTAATTTTATGTATATTCTACCCACTAAATATTTATTTAGAGCAAGAATATTTGCATTATTATATATGTACATATCTTGTTGTTGAAAACGGTATGTCTATGTTTGTATACTCTAAACAAAATAAACAAATATTATGTAAAGAAATAACAAATAAATATTATATGTTTATTTTTCTTCTGTTACTCTATTTTTGTTAAATATACGAGCCCCGTTCCATATCAATTGTTAAAAATTAATATCTCTTGACTTAAATAATAGAATTCGTAATAATTATTAACAAAAAAATCTGATGTGGCCAGCACATAACCTCTCGCCAGACATTTTACCTGGTTGTACGCATTAAACGAAAAATATTTTTAAATACAAATACATTCATGTTTCACTACAAAATAATTCTCACATATATTTGCAGAATCTATGGGATATTTTAATATAAATTATGTACAATACATACATTTTCTTTATATTCAATATCCTAAAATTTTCTTTTTCTACTTTCCTTTTCTTTTTCTGTATATTCGTCATTTTTTCGCAAATTCCTTTTATATTCCTTTTTACGTATATTCTTTTGTGTTGTTGACTTTTTTTTATTTTCATAATTTTCATAATGATGTACAAATATTTTTGACAGTGGCATACAAATATTTTTGACAGTGACATTTATGTGTGAATTACAAACATTTGAATTTCTTGCTTTGAAGTAGTTTGATCTAAGAATTTTTACATCAAATTATTTTATATGCATTTCTTTATCTCTAAATCTATAGCAGATATAATAATGAATTTATATTTATCGAATAAAGATTTTTACGTTCTTTAATATAAGTATTTACATAAATTTTTGATAAATAATATTTAGATGATTTTTTTTCTCGTAACTACTACTTCCGGTTGTCCAATTGTTACCAAAACTTAATCAACTCTTCCCATCATTGTTAGATTTAGGAATCCGTAGTTAAAATGTCTTGTCATAGTATTTGAGTAATCGTGAATCCAACATCCACACACACATCCACACACACACACTCACACACACACACACACACACACACACGCACACACACACGCACACGCACACGCACACGCACACGCACACGCACACGCACACGCACACGCACACGCACACGCACACGCACACGCACACGCACACGCACACGCACACGCACATGCACACGCACACGCACACGCACACGCACACGCACACGCACACGCGCGCACACACACACACACACGCACGCACGCACTCACACACGCACACACACACACACACACACACACACACACACACACGGACATCATCATAAAAATGTTAAAATCGGATTCTAGGGACCTTAAAACGTGCTTATTCACTAAAATCTGGATATGCGATTTTTAGCATGAATACAATACCTCTCTTAGCGAGGGGTAAAAATTACTATTTACTTATATTTATCACAATTTCACATTATAAAGTAACAACCAGCTAGAAAAAGTCAGTAAATCATAAAACCCACTACGGTTATTTTTGTTAAAAGCTGCTCAATTTTTATAATTCATTCATCGTATATTAACGATTTGGTAAGTAGTGAATTAGAAATTTGTACTTACAGGCCTACTGAAACATGTTTGAGGTTGCAAGGTATGAAGATTTTCTATTATCAACGTTCTATACCTTGAGGTTATTATATTAATTGTGTTTATTTATAATATGTATCACGTAACACCATTACATATTCAAAATTTAATAGTAGATATCGTCGGTTTAACAAAATTTGGTGATAAATATATTACGTAAAAGTGCTGAACTTAACCAATTTATTAGAAGGAAATTTGGAGAATAACAGTCTGATGATATTTGGACAATAATTTTAATACATAACCGACTTTTCGGCATCCAATCTGCCTTCCTCAGGGGAACTACAAGTACAAAAGTAAGTTTACTTATGACTAGGTTATATAATTATTACTTACATGTAAATCTTATTTAAATGAATTTTGAAAAATACAAGTTACATTTGTATTAAGTCTTATAATAAAATACAACAATTTTCTTAAAATGTGTATTATTTTGTACCAAACCAATATTAGTGCTCATTTAAAGGAAATCTTTTAGCGTGTATCTTAACTAAATAAATAAATAAAATGAAATGAAATTTGAAAAAGTATTTCAATTGATATTGGAAGAAAATCTTTTTATATGATTAAGCTGATCTGGTTTTGCAAATTTGAAACTAGACGAGAACAAACTACCGACTCGTATTTATCATATTTTAGTAATTTCGTACGCCAACACATCATATAATGCATTTCTACTAGGGAGGTAGAAAATGTTGTTCATAAATGTAGATAAATTTAATAAGAGTCGTGCCCAAGTCTATATACCACACACTGAATCATTCAATGTGTGCTACTAGAGTTCAAGATCATAGACGCACCGCAACTATTTTCTATTTGGACTTAGTTTATTTCTTTTTGCGGTTTTCTTCAACTATTTGAACATAGTTGAAATTCATTTGGAAAACTACGAAGTTTGCACAAAGCTGGAATGCATTAATTAATTCATAAATAAAATCTGATTTAAATGCTAATACTGTCAATTGTTATGAAAATGAATGCATATTGTTTTCTTTTACTAGTTGATAAAATTTTCTAAACTACCTTTTGGTAAACTTTACTAAAAAAAAAAACAGGAATTTAAATTATTTATTATTTAAAAAAAAATGCATGTTTATCTTTATATAAACATTACAATTGAAACAAATTTTTACCTTCCGTCACCTTTAGGTAAGGAAGGTATTGTCTTTGGTCAAAAAATTCGGTGGTGAGTTTTTAATGAATAAGCACGTTTTAAGGTCCCTAGAATACGATTTTACTATTTTTACGATGATGTCTGTATGTGTGTGTGTGTGTGTGTGTGTGTGTGTGTGTGGATGTGTGTGTGTGTGGATGTGTGTGTGTGTGGATGCGTGTGTGTGTGTGTAACAAAATTTTCGTCTGCGATAACTCTAATACTACAACTCCAAAAATTATAATTCTTTCGTATTCCTCTTCGTTGCATCCATATGAAGAGCTGATTAGATTTTGGTTATAATTGGTCTACCGGAAGTACCCTAATTTGAAGATTTTAACAGTTTTTCTTGAAAAAACGATGTTAAATATCATTTTTTCATATTTAATGTTATTATAAATATTAAAGAATATTTTATTTTCTATACGATTTGATTGCATTTTATACCTAATATTAAATGGATATAGAGTTAAAAAATTATAAAGAAATTAAATTTCATAAAGTAGCCATAGCTGTGGAAACAGCTACTATATTAAGAAAATTTTGATTGAAAGATGTCAGTGTCAAGTGAAATTGACATAGTGTGTTTGTCTTATAATTTTACTGGAAATAGGTATAGGATCTTTTGCTTTCTGTATGGAATTTGTATAAAATACATACAACTGCTTTAAGGTAATGTACAAGAAATAATAATAATAATAAATCTTTTATTTCTGCAGATACATTACACTGTGTATAGGAAACGTCACAAAATAATAATTTTCTGTATGAAATTTGCATAAAATACATGCAACTGCCGGAAGGTAATGTACAAGAAATAGAATATTAAATTTAGTAAGGAACTTTCCGTATAAAATTTGTACAAAATACATAGAACTGACGGAAGGTAATGTGCTGGCCACATCAGATTTTTCATAATGAGTTAGCGAAATTCAATTTCGCAGCCCTTACTATAATAACGTCCGTTAATATAAAAGTTACTTTGACGCTATTTGAGACTTGAGATAACAAGTAATATGACGACAGTGACGACAACAATAAATTTCTTGCTTTGTTTTTTTTTAAATATAAATACAATAAACATTCCAAGGGGCCTATTCTGTAACTCGGTGGATAATTTTGAATCACTGGCCAATTTTTTTTAACCAATCAATGGGCCTATTCTGTAACTCAGTGGTTAATTTTTAACCATTGGTTAAATTTTTTAACCCATCAAATATGTTGATATATAACAAAAAGAGGGATGTTTAGTTGTCAAATCAATATCTAATGGATAAAAATTTTAACCATTGGTTAAAAATTAACCACCGAGTTACAGAATAGGGCCCCAAGTATGTTGAGTTATTTGTATATCAAGGCCGCGAAATCACTCTTTAGTGTACCGAGAGAAAAATTGTCGCCGAAGCCGCTTGCGGCCGAGGCAAGACAATCTCGAGGGCGCTAAAGGATTTCGTGGACAAAGTGTACACAATATTTTTTGTGCAACCGTAAAAAATATGTAATTACAAATTTTATTAATTTTAAACAGTTTCATTGTAAATAGAAAGTTAACTTTTAAGGTGACTCTGGGATTGACATTTGATAAACAAAACTATGCAATTTTCAAGTGTCAAAGTAATTGTTTACTTAATTTCGCGGCCGCTACCATAACAACGGTCGCGAAATCCAATTTCGCGGCTTGCATTACGGCTGCGAAATGTTCATTTCGCGTCCGATCGCACAAAATAGTTATTTGTATATCAAGGCCGCGAAATCACTCTTTAGCGTACCGAGAGAAAAATTGTCGCCGAGGCGGCTTGCGGCCGAGGCAAGACACAATATTTTTTGTGCAACCATAAAAAAAATTTAATTTCAAATTTTATTAATTTTAAACAGTTTCAATGTAAACAGAAAATTAGCTTTCAAGGTGGCTATGGGTTTAACATTTGATAAACAAAACCATACAATTCTCAAGTGTCAAAGTGATTGTTTACCTAATTTCGCGGCCGCTACCATGACAACGGTCGCGAAATTTAATTTCGCGGCCTGTATTGCGGCTGCGAAATGCTTATTTCGCGTCCGGTTGCAGAAAAAAGTTATTTTTAGTTGGCAAATCAATATCTATTGGATAAAAATTTTAACCACTGGTTAAAAATTAACCACTGTGTTACAGAATAGGCCCGTAGAAGAATTATTTTAAAAATTATTTAATCTCTTTTCAACGATTTTGTATAAATCTAATAATGTTTTGTTTTTTAAATGCCAATCAATCCCATGAAAGCTGCCTTTCTATTCCAATGAATTAAACTGTTTAAACACAATAAAAATTGTAATTACATATTTTTACGGTTGCACAAACAATATTGTGTACACCTTGTCAGCGAAATCCTTTAGCGTCCTCGAGATTGTTCTGTCTTGGCCACAAGCGGCCTCAGTGACAATTTTTCTTTCGGTACGCTAAAGCGAGATTTCGGAGCCTAGGGGCCTTGATATACAATTAACATATTATTGTTATATTGCGTTGTCCCCATTGTCCTGAATCCTTCTCCATCCATGGCTCCCCCGTGCGATGAGGAAGTAGTTGTGTCTCACCTCTGGCCGCGCACCCGAGTAATGTGCGTACCGGCCCTCCCCACAACACGGCACACACTATCTATTATTTGAGTAATAGCGTAATTTGCTAACTTGAACTTGTGTTTACGTGCAGCGAACGAAAGTGAAGGTGTGGTGCGTGTTTCCCCAGTCCGATTGCCTTTTGACTCCGGTAACAATGCGAGAGTAAAAGTTACACAGGTCCGGATTACAACAAGATGCAATATTATCTGGGGTTAATTGGATATGTAGGTACCAAATTATATAGTGCTGGATTGGGGTTTTTAAACTAGCGGGATTCTAAATGAATAATAATGGCAACTTGGTGTTTCCTTACTGTTATAATGAATTCTTTATGATCTCTGTGAGTTTGTAATTTAGTAAAGTTCAAATCGGCTTCCTATATGTATAGCAACTAGTGTTGTTCTGCGTTATATTTATAGCAGTCATCTATTTCTAAGTACCCTGCATTTTACCTATTATACGAGTATGAATATTTTTTTAAGTACCTACCGAAGTACTTGTTCTCGGACAATTTACTCTTATGTTATTGTATTCTTCGTTTTCCTCTTATGGGATATTTTCCTGGTTTATAGCTTAATCATGTATCTCCAATTTATTTGTGCTGTTGTTTATATTTGTATAATATAGATGACGAATTTAGTATGCTTATTTATCCTTTTGTGTTTAATTTTTAAATAAATTTCCAGTCAACTCTATGAAATTGTGTGTCCTGTAGAGAATAACTACAGGGCGGCTCCGTGCGGGTGGGCAGGTTGTGCCCCGCATAAAGGCGCCTGACATTGAGGGGCGCCGTTTCAAGACAGTAAATAATAGAATTTTTTATAAAAATCTCTTAATCGTAAAGACAAAATTGCTATACAACTTTCAAATTATAAGTAAAATAATTATCGTATCAATCGGTTCGTTGTTTTTCTAGCATTGTTATATGGAAATAATAACTGTGAAAATGTTGATTACAACAAAGAATATATTGATTATAGCTCTAGAATATTGATTACAAGAATGAATCCAATATTTAAATACTTACTAGAATTTTGCGAAGAATCAAATGTTTCATGATTTACATACAATTCTGAAATCTTAGTAAAGTAATTTTATTTTTATTTTCTACCTACATTGAATTTTCCTTATTTATTATAAAAAATTAAAAACTAAAAGAAATATCTTGGCAAATGAATAATTTTCTCCCATTGTTAAATTTCTAACTATAACTGTAAAATTGTTGATTACAACAAACGATTTTGATTATACCCCATTGATTACAAGAATGAATCTAAGAAAATTTCATTAATATAGTACATCTATAGCATTTTTGATGAATAAAAAGTATAGTTTAAACTTCATTTTGCAAATTTTAGATCGTGGGGTGAGGGGGCTAAAATATAACCTTGCACAAAGGCGCCTTATACCCACGGAGCGGCCCTGTTACCTATCTCCCAAAGTAAGCTCAATAGAGTATTTGACAATTTTTAAGAAAGTGTTTTAAATTGTACATACTCGTATACACCTAATTATAGATGCAAAATTATTATTACATATTTTTTAATCGTTAATACATTTAAAATAAGGTTTTAAATTTTTTGTATTATTAATTAACAATATATGTAATTGCAAACAATATGCTATTTGGTTACTCCAATAATTTAGATTGTACAGCAATTTCGAAGTTTTGTATGGACTTGATTTATTGAGATGACATTTACGGACTTATCGACTTTTAGCTATTTAGACCATCTCGCACTGGGGTTACGTAAACTAAAATGGCGGCATGTATTTAAAATTTTGAACTTAGAGATATCTTAGAACAAAACTGAATCGATGGATCGGAAAAAATTATATAAGAAAATAATTCAAACTCAAAACGATGTGACTTAAATACTTGTTGTACTGTACTCTTCAAATGCTCGATTTACTTTCGAAAACGAAACAAAATTTCCTATTAATCAAATACAGAATTTTATGGTGTACAATATTTATTTAACTATTTTTTATAAAATTTAAAGCAACACGCAAAGGAAAACTGTTTCCCTATGTTAAGTACCTATGTAATATATTTCGAGAGCCACTCGATATATTAAGGTACATTCACAAATGAAAATTAGGTTTAGATTTATGGATTATACTTTAGATTTAAAGACTTTGGCCGCATATTATGTAATGACTCCATTCACACTTCAAAATTCAGGGTCTCTAAATCCAAATCATAAAGCTAAACATTGCAAGGTCCAAACTTTAGGTTTATGATTTAGTTTGACGTCACAAACTTCACCAATGAGACCAAGTCTGAAATGATACAGATATATACACCCATCTTTATTTATTATCCACTTGGAGGATTCGGCTTTTTAAACAAATGCGAGAAGAACATGGAAACTGTCATAACTTATACCATGTTGCGTAAGTCAACCAAAAAACCAGTATCATGATTCCTGGTACACCATGGTTCCTGAATATTTTCATCTATTTCGGGACAGATTGACATTGAATATGACATTCAAAATTAACACAACATAACAAAAATAAAAATTAACCAAATAAATGATAACGTTGAATATGACAACGAAATTGAACCAGCAATATAACAAATATAAATAATGTTTACATACTTACATCTATAATAATTATTAGTAATACCACTAATGCAGTTTAGAAATTTGACATTGACGTATATCGTTTTGATTTTGTTATGATGATGTTTGAAAGTAGCGGTAGTGGGAATAAAAATACCAGAGAAACCAGGATTATTTCGTGGTTGTCGTGGTCCGACTTTTTACCAACCTTTTTCAGGAACCGCGTTCCGAATAGAAACCGGTAAATAATTTCAGGACTTACGGAACACTAAACTGTAAACTTGATCGAACCGGTTGCGTTACGGAACATACTATTAATTGCTGAAATATAACCAATAATGCCAAGCAAATGACCGTTTCACGGCGCACAGGTGTTTTGTTGAGTACTGCTCTACCGATATTTTAATCTTGTTTTTGAAGCATTTAAATAGATGTCTGTCCATATCAAAACTAATTTTCAGGTAATTTAATCTTTTATTTATGAATGACTTACTTAAACCTAAACAAAAACCATAAACCTAATGTTCATTTGTGAATGCACTTTTATATAACCTGTCCTTAGAGTTTCTTGAATTTAAAATATTTAGCTCTGTAGTCCAGTCCTGCTATCATCCCTAGGATCCGCTGGGCACTGCACGACTTAGTTCTTCACTGGCTGGCGCTTATTGTATGACAAATGACTGACTCGTGGGTGTGGGTGGTCGGCGAAACTTCCGGAGTGCGTGCTGCGTCGAGGTTCCGGGTTACTGCTTTAAGCCTAGGTTGCGCTCTCGCTAATCAGGAGAACTAAATATTACACACCGACACCGAGAATTATAACCAGAAGATAAAGGATTTGTTACTAACGTACACAATGTCTAATTTAAACAAATAATAGAGGAAATACAAACTTTTAGAATCAGTGACTCAATACAGAGTACATCAGCTTCAGGCTAAATGTCAATCGGGATCGATCGGTCGATCGCAGAACAATATAGGAAACTGCAAGAATTTTTTCACAGTGAATTTCAATATAGCTATTTACAAGTCGATGTGTTATACTTAATTGCTTTTAGTCTCAGGGGTTCCACAAGGTTCACATCTTGGTCCACTAGTATTCAATATTTTTGTTAATGACATCTCTCAGTATTTCACATATTGTAATTTGTTATTATATGCTGATGACCTAAAGATTTTTCATACAGTTACTAAACTTGAGGATTGTATTACCATTTAGTCTGATCTTGACTGTTTTAATAAGTACACCGTGGATAATTATTTATCATTAAATACTTCAAAATGTTGCCATATTAGCTTTACCAGGAATATGAACACCGTACGTTTTTCTTATGAATTAAATGGATCAAATATTAAAACAGTATCTCAGATAAAGCATCTAGGAGTTATCTTGGAATCTTGGACCCAAAATTAATTTTTGATATTCATGCAAATATTATAATAATATACACATCGTTGGTACGTTCACAGTTAAAATTTGCAACTGTTTGGTTGGCTTCGACAATATTAAGTATATATATATATATATATATATATAGGTATATAGGGTGTTCTATTTAATTGCTACACTATTGCTATCTCGATAAGTATAAGAGATACGAAGTCGGTTAAATTAGCAAACAATTTCTATTTTATACGACTACTTTAATGAGCGAAACAAGATTTTTTTAAACCAGTGGTTTTCAAAATACGGGATGCTACTTTCTTATTTTAAATGGCAACCTATTCTTTATTTACTTATTCGATTCAGTATTTTTTTCTGAATTCAACGATATCTATATCTTATACTCTATTATTACAAAATATTTGAGAAAAATGCAAAATTAATAATGTATCATTTTTATTTAAATATGACTTTACAAAGAGCGCTATGGAAAAAACAAATAAATCAATAAAACAATTGTTAATATTATTATGTATTTTATCTTGTTTAAATAATAATTATTCACAACTTAAAGAAAATTATAAAAAATCTTGTTATTATTTCTTCATTTGATTTACTTGTTTTTTGCATAGCACTTTTTGTATAGTCATATTTAAATAAAAATAATACTTTATTAATTTTACATTTTTCTCAAAAATTTTATAATAATAGAGTACTACATAATAATAAAGGTAGATTCTAATTTAAAATAAAAAAGTTGGGTCCCATATTTTGAGAATCACTGGCTAAGATAAATTTTTGTTTTGTTCATTTTAATAGTCATATAATTTAGAAATTGTTTGCTAATTTAACGAACTTCGTGTCTCTTATAATTCTCGAGATAGAAATAGTGTAGCACTTAAATGGAACACCCTATATATATATATATATATATATATATATATATATATATATATATATATATATATATATAATCAATTCTTTTTAAAATTGTAAACAATTACATTAATTGCCCTCTTTTAGTAAATCGAATATGTTTTCGTGTACCGAATTACTTGATAAGAATATTCGATCTATTCATATTAGAAACGAATAAAACGAATTCAGCGTTAAATGTCACATTAAATCGTCTTCCACTTTTATATAATAATTTTGTAACTCTGATGGTTTTTCCGATTTATTTACTCATAATCTTGTTAAATTCAAGAAACAATTAAAATTTTTCATAAAATCTTTATAAGGTTTCGTACATATATGTATATGTATATACAATCTATATTTGTATGTATATCTATATACTTCGTGTAATATTTTATATCTTTGTAATTCAGTGTTATTCTGTAATTGGGACATTATGTCGTTTTGAATAATCAAAATGAATAAAATAAGAGTCAGGAAAATGGTACATTACTGACGATGAGCCACATTGAATTACGGAGCACTTTGTACCAAGTATTTTACGGCTCCGAGTCAAGTACAGACATTTTACTGACGAGTCATGTATTATTTATTTATTTTTTAAATTTTATTTTCTATAAGTTTCCAGTAGTGCGCTTCTAAACCAATAAAGTATGTACTGTCAGTTTAGTATTTTAGTGCGTGCGTTTCTGTTTATTCGTGCAAGTTACTTTTAGACATTCTGGGATTAACATATCCAATGTACAAAACACAACTATAAATATTAATATTCAATAAAATTTTAAATTAAACGTTTAACTGTTTTCGTAAAGAGTCAGAGAAGAACAACTTTCGCGCCGCATTTTGACGCGAACATAGTATTATCGCTCAGGTTTCAGAAAAAAAATATTATATAAAGACTCAAATTTAATGCTGTGCTGTCACCGAATGAATTTTGTTACTAAATTATATGTAGTCCCATGAAATTATTATTTTGTGATTATTTGAGATTTTACTTAGTTTTTCAATAAATAATAACTTATTTTAAAATTAGTTTTATTATTTTTAATTATACATCTCAGCCAATCCCAAGATTTATATTTTACACATCATTATACAGAAACAATTATAATATTTTTTTTGTGTGATTAACCATTTTCATTTCTGTGATCAATTTTTCATTATTGTAATTAAACATTTTGTTTGTTGCAATCGTTGCAAACAATTATTTTTCCCCTGAAGTAAAAAGTCGGTATCTATAACTATAATGTCAAAATCATGAAAGAGGTATAACAATTTTCCTTTTTTATAATAATACATTTTATTTGTTGTAATAAAAAATCTACCAAATAATTAATTAAGTATTAAAATATGTATGTTGGATCAATTACAAAACTGTTTGTTTTGCTCTGAATATAGTATAGTGACTTATTTTTATTTGCTTCGTTGAGGGACGAACTTGTATTCCAACCAAATATATTTTTTTTTTCGTTGGCTCAGGAATGCATTTAATTTAATAACCACTAATAAGGTAACTGTACCTATCCCAAATATTTTGATTTCTGGGAATGGATACTGCAGATATGCGTTGAGAAAAAAAAAACCAAATCACCTTAACCGGCAGTACGTGGAAAATCCTACCACAAACTTTTTACGTAGAATCGGTACCGAACAATTTAATGGATGAAGTGATACTAGGAATTGATTTAATATTGAATTATAAAACAATTTCACACAACAACACTACTCTATAATTTAAACAAATTATTTTCCGAACATAACAAAGGATTGTTGTTAAAATAAAATGGACAAATGTGGAAACTATTAAATATGTGCAAATATCCGTGAAATCATATGCCACATACAAACAATTATATAGTTCAATTATTTTAATTATTTTTTATGCTTGAATTACTTTAAAATAAAATACACTGCTGTTTCACACAGAAATTATATTTACAATGATATTAATATTTTTTATTATAATATGTGCCAGAAACATAAATAAAATGTTAACCTATGTGCCAGGTTTATTTAAAATGTTTTATTATTATATATTATGAATTGAATATTTATTTTATTCATGTTCACACCTTTTTATTTGATTTGAACATAAAAATCATGTCTCTGTGGATACGATGTAGAAAAAGTGACATCACAACAAACAAGAAAAAACATATATCAAAATATTATTTTAAAATTTGATTAAACTTCTTTCCGATAACCAGTGAGTCTAGTACAGGATAAAATACTCAATTGCTCACCATGGGGATCTCGAGATATATAAAACAAAGGAAGACGACGGTAAAGTTTAAAACATTTGGGAGTCATTTTATTGTTATATTGTTTAAACGGAAAAAAATGAGGTCACTTAGTTTATAGGGTAACAAAATTCATAGTGGCAATGATACATATAAAAAATAAATTATATTTTTTCTACAGTCTACATACAAAGTAGCCATTTGCGCACCTTTTGTCGACGCAAAATGTCACTTTGCCGCTCATGGGCGACAAAGTAAAAAAAAACGCTCGCTGTCCAAATTTCTATCTATACAATGTTGAAAAATGTCACTTGCCAACATTCTTAATAGAAACGTCTAGTCAGGAACTAATGGCACTGTAGTTACACATTTACCATCAAGTCAATCTGACATATAACTGCTCTGATGGTATATTACAAAACCAAACAAAATGCCGCACTGCTGTGAAAATAAAATAGGGCATTTATTTGCAAAAACGAAAGTATAAAATGCTTAGATTAGATTGAAGCAATAGCTCAAGAAGAATTGAAAATAACGATAAATTAAAATTAAATATATAAAATAAATTGTGTGAACAGTTGTGCTGCCACCTGCAAAAGTTTAGCATGAATGCTCCCAATTTTCATTACAAAATTGGCATTAATTTTTTGAAAAAACGAAAGCCAAAACAATATCTTGAAGTCATATTTGAATACATTCCTATCTTCACTGCAAAACTATTGAGTAGTACTGTAAGTACAAAGTGTACATTTTATTATTTTTTATTATGGTGGAGGACTGTAGAAAAAATCTTGTGTGTGTGTTTCAATCGCAAATGGATATTGTCGATTTCGAGAGAATGCCGCGCGACGCAGGAGCGCGGCAACAACCTCTCAATCGACAATGTCCCATTTTGCGCTCTAAATACACAAATGGCTATTGTTAATTTTCATTGGCAATTTCCTAAATTAGTTCTCAAAATTCTGTTCATTGGACGTCATAGACAATGATTATTCGAAACAAAATTAGAATAGTACATAAGTTACAGAAGGCAATGAGTGCGCAGCGGCGAGTGGGCGAACGAACGAATGCTTATATATCCTTCTGAAACTGTAACGTGTGTTTTATATTATTTTCTCTATTGAGGCTTTCATTTCCATATTTTTTTATATAAAAATATTGACAATTTCCGTTAAGGGAAATTTTTAGTAAATAGATATTTAGTGCATTTATAACAGACATGCCAATATCAAATAACAAAATATCAGCAAAATTCGTTTAAGAATTAAGCTCCTTCTAACATCAATATGCATGCTGGAATGAGACATTCTAATTACGAAACATAGAAGAATATTTCATTGCTGAGTAATATAAAAATATGAATGAAATAAAATTTCATTTCTAAAGGACTGCTCCTACCATCCCTTATTATAATGTGGCAGTGCTTACCAACTGTTATGTTGCAAAATTGTTCTTACCACTTTTTGTTAGAGCTAACTGGAGGTTAAAACTATTCTTCTCATTGCTTCTAATCATCAGTTTAATTCTTAACTGATGGTTAATAAAATGTTACTTAAACTAGAGGTGGTAGTATCGGGCCTTAGTTGTTATAACCATCGTTTTACCCCATAAATTTAATTATTGTTGTATTTTTGCCGTTTGCAACAAATGGACAAATTATACATCGTTGGAAAGCTAAAAATATTTTCTTTTCATAATGTCGCTTGTCGTTCATATAAAGATTATAATGTTGACATAACTCGAAATCTAACAGTAATAAAAAATCTAGGATGATTACATTTGTGTAAGTTATTAGTAAAAATAAAAAATCTGATGTGGCCAATACCTTCCGTTAGTTCCATTCATTTTGTACAAATTCCATACGAAAAGTTTCTTGCACAAGATATATACATATTTCAAGTACATTACCTTCTATCAGTTCTATGTATTTTGTACAAATTCCATCCAGAAAGTTTCATGTACCTAAGAGATTCTATATTTCCAGGAAAATTATAATACAAACATGTCAATTGCACTTGACATTGACATCTGCTAATCAGCATTTTCTTAATATAGTAGGGGTTTCCATGGTTATAGGATAGCTAGCGGCTTTATGAAATTCAATTTCTTTATAATTGTATATGAAGTATAAAATGTAATCAAATTGTATAGAGAATAAAATATTCTTTAATATTTATAATAACATTAAACATAGAAAAATGATATTTAACAGTGTTTTATCAAGAAAAACTGTTAAAATCTTAAAATGAAGGTACTTCCGGTTGACCAATTATAACCTAAATCTAATCATCTCTTCACATGGATGTAAAGAAAAGGAATATGAAAGAATTATATTTTTTTAAATTGTAGTATTTGAGTTATCGGATCCGAAAAAAAATCGTCACACACACACAAACACACACACACACACACACATACACACACACACACACACACACACACACACATACACACATACACACATACATAGGTACATGCATACAGATATCGTAAAATAGTAAAATCTTTTTCCAGGGACTCTAAAACTTGCTTATTCATCAAAAACTCACCACTGAATTTTTTGACCAAAGACAATACCTTCCTTACCTAAAGGTGACGGTAGGTAACCACAGAAAAATATACATTTTCGCCCATATTTACTAAACAGTGCATTTTTTCGTTTAAATAATAAGTACATCACTAAATAGTCTCCCAGAGCGCTTTGTCGTTTCCTATTTCTATTAAAGTGTAATATGCATGTCATTACCTGTTTCTGTTCAGTTACTTTACTGTTTCATTCATCTTGCATTCTCGTTTGCGGCGTATATTTGCTGCACTTTCATCCACCGCGACCACTTTCCAACAATCACTTGTGATTTGATTGTGCGGCGTATTACCGTCCATTACGCTTGTTTTATCGTCGGCTTGTGTACTGTTTTCAAGTTGCAGGCAATGCTCTATATGGACCAAATAACACCAATAAATTATCATTACAAGCTTGTACACTTCGGATCTATTGAAAATTATTATTGAAGTTACGATTGCAGAGGTTTCCAAACGGGGATAATATATGTTATATAGTTTTGAAAACTTTCAATGTGGAGTGGTTAATTTGTATTTCTTTTTATTTCAGGTTAGTCCAACTACTTTTTTGCAATAGTTTTCGCTTTTATGGTAAGTTAAATATATTTTAAAGTTCTTTAAGGTACTTTCACAAATGAAAATTAGGTTTAGATTTATGGTTTATACTTTGGATTTAAAGACTTTTGCCGCATATTATGTAATGACTAAATTCACACTTCAGAATTTAGGGTCTCTAAATTCAAATCATAAAGCTAAACATCGCAAGGTCCAAACTTTAGGTTTATGATTTAGTTTGACGTCAAAACTTCACCAATGAGAACGAGTCAGAAATGAAATAGATATATACTTTATTTAGTATCCACTTGGTGGATTCGGCTTTTTAAACAAATGCGAGAAGAACATGGAGACTGCCATAACTTAATTGCTGAAATATAACCAATAATGCCAAGCGAATGACAGTTTCACGGCGCACAGGTGTCTTGTTGAGTATTGCTCTACCGATATTTTAATCTTGTTTTTGAAGCAATTACACAGATGTCTGTACATATCAAAAATAATTTTCAGGTAATTTAAACTTTATTTAAAATTTATGAATGACTTAGTTAAACCTAAAAAAACATAAACCTAATTTTCATTTGTGAATGCACCTTTAAAGACTTTGGCCGCGTACTATGTAATGACTCCATTCACACTTCAGAATTTAGTGTCTCTAAATGTGCATTGAACAAAGGAAATTAGGTTTAAATTTATGGTTTATATTTTAGATTTAAAGACTTTGGCCGCATACTATGTTATAACTCCATTCATACTTCAGAATTTAGTGTCTCTAAAGGTGCACATAAATTAAAATTAGGTTTAGACTTATGGTTTATACTTTAGATTTAAAGACTTTGGCCATATATTATGTAATGACTCCATTCACACTACAGAATTTAGGGTCTCTAAATCCAAATCCTAAAGCTAAACATTGCAAGGTCCAAGCTTTAGGTTTATGATTTAGTTTGACGTCACAAACTTCACCAATGAGAACGAGTCTGAAATGATATAAATATATACACCCATCTTTATTTAGTATCCACTGCAAGAAGAACATGGAGACTGTCATAACTTAATTGCTGAAATATAATCAATAATGTCAAGTGAATGACAGCTTCACGGCGCACAGGTGTCTTGTTGAGTACTGCTCTACCGATATTTTAATCTTATTGTTGAAGCATTTACATAGATGTCTGTACATATCAAAACTAATTTTCAGGTAATTTAAACTTACATTTATGAATGACTTACTTAAACCTAAACAAAAGCCCTAAACCTAATTTTCATTTGTGAATGCACGTTTACTTAAACCTAAACAAAAACCATACACCTAATTTTCATTTGTGAATGCACCTTTATGCTTTAGATTTATAGACTTTGGCCGCATATTATGTAAGGACTCCATTCATACTTTATAATTTAGGGTCTCTAAATCCAAATCATAAAGCTAAACATTGCAAAGTCCAAACTTTAGGTTTATGATTTAGTTTGACGTCACAAACTTCACCAATGAGAACGAATCTGAAACGATATAGATATATACACCCATCTTTTTTTAGTATTCACTTGGTGGAATCAGCTTTTTAAATAAATGCCAGAAGAACACAGAACTGTCAAAATTTAATTGCGGAAATATAACCAAAAATGCCAAGCAAATGACAGTTTTATGGCGCACGGGTTTGCGCTACCGATATTTTAATCTTGCTTTTGAAGCATTTACATATACGTCGATACATTCAAAACTAAATTGGAGTTAAATTAAACTTGCATTTATGAATGACACCTTAAATCTAAACAAAAACCGTAAACCTAATTTTCATTTGCGAATGCACCTTTACAGGTACCCACTTATATTTTAATTTAAATTCAAAACTACTATCACAAGATATATTTCCTTGAATGAAGAGCTGTTGACAAAAACAACCATAGTCCAAATTTTGTAAATATGAGTTACATACAGCGACATGTAACATTCAAGGATGCCAAACAATTTGGTGGAACTATTTTTTCGCAAAAAGTTATTCTAACAGTTAAATAAAATCTTGAGGTAAATTATGTTACAGAAATCTATAAAAGTAAATAGAGCTTATTCTTTGATTTCTCTTCAATTTCTCTACGGAGTTAACGTTTTATGCTTTCTTTAGTTACCACTGTGTGGCGTTAAATGTGCATAAAACTTAATATATTTTTGGTAGTATGACTTAGGAAGTTTGGCACTCAATCTACTTATACGTACTATGGTAATAAGATGTTCTAATCTTTTCCAATTTAATATATAATTTGAAGAATACAGAAATTTCTTCCATTACAACCAGTTGTATCCAAGTAATTACCAATTCTCTATTATCTGAAAGGTTCATTAAATGCTTCGGCGGAAAAACTCAAAGTAGGCTATGAACAAAGAAACATGTGTCAATTTAAAAATATTTAATTAAATTTCAATTTGAGAGTGTCAAAAATGTAATCCAAAGAAATCAAAGTTTTTCTTCTTGAATCTTATTTTAGAAATGGAAACAAATTAGAAAACGGCGAATGTTAATATACTGTATCCTTCTTCATTGTTTATTCTCCTTAAAATTACATTTCAAGATCAATTTTGACATCTTGGCTTTTGAATTAAATAATGATCAGACTTGCGTTTCTCTGTTCATAGCATACTCCGAGTTAGGAATTTTATTGAACACACTCTGTATATGGTCTCCTAAATATTCATATCAAATGTGAAACTGAGAGTTTTTAACTGAGTGCACTACTGTTTGTCACTCAAATTTATATTCTGGAAATTAAAGTATATGCTCTCCTAAATATTCAGTTCAAATATGAAACCGAAAGTATTTAACTCAGTGTACATAAAGATGAAAAATAATGTATTACTTTTCCCCTACTATTTGTCACTCAAATTTGTATTCTCGTTATAAAAGTATATGGTCTCCTAAATATTCAGTTCTAATATGAAACAGAAAGTATTTCACTGAGTGTACATAAGGATGAAAAATAATGTATTACTCTTCCCCTACTATTTGTCACTCAAATTTGTATTCTCGTTATAAAAGTATATGGTCTCCTATAGTGATGCACAGCGAGGCGAGAGTACTCTCGCAGCTCGCCTCGTCTCGTTGCATTATGCGAGACGAGAACGAGAGCAAGATTGCAGTTTAAAATTCGAGGCGAGATCGATATAACAACTGCGAGAAGCGAGAAATCTCGCAAGATTCTCGCGAGAGTCTCACAATAGAAGGTATTTGTAACTTTATAGCTTTGATTAATAAATTCAATGAAAAATCCACCGTACAAGGAGTGGAGTCAACGCTATGAATATTTTTTGAGTCTGTCTAGAGTCGATTAGTATTTCAGGCCCTATTTCACTCCAGTTAAAACCACGGTTGATAAAACTATTGTCGCCCCTAAACAGTAAAGGATGTTATATTATGCGTCGATGGGAGCCAACAGGGAGAGAAGCGGAGTGATTGGTTGCCGGCGGGTTACCAGTGTAGCGGTTTTTTATGACTTAATCTTACTTAAATAGTGGCATATATTTAATGAAAAAGTGTAGGTACTTTTAGTTACAAAAAATATTTTTTTAATGTTTAATTCGTTTTACTGATAACAGAATGTGTTAACAGATGTTCGTATTGCAATAGTTTAGAGATCACAACTTGATGATAAATTGGATATTTTAGAGGCAAATTAAATTATTTACTAATTTATCACATTTTCTGTTGACCGTAAAAGAGTAAACATTATGTTCGTATTGAAATAATTTGGTAACCAGAGTTTAGTGTTCCGTCTCTTTATTATAGTTATACGACTGCGAATACATGGAAGACGGTGCTATTGGTGCGAACTTGTCTCTTGTAGTTAAACAGTTACGTAAATACGTAGTGTGCAAGCGCTTATTTTTATAGCGAGACTCTCGCGAGACTCTCGGGCGAGAACGAGATGAGACTCAAAAAAATGTGCGAGAACGAGAGCGAGATCGAGATTACAGATCCGAAACCGAGACGAGATCGATATTTTATATTTCTCGCCTCGTCTCGCCTTGCGTGCATCACTAGTCTCCTAAATATTCAGTTCAAATATGAAACAGAAAGTATTTAAGTGAGTGTACATAAAGATGAAAAATAATGTATTACTCTTCCCCTACTGCTTGTCATTTAAATTTGTATTCTGGATATTAAAGAATATGATCTTCAAATATGAAACAGAAAGTATTTAATTGAGTGTACATAGAGATGAAAAATATTGTATTGCTCATTACTCCTGTTTGTTGTTTAGGAAAATATACACGCGTGCTTTTGCACTAACATAAATTGCTGAAACTTAGTCACTATTTATGACTAGTGGTTTTACTATTGAAAATATAATGAATATTATATCGATAAAAATGATTAATTCCTCTAATTTAGTGACATTCACTGGTAATTTTACTCTCAGTGGATCTATTCTAACTGTTTGACTACCACTGGTTAGTATGGGACTGACCGATTCAAATATCAGCTCGATTGGAAAGGCTAGCAAATTTTCTAGTTTGGTGCGACAGGCGGACATTAGGCAAAGTGAATCAAAGCAGAGTGCGTATTGTGGCGCGCTGTGCCGGGTGCCTGTATGATTATCACACATTATTGTCTGGCTGGTAGCGTCATTTCCGCATCGCAGGCACCTCACACACAGCTGATATACGATGGCAAGCCTCACTAGATAGTAGATTCCACTTATCAACCGACGCTTCACAACTATTTATGTTTAATCATTTACATGAATTATCGACCAATGTAAGATGGTATGCAAAGAGTAGCAAAGCATACCAACGATTTTAATCGGTTATTATATTTGTTAAAGACCAGATGGCTAATATATGTTTCATTCTACAGACGTTATGATATACAGTTTGACTAATGAAAGAAAGCAAACTTTCAAATTACTACTTGTGTCCTTCACCTCATAATATAGTCACATTTACGAATTATATTTTGTCCCACAATAGTTGTTATATTTGTGAAACTCATGACATCATTTATTGATGAGGATTGAATACAGAACGTCCAGAATAACGTGAGCAACATTAGGTCCTCAAGAACTCATAGATAATACATACATAGATTTAATTTTTAAAAAAATCTGATGCACATTACATACATACATAAAATCACGCATTTCCCACTTAGTGGGTTAGCACAAACCCGAAAGAATAAAAATAACATCAACTAAAAAATAATCACTCTCTCTTTCAACAACATTTTTACTAACCTGACATCATATGTACAACATATATTCCTCATTATTAACATATTAAAGTGACCGATTTTCGGTAGCAAAATACCGCAACCGGACCACAATAATAGTTACGAAACAATCATCCTTCGCCACACATTTTTGTCTAAGCACACTTCTTTCGCCTCGGCCATATTCATAATCGCATTCATACACGCTCTTCTTCTCATCCCACTCGGAAACTTTCTCTCTTTTAGTACCTTATCAATCACATCCATCCACTTACACACTGGACGGCCACGCAATCGAACACCCTCAATTTCACAAAGATATATACGCTTTACAAGCCGTTCACTCTTCATTCTCTCTATAAGATCAAACCATCTCAACTGGCTCATTCCTACTCTCCTAACAATGTTCTTCTTAACGATACATTCTTTAACACCAAATTATGCCTCTCGCGATCCCGTCGTACATATCCACATACTCCACGTAAAAATACTTTTTCTATATATTTTATGGATAAATTTATAAAATTATCTACAATTTTAATCCCGGAGCCTATGCTTTAAACAAGCAAAACTCCTTGGTTACACAGGTCATATCTCAAATGTGAGAGATAAATGCCACTGTAAAAGAACTAATCATTTCAAAATAATAATAGTAACGTTTTAAAAAGAAAATAGTAAATAGAAACATAGTTATATGGAATGGATCTTAATATAGTTTCCTAACTGAAAAATTAACTATATATGTAAGCGTGTATATTTAAATTAATACAAATTAAATAGCGGGAGGTTTGGTGTTGGCCACATCAGATTTTTAATTATTGCCTAGTAACTTTTATTAGGAAAAATAAAATCATCATTAAAATATCAATAAAATATGGTAATTTTAGTCTAAGTTAAACATGCATAGAATCACTATAATCAATTCCACGGACAGTTTTTTATCAAAGTGCAACTTATCATGATTCACTGCCATATTTAGATACCGTTTAGTCAAAATAAATTAACTTTCAATAAACACAAGCTGTAAAGAAGACTAATTTATTAAAGGTTAATGGGCCGACAAGTTGTTTTTTCTATCTAACAAATATTGATATTTTGTCTGCAAAATTTTATTTATTTTCTGTTTTATATTATAATGGAATCATTAAACACAAACATGTATAGTAAATTTTAACAGTAATTTATTTTCTAATTTACTAGCTTTGGCATAACTTAGTAGCTATTATGCTAATAGAAATAATATTATTTAAAATTATAATAGTTTCTCATTTTATTTCTTCATTTAAAATCATCGTTATTATTTGCAATTCAAATAAATGAAGTCAGTCATGTTAATATCAATTGAAATAAATAAAAAGATATCGTAATTTTATTGACAATTTTATATCTGCAAAATAACAGCAATATAAATTCTTGATTCATATTTTAGAATATTTTATTGCATCTTTTATGACCGTTGATTTCATTGAACGTCATTATAGATATACTTGAATGACTAGTGTACGTCTATATCTTTGTTTATATGCTCATATAATTTTGATTTTTAGAGTGCAACGTTCGCTACTTGGACAGTAGTAGTAGAATAAATATTCTTATACAATTGCATAACGATCTATATGGAAGCTATAAAATATAGTTAAAATCAGATGATAGTAGTTACTCGTACTTTTGTTGTTTACATTTCAGAAGACAACAATTAGTTGAAAAAACATTAAAAATAATCATTTACAGGAAACGTTGCGAAAAAAATTACGGCCGATTTTACCAACGATTCCTAAACCGATACCTAGGTATAAAATGACAAATCTGGTGATCCATATATATTTATTTTTTAAATTAATTTTCAAAAATTCAATAGATATTTGTTTGTCTGTCGACGGGCCAGAATCAAATATTATGCCAAATTGTAAAAGTATTCTAACAAAATAAAATTAATTTTCAAGTAAAAACCTTTTAATAATTAATTAAATATATGTGGCTTCTTATCATCATTACCCAAATTTGTGTAAAAAGTAATTTGGCACACCCAGCAATGGATAATATACCGTGATGATATATTTACAGATATCTTGCTCAGTAATTCCTAAATGAAGACAGGCAATACTTTGCTAGGTAACGTTTATGGTACATATCGGTCATAATTATTTATACCGAGGCCACACGAGAATAGAGCTGTTGCAATAATTTTTATATGACTTCTAAGTACTAAATTTTAAAAGATATTGTTCTTTAAAGAGCCTCAAAATTGGAAATATCACGAAATATTCATTAGATATTTTACAATTAATTATTGAAATTTGTGTAATATTTTGAAAAAATCAAGTGATGTGAAATAGAATGTGACGTCAGAGCACATACACCGTACCGACTTAAGAGATTTTGCCGCCCGGGGCTAATTTTTAAAAACTGCCATTCTCAACAAAGAAAATATTGTTTTTCCAACATCAAACTGCCATGAGCCAGGGGAAAGAAGATAAATGTTACAAATTTTGTTTTTTTATTACGCGAATTTTAAAGTTTGAAATCCCATCAAATGCGTTTGGAATGACAACGTGTATTAATCTTATTTCGAAACTCAGATTATTCATTTCTTAAAATTTTCTTCCCACAGATGGGTCTAGTTTCAACTTATGTGGGACCTAACAGAATTTCTCCGTTATTTTTGCCGGTTTACGGTTTTCGATTCGTTTCGAAGTCCTGGTTTAATGAAAGATCCCATATTTTTGAAATTTAATGACAAGTTCTGAAACGTTGGTCAATAGAACATTTCAAATGTTCGCAGTAAAAATCTGCACCAGTTTCACAACTTTGCAGTCGGAGCTTTTTCGCTACATCAGTCACTCGTCCAAACTTTTTGCGTCGTTTGGTTGTTTTATTAATTGTGTAATTTAGTGGTTAATTTTTAGCAACTAGTTTAAAATTGTATCCAATTGTATGTTATATTGTTAACATAGGTACTTAAGTGGTTAAATTTTTAACCAGTTGCTAAAAATTAACTACTGAGTTACGGAGTCTCATCAGATAGCCATTGACACTGCTCTTAGCTTAACATATTTCTGTTCAGTACGAATACTGAACAGAAATCGGCTGACCAAGTTATAATTTGCGCATATCGCTGTCGAACATTCATCTGACGCTTGGACCGTCATCCTCTTTAGATCTTGTCTTACAATTTTTGAGGCTTGTATCTTAGGATTGTTACCGTTTTGCCTCCTTTACACATACCATTTAAAAGCGCCCACCTTCAATCTATAAGTATCAATCATCTCATTTTGCTAGAAAATGGACATTCATCCATTTTCCCCTGGCGCTTAAATTTGCTTTAATTAAATTTTTTATTTAAAATAATTTAAGAACGTGCTCTGCTCGGTGTATCGCCCTTTACGTCTCTACTGCCGGGGGCTACAGACCCCAAAAGCCCCCCCGTTAAGCCGGCATTGCACATGCAGTTTAACATGTGACAAACTATCGCCTACTTTAATTTTTATAAATAACGTAAATTGATTTCCTATTGGCTATGAATGACATACTGTATATGCTCCGACGTCACAGGAATGGCGGGTTGTTTTTCATGACTATTTCTGGCACCAATCTTTTTATTTAATTATTTACAAAATTAACGACAAATTATTATTTTTTATATTACTATGAAAAATATTGCATAAACGTTCATTTAAAATACTTTTAAAAAAATGTGAAACTGGTTCATTCTCGTGTGGCCTTGAATATAGGCGTACATGGTGGGTCTCAATATTTAAAACCGTTTCTACTGCTATCTCAGTGGCGTCGATAGACCATTTCTGAGGGGGCTCATAAATTATTTAAAAAATCAATCTGATTTTTTAACAATTTATTATGCACTTATTTATCTGCAATAAACAGCGAGACGATTATGTACCTACGACTTTAGCCGAAGAGGAAAGGTTACGCTGCTCTAAAATATGAAGCGAAAATTCAAATAAATTATTCCTGTATTAGAACTATTAACGCATTAAAAAATTCAACACACGACAAGCATCCTTCCGATACTAACCTGCATTTTAAAATAAAAATTATTGAAATCTATTAATACTGGACTTTTCTCGTTTTGCCATTAAAATCAAAGTCAAATACTAATAGATTTCAATAATTTTTTTTTTAATTCAGGTTAATATCGGAAGTTTGCGTGTCGTGTGTTGAGTTTTTTAAAATGTTAATAGTTCGAAACAATTAATTGAATTTTCGCTTCATATTTTAGTACAGGGGTAAGCTTTCCTCTTAAGAAAGGTACTATAAGAAATCAAAATGATGCACCATTCAGGCTATAAAAGAGACGAAATTATTTAAGGCTATCCCATGGTAAGGACATAATGAAACAAAAAATTCTACAAATAAGGCCAATTTTATAGACTCTAATTATTAAAAAATTTGATCCTTTTCTCCAGAATTCTAATGTACCTCAAATGCATATATTGTTCACTACGTCACAAAATCATGTTATAGAGAGTAGTGCATGTATAATACGCAAAATAACTCCGGAAATTAGGAATTGTAATTATTTTGCAATAATAGTAGATGATCCTCGGGGTATCACTGCAGAAGAACAGATAAGTATTTGTGCTCGCTTCATTACATCTGAAAATCTTCCAAAAGAAATATTTTTATGTTTTAAACATGAAAAAATTTAAATGCACAATCAGATTGTCAAAAATTATTTCGTTCTAAAGGTGCGCCCTGTTGCGCTCTCGTTAAAAGTATCTAGTGACGCCCCTGTGCTATCTTTGTAAAATGTAGGGGCAATAGACAAATGCATACTTTCCTTCGAGTTCATTAGCTTAAGCCTGCTCGTTTACAAGCAGGAAAGATGATGATATCCACTCTCACAGTTGTGTTACTAACGCTTGTGCAAATGGCACACGCTGTATATTACCACGCAGTCAGCGTCAACCAAGGCGCACGCATTTAAATAATTTCAGGTCTGGGATCTAAAGTTCGCGAAAGTCTCTGCCAAGCAAGTTTCTAAATTGCACTGCGGAGTATCTCAATCGTCGACGAATTAAATATAACCGGAATATTCCAAGAAGATGCCCTCCCAGCTAACTTGCATAATCGTTTCTTCAACGTTTTACACGGATTTCGTTCCATTTGCTACAGCGTTGTCACCCCACATACAAATAAGGTGGAAGGCGGATGGAGGAATGGACAAACTAATAGCAAACAATTAAAATTTTCTGCTATTACTTGTTCAACTGGTGACATTTTGGAAGTTTTCTCAAACTCAAAATTTGTACGAGTAATTTTCTTAATTAAATAGAATTGGTTTACGAAGAATTTTCTCATTTCAAAACTTTCTTGTATTATCGACAAGAAAATTAAAATTAGGAAAAAGGAAATATTCATTCTGTTTGAATTTAAATTGAAAATACTTATTTGACACAAGAATAGCAATTTCGACATTTTCGTGAAAACAAGGTGTTCAGTTTCAAATTTTACAATTATAGATTCAGTTAAAAAATAAAATCTGATGTGGTTAGCACATTACCTTCCGTCAGTTACATGAGGTATGTACGAAAATTTTACCGGTAAACAAATTTTTATCAGGTTATAGCTACCGGAATCGATATTTTAAGAACGCAAGTGGTAAACAGGGTAGATCCATAACCTATGAAAAAATTTGAAAATTTAAAACAGGTTAGAAATTTGACGTAGTTAACAAACTGAGTAGAGTCTTACTTTGAACACATTTCCACTTTTAACGTGCGCGCTTCGCTTTGCATCACTGCCTTTTTTTAATTTGATTCTTCATGGAGCCGGTAGATGGATCTGGTAGATATTGAACAATTTTCGAACACGGTAACTTTTTACCACTCATGTTTTCGAACACAGTCGATAGATGCGGTATCTACCGGTAGAATTTTCGTAAATGCGTATGTATTTTCTATAAAATTCATACAGAAAGCTCCTTGCAAAAGATTTTAAATTTCTTGTATGTACATTACCTTTCGACAGTTGATTCGAACAAAAAGATCCTATATTTCGAGTAAAATTATAATACAAATATACTACGAATATGTCAATTGCACTTGACACTGACATTGTTCTATCAGAATTTTCTTAATATAGTAGCTGTTTCTAGCATAGCTGGCTAATTTATGAAATTTATTTACATGTGAAAAAATGATATTTAACATCGTTTTTTCAAGAAAAACTGTTAAAATCTTCAAATGAGGATACTTCCGGTTGACCAATTATAACCAAAATCTAATCAGCTCTTCATATGGGTGCAACGAAGAGGAATACGAAAGAATTATAATTTTTGGAATTGTAGTATTAGAGTTATCGTAGACGAAAATTTTGTTACACACACACGCGCACGTACGCACGCGCGCGCGCACACACACACACACACACACTCACACACACACACACACACACACACACACACACACACACACACACACACACAGACATCATCGTAAAAATAGTAACGAGACATGTAGTGCTTTTAGTTTTGGGGCGACGCCCGCCCGCTTGGTTACGGAATGTAACAAATTAGTAATGGCTTAGTTGTGTTAGTTATGTTTAGTTTAATCCATAGTTAATAATAAGTTATAATAATCATGTAAATAAAGTATTAGTTATTAAAAACACAAGTATTTGTTCATGTCCGTAAGTGAAAAGTATAAGTGTATTGGTGTTCTTCCTTCGCACGACGTCCTTCTCAAGAAGTTCCTTATCACCAGTCAGTAAGAGTCAGTGTATCATCGTGGGAGTAATCAACAGTAAGCAGCAGGAGCAAGAAACAGTAGTAGCATCATCCTCTTCAGTCATCTTCTTCATCTTTCAGCTTCAGAGACCCCCTCGTGTTATAATATTTTGTTTTCAATTTGCAAACAAAACCATTGCTCATCATCAAATATGCAAAAAACACACGAATTAAAATACTTCCACAAAGTTAAATTCGCCTAAGTCGCCTACAGATATGTTGCATGATTATCGCTAATTTCATCTACCCACACATTTATGTAAGAATTATGATAATTTTAACATGAGATCAAATTACTATAATCTCTTCTTAATATTAAAATCAGTTAGATTTTACTATCACTTCATTTGCTTTATCGTCAACATCAAATAAAATTATGCGTAAAATCATTTATGTTTAAACACATATCAAACTAATTACCTATTAACTAGAAAATATGTGATATATAACGGGAAAGAGAATATCTATGATAATAAATTAATCTGTGGTCAATAATTTATTTGCAATTTTGTATACAATAAAATATAACTGTTCTGTAGGAGGGATTTTTCCCTTCGTGCAAATATTCTATTAGCTATCTATGATTTATTCTACATATTCTCATATTCTCTGAGAAATTTGATCCGAGTAACGGTTTGGAAGAGTCGACTCCTACTCTGCTCATTATCCGAGGCTCGGTGTGCAATCATTTTGTTTTTCTTGTCATGGCTTTACTTTATCACCTGTTAACTCGTCACAACATGTACTTTATGTACAAGTTTATACCAAGATGAAGGAAATGTTTACAATACCAACTAATATGGGAAATCAAGTTCTGGGTCATGTAAGGATAACTGCAACTTACATGTCCGCGTCTTGTTGTTATTTAGGTTAAGACTAAGATAAGTGTATTCTTCATAGTATTAATTATATTTTTAATTATATTACAGAGACAGATGATTATCTTCCACTTTTATTTTGGTGAACAGCTTAATTGTTTGCTGTAAATTAATATAAAATTTCCTGCGAAATAATTTATTTTTACCTCACGCTACCCTTGGTAAGAAAGGTATAGGGATCGTGCTAAAAATCGCATATCGAGATTTTGGTAAATGACCACGTTTTAAGATCCCTAGAATCCAATTTTCACGATGATGTCTGTGTGTATATGCGTGTGTATGAATGTGTGGATCCTCCACTCTAACTCAAATACTATCATTCAGAAAATTTTGAAACCTTGTATTTCGAACTTTTTCTGTAATGGAAAGAGCCCATTAGATTTTGGTTTAAATCGGATAGCCGGAAATGGCACTTTACTAGAAGCTCAAAATAGATTTTCTTCGAAAAATACCTTTAAATGTAAGTCTTTCGACATTAATGTTATTATAAAAATTAAAGATTATTAAATTTTCTATAGATTTGCATTAATACTTTTTCTATATATTTTATGAATAAATTCATAAAATTATCTATAATTTAAATCCCGGAGCCTACGTTTTAAACAAACAAAACATCTTGGTTGCGCAGATATTCAAATGTATGTAACTGATAGATAAATGTAACTGTCAAAGAACTAATCATTTCAATTTAATAATAGTAACGTTTTAAAAAGAAAACAGTAAATAGAACAATAGGAAAGGAAATCAATACAGTTTCCAGCATATGCAAATATGTAGGTATGTATTTAGATTAATAAAAAATAACGATTCGCAAAAAAGTTTAAGCTAATTATTATTTTTGGATTAGTGAATTCTATTTTATCCCGGTATTTAAAATTTAATCTTCATTTTATTATCAAAAAAGGTAGTTACTTGGATTAGATTCGACTATATTTTAAAAAATAAACTACCAATATTAGAGTAAAATTCGCTAATCCAAAAATAAGGAGTTGCTTAATCTTTTTTGCGACTCGAGCGGTAGGTACATGGCGGGAGGTATTGTGTTGGCCATAACAATTTTTTTATATTTATTTATTTGAAAATTTGAAATTATAACCTAATTGCGTTTTCAGCTTTCACACTGCAAGTGCGCACTGAGTGCAACATATCACGTGACCACACTGAACGAGTTCTGCCCTCATCCGGTGGCAGTACTAGATTAGCCGCCATATTTGCACTGACAACTGACACTATTGCACTTGCCTAGGGAGTCAGTGCACGGTGCAACTTTTTCTTAAGCTGAAAACGCATCAGCTGACTAAATTTTGCACTCAATGACAAGCTGAAAACGCTCAGTGCAAAAAAGTGCGCATTCAACTTGCAAGTCAAAAACGCTATAAACCTGTCAGTTGCTTTGGCTTTTTAGAATTAGATGTTATGAATATAAATAAATTAAAACGAAATAAAAATTGTTATATATTTTGTATTTATATACCGATAATAATGTAATTAACGACATGCAAAAATGGCCTCCATGTTGTGATGTCAGCGTCACTACAGTCGTCCAGTTACCCAGAGTAAATGTTATTATAGTGTGGACCATGCATATTTTGCTCATAACAACGCTATGGACGTTAAAAATACTACATAAATATATATTACATCCGAGTAATTTTTATTAAAATCAAAAGAACCTTAACTTATTCTCTTAAGCTGCATTCAAAGCTACTGAATTATAAATTACAATTAGTAATTGGTTGGAGCGTCTTAAAACTACCGGTTTTAAATCTGAATAGCATTTAGAATTAGCACTTAGTGAAAGTGACATTTATTGAAAAATCAATGAAGCAATCTATATAAATAAAAAAATCTAATGTGGCCAACACATGACCTCCCGTCAATTCTATGTTTGAAATAGCAATGAGCTTTTAAGTAAAGTATCACTTCCGGTTGATCGTATGTAAACAAAATCTAATTTGTTCCATTAAATAGAAAAGTCTGTAATACCAAATTTTAGATTATATTTTATTATGTTTTTCCTCGAAAATCTGTCCGGTTTATCATATAGGTATGGTCAAAATACAATGTTTCAAATTATATACGAGTTTTAAATACCAAATTTGAGAAGTTTTGAATCGTTTTAATATATTTCATGAAAATCTGTTTATAGTTTCCTGTAAAGTAGTACTTTCGGTTTATCAATTTTAGAAAACATCTAGTAGTTCTCATTAATATAAAAGTCTTAAATACCAAATTTGAAAACTTTGGAATGTATCAATTAATTTTTTACGAAAATCTATTCAGAGCTTTTACTTCTGGTTTATTAAATTTATCCAAAATCTAATAGTTATTGTTTACGCGTTTTAAAAAAAGGCTGATTCTAGATAAAGATATCGTTGGAAAATGAATAAATCTAGTAACACAAAACAACTACAAAAATTATTATTATTGTTAGAATTTTGTTAAAAAACAAGTTTGTGAATTAGTTACAAAAATAGTAGTAAATAAACCAGTTCGAATAACTACACGTTTAAATTTTTCTCCGTATATATGTATTTTTTAGTTTTACAATTTAAATAAACTTTTACAAGGAATAGCAGCGGATTGGTCTGCTATTCCATATTTTTTACAGTGCCGTTTAAATAGTATTTGGCACTGGAGTTATTGGAGCAGCTCTAATGTAGAGTTACCTTATCGAAGCTGTCTGGTTCTACATCCACACTCAAGTCAAGTGGTAGTGAAGTGTTAGTGTAGTGTTAGTGATTCGTCATTAGCGTTCTTCAAGACGGCAGGCAATAAGACTTGTCGCACTGATTCCTTCGACATCCTGCAACGAGTCTGCGATCTCCTGGTCCTGTTCTAGAGCTTGGGAGTCCTCTAGCGATCTCCTAGTCTACTCAGCGATGACAAGAGTCCGTCCGTGCAGGCGAGGAATCAACCGATTCTAGTACATCCTATGCTGTAGGATTTCTTCTACTATAAGAACTTACGGTATGACGGGAGGTAATTAAAAGATTTTTATTAAACAAATGTAAATAGAGTAGTATTTGTTGTTTGAACACACATGTGATTCTTCGCCTTCCTATATTCTTATTCATTACAATATCCTGCATCGTATACCACATTTATAACAGATAATCGGGCCTATTCTCTAACTCAATGGTTAATTTTTAACTACTGGTTAAAAAAATTAACCAATCAAGTATGTTGATATATAACAAAAAATTGGATTTTCAGTTGTCAAATCAATATCTATTGGATAAAATTTTTAACCAGTCGTTAAAAATTAGCCACTGTGTTACAGAATAGGCCCATATATTCGCTATGCCGTTTGACGTTTCTGGCAAAAAGAGACAAGATGATATATCTGTCGCACTAATTGTAAGTGAAAAGTTTAGGGTTTGTATACTTACTACTTATCACTTACACTTAACGTCTTAATTTTGTCGCTGTAAACGCATGCGTTGTTTGCCATAAGTTAAAGTGCTTGTATTAATTGTAAGTATTAATTGTAAGTATTAATTGTAATATACAGGGTGTAAATGAAATAAGTGCATTAAATTTAACCAGTAATGTAACTCGATGAGAGGAACAATATTTCTTAATAACATTTTTTTCTAAGTCTTTTAGATTTTGAGTTAAAATTCTTTAAAGATTTGCTGCATATTTCATTACCCGCTCATGGAGAACAAATGGCTGTTGCCGTATTCAAGTGGTATACAAACAGCTCAAAAATTGTCGGTTATCGGTTACACTTACAGTCCCAGTAATTAATAAACGAATCAAGGGAAATAACATTAATTAATACGTAATAGTACAATTTTTAAAATAAATAAATTTAAATTTTGGATAACAAAATTATAAAGTTGTGTATTGAACCAGGCTTTTAATCACCTGAGAATAGTGTGAATAGAGGAAGACAAGGAGGGACGAGGAAGAGCAAAAGCATAGTTGTTAGGTTATGAGATGATTATTTATCGTCGACAAATCATAATAATTTAAATACGTTATTCAAAAAATGTAAGTACAAACTTTTGTCCATTTAAAAGAGGTACATGAGTGCCAATAATTAGTCGTCCATTTATTGTTCCCGCCCAAAACATTTTTTAATGAAAATTTTTACAGCATTTTCGTCTGTCGAGATGTGTATTGTGCATAATAAATACACCTTCCCAAGTTAATTCAGTGTCATTAATGAACATTATGAGCCATTCCCAAAATTGAAGTCTGTTATGTGCTGAAAACATAGAACTTTTGCACACGTTATGGATATACCTGTTGCTTTTTTTAAAATTGTCATACGTGACACTCCGTATTGTGATGTGATAAAGATGTACAAGATTAACAAAGGTGCGAATATTAAGAACAGAATGATTTGGTGATGATTTGGAAACGCTCCTTGTAAATGCGTTGGCAACTTTGACAACTCCATGACACTGTCTTTATGTTAACCGTGATGTCAAGTAAAATGTAGTACAGATACGAATAAAAAAATAAATAAATAAACCATAGGTAAGTAATTACAATGTCTGTGTACTCGCATTTTGACAGAATTTTAGCTTATAAACAAGTTTATTACTAATATCAAAATTTAATTGGAACAATTAACAGGAATGTCAATTGCTAAAACAAAAATTTTCATAGCTATTGCTACTGCATTCAATTATCACAAAAATATTTGGAACGACTCGTCAATTTACGGGGTGGTAAAAATGCTAAAAAAATATGCGATTTCGAGAAAAAGTTATTAAGAAATATTGTTGCTCTCGACGAGTTATATTACTGGTTAAATTTAATGCACTTATTTCATTTACACCCTGTATAATTCGGTAGCTCTGAACGCAGCTTTATTCTGGTAATAAATTTTTATTATAATTTATGTTTTAATTATTGAACCTCAGTAATCATTCTGATAGGACAACACGATTCTACTAATTCATATGTCTTTAAATTTTTATCATATACTTTATCTATAAAGAACAGTTCTCTATCGTGCAATGCAGTGACCGATCGGCATCGGCGTGCATAGCTGTCGGTAAAGCACCGCTGTATCCACTAAGCTGAATGGCGAGACTTGCTCATATTTCGTCCAAGCGACTGCCAGTTGCCGTAGCATTCCGGGTCTCCGGATGACCTTAGCGGGACCAACGTTTTTTCTTCCCATCAGATAGCGCATAAGCTGCTTTCATATGTGATACCAGATAGAAAATCGAGAAGGAAAAGGAAATTTCTGTGGAGATTTAAGATTTAGCAAATTTCCTGGAATTCAGAGTAAATGTTACATTTAAAATGTGCTACTATAAGGCTCGGGCCACACTATGCGTTTTGGCGGGACCGGTTGACCGGGAAGACAACAACTTATTGTTTTAAATGAATGCGTCCACACCGATGCGGTTGCGGTGCGGTTGCCGGATACTACCGCAGCATGTTGCGGTTTGACGGGACGGTCAATTTGCCGCATGCCAACTACAACAAATTGGAGATAATGCGAGCGTTCACAAGGATCTAGTTTTGTTTTCTTATAGACAACCTATACTATTTGGTCTCTGCAATGAACAGATGTTGGCCCGACTGTGTCCGAATCTGGTTGTCATTACCGCCGTCCTGTTTAGCGGGATATATGTGGACGCTGTATGATCCATCTTGTTTAACCGGATGCGGTTTCACCGGTCCCGCCAAAACGCATAGTGTGGTCCGGGCCTAAGGGCTATTTTCATAGTAAACTTTATCCTCATTTTAACACTTTAAATTAAAATTTAGTTGTGTTCGATTTCATAATATAACTTTAGCACTTTATCGACCACTGAAGCGTCAACTTTAAATTAAAGATAAAATTAATTTTAATTAAAGTCTTAATTAAATAATAATTCTAAATTTGAAAATCACAATTGGAAATAACAATTTGATTATATTCGTTGATATGTTTTACCTCCCGCTACCCTTGGTAAGGGAGATATAGGGATCGTGCTAAAAATCGCATATCGAGATTTTGGTATATGACCACGTTTTAAGGTCCCTAGAATCCAATTTTAACATTTTCACGATGATATCTGTGTGTATGTGTGTGTGGATCCTCCACTCTAACTTGAACTATTATTCAGAAAATTTTGAAACCTTGTTTTTCGAACTTTTTCTGTAATGGAAAGAGCCCATTAAATTTTGGTGAAAATCGGATAACCGGAAATGGCACTTTACAAATAACTCAAAATAGTTTTTCTTCGAAAATACCTTTAAATGTTATTTTTTCGATATTAATGTTATTATACAAATTAAAGATTATTAAATGTTCTATAGATTTGCATTAATACTTTTTCTATATCTATATTTTATGGATGAATTTATAAAATTATCCATAATTTAAATCTTAGAGCCTACACTTTAAACAAACAAAACGCAGTTATTCAAATGTTTGTAACTGATTGATAAATGTCACTATCAAAAAACTAATCATTTCAAAATAATATTAGTAACGTTTTAAAAAGAAAAAAGTAAGCAAATATATACGTAGGTATGTATTTAGATTAATAAAAATTAACGATTCACAAAAATGTTTAAGCTAATCCTCATTTTTGAATTAGTGAATTCTATTCTATCCCGGTATTTAAAATTTTATCTTCATTTTATTATATCTCCGGTGGCTCAATGTTTAGAGCAACGCCTCATAAGTCGTGAGTGCCCTCGGGGCTCTGGGTTTGAATCTCACTACGGCATGGATGTGTGTGAATGTGAACCTACTGTGTAATTGGGATTTAATCCTGTTGAGGGGTTTAAAAAAAGGTAGTTACTTGGATTAGATTAGACTATATTTTAAGAAATAAATTGTCAAAATTAGAGTAAAATTCGCTAATCTAAAAATAAGGATTAACTTAATCTTTTTTGTTACTCGTGCTGTAAATGGCAGGAGGTATATTTGCTGCTTTTCAAAACATACCCTTTAAGTCTGTGAAACTGAAATTTACAAAACTGGAGACGATATAATTGACACTAGATGGCAATAGTGATTTAGCACCAAAAGATGATACCGATTATCCTTCACATATACAGGATGATTCATCGGTCTGGTTTTTTAACTCGTATTTTAAGCCATACAATAAAACTCGTTACTTTATCTAATGTAGAAAATCGATTTTTTATGTAGCATGCCCACATAGCGTTGGTATTATTAATATAGCATTTAATCAGTCAATGGAAAAACAAATAAATCTGCTACAAACAAAATAAAGGGAATAAATCTTATAATATGTCAAATATTGGATTACCATTAAAACAAAGCAGGTGAAAATGTCAGGTATTTCCCCCTCGCTTAAATATTCCGTCTGACCGTGTTTGGTAAATTCAGCAGAGGCACAAAACCGTGCCATGATATTGTTCAATATGATATAAAAGATAAATTGAAAATTTTAAACAGCACCGGAAATGAAACGATATAGGAATATGCGAGCATAAAAATACCTTTGGGATTTGCTATCGTGCTATCGATGTCTGTTTTACAAAATGCCAGTTCGATACGCGTACTATGTCCTGCCTTAACATACTCCGCACAAAATCCTAAGAGATATTCTTTCCGACCAATCAGGAAATAGATGCAAAACGGAAATCTACTGCAAATATATGAATGCTGCTATATGATGTTTTGATTATTTTGTAAATTCGATACAAAAGTTTAGAATGTGAACAAAATATTTACTTTTCTGAAATGAACAGCGTTATCATAGACATTGTTATGCAGTAAGATATTAGTTCAATTCCTGCACAACTTTCAACAGAAGAATATCAATATGGAAAGTTGAAGAAGATGGAAAACTATGTAAATTGCTTCACTCGTGTGATAATTTTCACCTCTACTGTGAAAAATTCTCTCATATTGCAATTTGTTACACAAAAAGCTATGGTGTCTCGTGGTTGTGTGTCTGAGTGTCTGGTCGCGAATCTGGGGAACCGGGTTCGATCCCGACCGACGCCAAATATTTCCAATTTATAATGGCACAAAATTGACCCCTGTGGTGCACTCTCCACGCCAGAAATTAGTGCCCGGGAGGTGACGCCTGGTAAACACCCGCACGGTACAAATATGTCATCATTACCGATATCTGCTTACAGAGCAGATTGGCACACCCAGCAATGGGTAATATGCCGTGATGATATATTTATTTATTTATTTATAAAAACTATATTAAAATCTTAATTAAATAATAATTCTAAATTTGAAAATCACAATTGGAAATAACAATTTGATTATATTCGTTGATATGTTTTACCTCCCGCTACCCTTGGTAAGGGAGGTATAGGGATCGTGCTAAAAATCGCATATCGAGATTTTGATAAATGACCACGTTTTAAGGTCCCTAGAATCCAATTTTAACATTTTCACGATGATGTCTGTGTGTATATGTGAATCCTCCACTTTAACTCAAATACTATCATTCAGAAAATTTTGAAACCTTGTATTTCGAACTTTTTCTGTAATGGAAAGAGCCCATTAGATTTTGGTGAAAATGGGATAACCGGAAATGGCACTTTACTAGAAGCTCAAAATTGTTGTTTATTCGAAAAATACTTTTAAATGTTATTTTTTCGAGATTATTGTTATTATACAAATTAAAGATTATTAAATTTTCTATAGATTTGCATTAATACTTTTTTCTATATATTTTATGGATAAATTTATAAAATGATCTATAATTTAAATCCCAGAGCCTACGCTTCAGATTAGTGAATTTTACTCTATCCCGGTATTTAAAAGTTAATCTTCATTTTATTATAGCTCCGGTGACTCAATGGTTAGAGCAACGCCTCATGTCATGAGTGCCCTCGGGGCTATGGGTTCGAATCCCACTAAGGCATGGATGTGTGAATGTGAATCCACTCTGTAATTGGGATTTAATCCTGTTGAGGGGTTTAAAAAAAGTTAGTTACTTGGATTAGATTAGACTATATTTTCAGAAATAAACAATCAAAATTAGAGTAAATTCGCTAAACCATTAATAAGGATTAACTTAATATTTTTTGTGACTCGGGCTGTAAATGGCGGAAGGTATTGTGTTGGCCACACCAGATTTTTTAAATATAGCATTTGAAAGAAAACCCCACCTTTAATCTATTAATAGAACCAAACATCTCATTTTGCTAGAAAATGGACATTCATTCTTTTTCCCTCTGACTATTCATATGATAACTATATTTAGCGCAATATTCCTCGATTCATATTACTTGAATATAAGTTGAAGTAAAAATATTATGACACAGTGTACGTGTTGAGTCACAGCGTAACAGTAACGGCGTGCAAGTGATTCATTAATAAATTTATGGCGTGGAGATAGCGATCATTAACAAATAATAGGCAGAAGTCGGTGTGAGCTCGGCTTGGTGCCAAAGAAAAACAATACAACTGGCGCGTAGCGTAAGTGGAAAAACTGTGCTTATGGGTTACTTATCGGCATCGGCCGATCAGCTGTTATGCAGTCGCCGTCGCCACTTGGCACGTAATATCCGCTTACCAATGAATTTATATTCAATAGCCAAGTGCTTTTGCAAACAATGCGGATATCAAATACTATTTTACCATATTGTAGCGTGGAATGCGCGATCGTAATCGCATTGTATAATATCTCAGAGATATATCGGCATAGGTTTCCTCTACATTGTCAAGAGGGAATATACATTACACGCCTGTAACATTACCTATACAACAAACAAAAAGTTTACTTTTCTTTGCAAATTAGCTTACAAGAGTTATAACTTTTAAAAATAACTTTTTAATGTACAAAAGAAAACCATATACATTATATAAATATTATGTTATCCTCTTTATATTTTATTTAATAAATCTTTTCAAATGGGCCACTTTCCTATTTTCCTAAAATCCAGTTTTGTAATACCAATCCATAAGTCTGGCGATAAAAATAATGTTGAAAACTATAGGCCGATTAGTATAAAATCAACCTTAACCAAAATAATGGAAAGCATATTATGTGACAATTTCACACCTCTTCTAAAAACATAATAATACCCGAACAACATGGATTTCTAAAAGGTAGATCTACTGACACTAATTTATTGTCTTTTTATGAATATGTTATTAAAGCTTTTGAAAAAAATTGTCAAGTAGATACGATTTTTGCAGATTTCTCGAAAGCTTTCGATACGGTTAATCATGAAATTCTATTAAGTAAATTATCTTATTATGGGATTGGTGGGCCAATTCTACTTTGGTTTAAAAGCTACTTGTCAAATAGAACACAAATTGTTAAAATTAACTCATCACTGTCAAATAACTTTGCAGTTCTCTCTGGCGTGCCTCAGGGCTCTTATTTGGGACCCCTGTTTTTACCTTCCGTCACCAATTCGGTAGTGAGTTTTTGATGAATAAGCACGTTTTAGGGTCCCTAGAATACGATTTTACTATTTTTACGATGATGTCTATGTGTGTGTGTGTGTGTGTGTGTGTGTGTGTGTGTGTGTGTGTGTGTGTGTGTGTGTGTGTGTGTGTGTGTGTGTGTGTGGATGTGTGCGTGTAACAAAATTTTCGTCTACGATAACTCTAATACTATTATAATTCTTTCGTATTTCTCTTCGTTGCATCCATATGAAGAGCTGATTAGATTTTGGTTATAATTGGTCAACCGGAAGTACCCTCATTTGCAGATTTTAACAGCTTTTCTTGAAAAAACGATGTTAAATATCATTTTTTCACATTTAATGTTATTATAAATATTAAAGAACATTGTATTCTCTATACGATTTGACTACATTTTATACTTCATATTAAATGGATATAGAGTTATAAAATTATAAAGAAATTAAATTTCATAAATTAGCCAGCTATGCTAGAAACAGCTACTATATTAAAAAAATTCTGATTGAAAATGTCAGTGTCAAGTGCAATGACATATTCGTAGTATATTTGTGTTAGGATCTTTTTGCTCGAAATTTTCTGTATGAAATTTCTATGAAATACATACAACTGTCGAAAGGTAATGTACATACAAGAAATTTATAATCTTTTGCAAGGAACTTTCTGTATGGATTTTATAGAAAATACATACGCATTTACGAAAATTCTATCGGTTGTGTTAAAAAACACGAGTGGTAAAAAGTTACCGTGTTCGAAAATTCTTCAATATCTAGCAAAATCCATATACCGGATTCAAGAAGAATCTAATCTCAAAAAAAGGTAGTGATGCAAAGCGAAGCGTGCGCGGTAAAAGTGTTCAAAGTAGGACTCTGCTCATTTTGTTAACTTCCTCAAATTTGTTTTAAATTTTCAAATTTTTTCGTAGGTTATGGATCTACCCTGTTTACCACTTGCGTCCTTAAAATATCGATTCCGGTAGCTATAAACTGATAAAAGCTGTTTACCGGTATCAGTTCACCGGTAGAATTTTCGTAAATACCTCATATAACTGACGGAAGGTAATGTGCTGGCCACATCAGATTTTTTCTTATTTTTATTAATGATGTAGGGAAATTTTTGCACAATGTAAATTACTTACTGTTCGCCGTTGACTTAAAAATCTTTTTGGAAATTACCTCCCCTAATGACTGCCAACTCATTCAAAATTCTTTAAACAATTTATTTCAATGGTGTGAGGAAAATCAAATGAACTTAAACATCAATAAATGTAACTATATGACCTATCATCGAGTGAAAAATCCTTTTCAAGTTAATTACTCTCTTAACAATCAGTTGCTACCTAGAATAACCGTTGTTAAAGATTTGGGTGTTATCTTGAGTCCTGATCTTGGGTGCAATAATCATGTTGAATTTGTCAAGGCGAAAGCAATGAAAATTTTAGGTTTTATTTGCAGATCTACTCGTGATTTCAAAAACATTAACTGCTTAAAACTCTTATATATTACATTAGTACGACCTATTTTGGATTATTGTACAACAGTTTGGTCACCGTATTATGATGTACATAAGGCTACCCTTGAAAATGTACAAAATAAATTTCTTAGAACTATTAGATATAAATTTATGTACATATTTTCCCATGCATCCTACGATACAATCTTAAAATTTTTAAACATCACAACTTTGCAACAGCGCCGTATTTATTTTGACTTAGATTTTCTCTATCGATTAATTAATAACCTGATTGATTGCCCTTTACTACTTTCCTTCATTAACTTTAATGTGCGTTATTCTACTGCGAGGAAGAAATTTTTATTTTATATATGTTTCTCAGATAAAAATTATATTTATTATTCTCCTTTAAATAGAATGATGAGAGAATTTAATGATGCTCAAATTGATGTTGATTTAAATAATATGTCTCTGCATGTGTATAAGTCAAAACTAAGACTTATGTAGAAAATTTTTCTTACAACTATCACACTGTTTATATAATGTAGAAAATTTTTCTTGTAACTATCACAATGTTTTTATATACATTTTTGAATTTAATTGTTACTATACCTATTTATGTATTATTTTCTTATTACTAATCTTTATACTTCATATGTATAGTGGACGTAAGTCCGTTCATAAATAAATAAATAAATAAATAAATAAATAAATAAATAAATAAATAAATAAATAAATAAATAAATAAATAAATAAATAAATAAATAAATAAATAAATAAATAAATAAATAAATAAATAAATAAATAATTAATACACAATAAATAAATAAAACATTACAACAAATATTTCTCACTCCTTAGATACTGAAGTGCCCGATTTTCGGTAGCGAAATACCGCATCCGGACCACATGAAGTGAGTTAGCTGAGCTTGTTGTTATAACCATATAAATAGTCAAATTTGGATAGGCCTTATGCATCGCCCGGCATTAAGTAGGTCGCAGAGGATGCATCTTCTCCGAAGATTCTCTTCTTCATGCCAGAGGAAAAACCGTCCGCGAAAACTGGCAGAGAAGTGGCCTATCTAAATAGTATTCATCCAAAAAATTGCACAGTTTATAGCAGCTGGTGATGCCTTAGCCAGATCTTCTCTCCTGCATTCCTCCTCTAAGTTGACGCACGTGAGCAGGTGGGCCATTGTTTGTTCTTGACCACAATGACATAAAGTGGGTTCTGCTTAGTACCCCCAGTTGAACATGTTTACTGCACATTTTCCTACTTGACTTCGTAGGCGATTTAACGATTTCCAAATGGGCCATTTCTGATCATTACCTGGTGGTAGTTTCTCATCTGGAAGGATACCCATTGCTTTATCTTCTGGCTTTAATGTCTCATCTCACATTAAGCGTCTTGTTCTAGTCTTTGGACGCACTGAAGAGAGGAAAATGTGTCTAGATTTTAGACGTGACCGAGGTGGTTCTTGGCCGAACATTGGGTGTCGAGGATCATGTAACTGTTTGGAGCGCTGTACCATACTAGCTGTTGATCGTCTAACTTTAGTCTAAATTTCGATTGTTTTTTGTTGAAGGATATTGCAAAAATGGTTTTAAAATGCTTTGTGTCAATTTGCAGGACCAATTACGGTAACATGGCTAAATTTATACACCTGACATTAGAGAAATTAGAAACTAAACAAGTTTTCCTAATATATGGTGAATGTATATCATGCAGAACATCAAATTTAGTTATACAATTTTTTTAGGAATATTCAGCAACATTTTACTAAATAATTATAGAAAAAACTGTAAATAACAAATTAGTAATAAAAAGCAGTTTAACAAAAAAATAAATAAATTAGCGAGCTCCTAAATCTATTTTATTTCAAAGTAATGGTTATTCTAAATATATAATATGCGTACCTTATATATGTTATTCATTTTTACGTCTCGCTAAGAGAGATATTGTATTCATGCTAAAAATCGCACATCCAGATTTTAGTGAATAAGCACGTTTTAAGGTCCCTACAATTCGATTATAACATTTTTACGATGATGTCCGTATGTGTGTGGATGTGTGTGTGGATGTGTGGATGTTGGATTCACGATTTCTCAAATACTATAAGACTTGAGACATTTTTAACTACGGATCCCTCAATCTAACAATAATGGGAATAGTTGATTAAGTTTTGGTAACAATTGGACAACCGGCAGTAGTAGGTATATTAAAGAACGTTAAATTCTTTATTCAATAAATATAAATTCATTATTATATCTTCTATAGATTTAGAGATAAAGAAATGCATATAAAATAATTTGATGTAAAAAATCTCAGATCAAACTACTACAAGGCAAGAAATTCAAATGTTTGTAATTGACACATAAATGTCACTGTCAAAAATATTTGTATGCCACTGTCCAAATATTTGTACATTATGAAAATAATAAAAGGAATTTGCGAAAAAATGTCGAATAGATAAGGAAAGTAGAAAATTGATATTGAATATAAAGAAAATGTATGTATTGTACATAATTTATATTAAAATATCCCATAGATTTTGCAAATATATGTGAGAATTATTTTGTAGTGAGACATGAATATATGTATTTGTATTTAAAAATATTTTTTGTTTTATGCGTACAAATATCTGGCGAGAGGTTATGTGCTGGCCACATCACATTTTTAGTTTCATTATTATCATTTTCATATTACGCTCTATGTTATATTATTTTCATTTGTTAGCTCCAGATCTAAAGATTTATTAATGTTATTATTATTTTTATTATATATTGTATTATTTAAAAGTAAAACATGAGTTTATTCGTATATTTAGGCAATTTATAATTGGTTTTTTATTTAATTTGTTTAGTTACGTATATAAAATAGTTATTATATAATATTTGAATCGTTATTTACGAATTGTATATCTTTATACATCACATTTTACAACCCTATTTGTTTAAAATTCCGTATATTTCCTATGCCTACACTTCTGTCGTTCGAGGCGTGGCGTGACAGCAAGAGGCTAGCTGTGACGTCACGAATTGAGCATTCAGGCCTGTATTCTCGTGTGGCCTTGCATTTAGGGCATATAAATTTAGGATTTAGATATTAGATTGTTAAAAATTTAACATCGGACGCAGTTTTAAACACGTACAAAGAAGTATAGTGCATGAACCAATATACCTAATTAATTCATTTTCAAAATACCATTTATACAAATGGTCAATTTAGCGAATAAGGAAGCTAATGAATTGAAATGAAGATAAAAAAACTCCCCCCAAATAAAAGTGCAGTGATTGTGTGCCTGCAGCTACAATAAGAAATTTGCACATGAAGAGGGACAGAAAACACAAAGCGGTATGCAAAACTGGTGGCGGAGAAAAAGCACTATTTCCAACTTGGCCGTTAAATGTATCTACGATGGCCCAAATGCGGACTTGATGTTTTTAATGCATAAATAAGATTGATGAAATATTCATTGCTTTCTTCGGCGGAGACGTGAATTAGGTACTTTTTAAAAAGTGTACAACAAACAAGAAACACTTCATTTGAAATTCAAGAGGTTGTGTTCGCGAGTCGCGAGCAGAAGCAAGCCGCTGCGGGGAAATGGCGAAATGGTCGCCTTTATTTTTATTCCAAATCACGAGCGATTATTCAATGGCACTTACAATCGACTTTGATTGTGGGGGCGAGAGCCAGCGCTCCCGCAGGAAAATGGACGCATTATTGTCGGGCTGCACACTGCTGCATCAGGACGTTCACCTTATCCCATCAAAACATTACCACAACTATCACATTCCAAGACCAGAAGAATAAAAATAAATGGTTCGGTTTAATGTTGAAATTTACAACTTCTAACAAAATAAAACGTTGTAATTGTGGCCAGTTTTTTTCTGTAATTTTTTGTCGTGTGGTTGAGTGTGCTATATGACCGGTTGTGGCTCCGGTGGCACGGGTTCTAGTCCATCTGACATCGAACTCGAAAATGATTTCTACTAGCTTCTTAAAAAATTTAATTACTTTAGTAATTAAATGAAATAAATTTCGATCTCACTGGTTTAAGTTCCACATAAATGCTTTTTTAAAAGCTATAATATACAACAATTTTACAGTTATGAATATTAATTATTAGAAAATATAAATATAAGATATTGTAACGTCTTTTACGTTCCGTCACCTTTAGGTAAGGACAGTATTGTCTTTGGTCAAAAAATTCGGTGGTGAGTTTTTAATGAATAAGCACGTTTTAAGGTCCCTAGAATACGATTTTACTATTTTTACGATGATGTTTATGTGTGTGTGTATGTGTGTATGTGTGCGTGTGTGTGTGTGTGTATGTATGTATATGTGTGTGTGTGTGTGTGTGTGTGTATATGTGTGTGTGTGTGTGTGTGTGTGTGTGTGTGTGTGTGTGTATGTGTAACAAAATTATCGTCTACGATAACTCTAATACTATAATTCCAAAAATTATTATTCTTTCGTATTCCTCTTCGTTGCATCCATATGAAGAGTTGATTAGATTTTGGTTATAATTGGTCAACCGGAAGTACCCTCATTTGAAGATTTTAACAGTTTTTCTTGAAAAAACGATGTTAAATATCATTTTTTCACATATAATGTTATTATAAATATTAAAGTATTATTTATTCTCTATACGATTTGAATGCATTTTATACTTCATATTAAATGGACATAGAGTTAAAAAATTATAAAGAAATTAAATATCATATATATTAGTCAGCTTTACTATAACTCTGGAAACAGCTGCTACATTAATAAAATTCTGATTGAAAGGTGTCAGTGTCAAGTGCAGTTGACAGTATGTTTATGTTATAATTTTACTGGAAATATAGGATCTTTTGTTAGAAACTTTCTGTATGGAATTTGTATAAAATACATACAACTGCCTTAAGGTAATGTACAAGAAATATAATCTTTTGCAAGGAGCTTTCTGTATGACATTTATACAAAATACATAGAACTGAAGGAAGGTAATGTGCTGGCTACATCAGATTTTTTAGAAGCTATAATATACAATAATTTTACAGTTATGAATATTAATTATTATAAAATATGAATATAAGATATTGTAACGTTTTTATTTATTTGAGTGAAGTGTAAATATTAAAGAATTATTATTAACTAAACTAAAATCGAAGTATGTTAATTAATTTTAATTAATTATTTAAACACTAAGATTATTTATTTATTTGAACAATTAACACGATTATTTATTTACACGCTATTTATTTTACTGTACTTTCGTACTTTTATTTAACTAACTGTTCATTTACTTCACTACGCGTTCCAGTCTTAGACTGCCGGTCTGTTGCAGACTCTTGTAGACTATTTATGCGATATTTATATCACTACAGGGTGATTCTTGATCTATACGCATAAATATGTGTGGTAATCACAGATAATGAAAAAAAAAATTAATAATAGTTGTTTGTTTACGAAGATAACGAATAAAGTTTGAAATTATTTTAGTAGTAATAAACTAATACAAAATTAATTAACTAGGATGCTGTGCATTAGTGTCATAGCAATTGTTTTCAATCGTGTCTGTGTTTATTTCGTAATCTTTCGTGTATTTGAGTTTTTATTATGGCACATCGAAAATGAAGGGAATAACGTCGAACAATTGCTATGACACTAATGCACAGCACTCTAGTTAATTAATTTTTTATTAGTTTATTGCTACTAAAATAATTTCAAACTTTATTCGTTATCTTCGTAAATAAACAACTATTACTATTTTTTTTTTCATTATCTCTTATTACCTATCACAAATTATCATTCTTCACATTTTTGCGTATAGGTCAGGAATCACCCTGTATATTTATATCACTATTTATTTATATCACTATTTATTTATATCACTATTTATTTATATCACATTCAACTCTCCGATCTAGTATCACAAACTATCCGTATGCCGCAATTCTTCAACACCAGCGCCGAGTATCTACTCCAACTCGCTGTTACTGTCCTCGTATACTATAGCTTCCCAATACTTATCAACACTACCGAGTATTCATTTCCACAGATTTACCAGTATGCCAGTAACTTCCCGATTCGTCGTTATTGTCCTCGTATACTAAAGCTTTCCAAAACTCGTCAACACTACCAAATATTCACTTCGACAGCTATCCCAGTGTACCAGTGACTTTCAGACTCACCGTTACTATCCTCATACATTATAGCTTCCCAATACTCGTCAACACTACCGAGTATTCACATCCACAGCTATATCAGTAACTTCCCGAGTACCTACTCCTTATTATCTATGTAACTGCTCGTCAACTTAACTCAGTCAATTCAATTCAGCTGACTATATAACTCTGTCACTATGTAACTAACTCTCGGGCATAGCTGCGTCTCTTTTACATAGCTGCCATTACCTTATAGAGAGCTCTAGAATATTCGACCCCATAACAACAACAAGCACAGAAGGTTCAGGCGACTGGTTTGTTTACGTCGTACAGGACATTTATCTGTCAGTTACATACATTTGAATAACTGTGTAACCAAGGAGTTTTGTTTGTTTAAAGCGTAGGCTCGGGGATTTAAATTATACATAATTTTATAAATTTATCCATACCTATATGTAGAAATAGTATTAATGCAAATCTGTCGAAAATTTAATCATCTTTAATTTTTATAACATTAATCTCGAAAAAATAATATTTAAAGGTATTTTTCGAAGAAAAACTATATTACTGCGTAACCAAGGAGTTTTTTTTGTTTAAAGCGTAGGCTCGGGGATTTAAATTAAACATAATTTTATAAATTTATCCATACCTATATGTAGAAATAGTATTAATGCAAATCTGTCGGAAATTTAATCATCTTTAATTTTTATAACATTAATCTCGAAAAAATAATATTTAAAGGTATTTTTCGAAGAAAAACTATATTACTGCGTAACCAAAGAGTTTTGTTTGTTTAAAGCGTAGGCCCGGGGATTTAAGTTATACATAATTTTATAAATTTATCCATACCTATATGTAGAAATAGTATTAATGCAAATCTGTCGAAAATTTAATCATCTTTAATTTTTATAACATTAATCTCGAAAAAATAATATTTAAAGGTATTTTTCGAAGAAAAACTATTTTAAGCTTTTAATAAAGTGCCATTTCCGGTTTTCTGTTTACACCAGAATCTAATGGGCTCTTTCTATTACAGAAAAAGTTCGAAATACAAGGTTTCAAAATTTTCTGAATGATAGTATTTGAGTTAGAGTAGAGGATCCACACATACATACATACACACACACACACACACACACACACACACACACACACACACATACATACACACACATACACACACACCACACACACATACACACAGACATCATCGTGAAAATGTTAAAACTGGATTCTAGGGACCTTAAAACGTGGTCAAGTACCAAAATCTCGATATGCGATTTTTAACACGATCCCTGTACCTACCTCCCATACCAAGGGTAGCGAGAGGTAAAAAGTATGTTGAGAATAATTTGAAGCAAATATATCAATAGGAAATAGGAAGCGTAATAAAATAGATAAAGATCGGTATGATGTTCAAACCTATAAATGGGAGACACTCTGGAAATCGTTTCATAGGTAATTGAATCTAACTCAATCGTATTACCATGTTGATGTCTTTAACCGCATTTATGATTTATAATTCCTGTTGAAAACCGTGAGAAAACCGCGTTCTTGTTTCTAGATCATCGATTTGCGAGAAAAATTAGGGGTATATCATCAAACTTATTACTTAAGATTGTGTATTACATGTTTTGCATAAGTGTTATTGTGAGTAACCGGCGTTTGAACTCTGATCCTCTTGTCTCGAAACGGGGTCAGCTAGTGATACTATAAACCGGAGCTGTTTTCGTGTTATATGATGCGCTGTTTCAGCAAGGTGTTTGACATTAATTGACCGTTTTCAGCAAAAATTAATGGTTGTTATGAATATCTGGGTGAAAAAATGTCCCGCAATACAATGTAATGAGGGTCTCATGTTGTCAATGATATTGACGGAAATTGCTCTTGACAAGAGAAGTAGGTACGAGTACTTTACATTTTGTGTCGGTTTAACCTGCTCATGGAGGCGATAGACTATCATTATACGTGTTTGGAAAACGAAAACGAGAACTTAGTAAAAGATGCAAAGTAGACAACAATATAGCGACTCTGTGAGAATAAATAAAAATATGTTCTATATTTTAATTACTCGTGGCCGCGTGCCTGAGTGTCTGGTCGCAAATCTGGGGACCCGGGTTCGATCCCGACCGACGCCAAATATTTCCAATTTTAAATGGCACAAAATTGATCCCTGTGGTGCACTCTCCACGCCAGCAATGAGTGCCCCTGAGGTGACGCCTGGTAAACGTCCGCACGGTACAAATATGTTATCATCATTACCGAAATCTGCGTGCAAAGCAGATATTGGCACACCCAGTAATGGGTAATATGCCATGATGATATATTTATTTATTTATTTAAAATATTTTAAACTTCTTATTTAATGCGAAAGTAGTATATTCAAAAAACCTTGTGGACATTGTATGACGATATCTTTACATAACTGAAAAGTCTGATATTTAATTTCAGAAATAATTTAAGAAAATCAAGATCAAATCTTCCAATCTCTATTTTTACGAGAAATGAAGTATTGTGGAATATCAAAATATAGAAGAAACTTCAATTATTATTTTTTCTTCTACGTCATAAAATTGGCATCTTGTGTGATTTGATTCATAAGGTAGAAGTAAAATAAATAAATACCCATAATAGAAAATAAGGTATGTCAGGGAACATACCTTATTTGCTTGCAAAAAAATCGCGTACACCTATTTTTTGTTGTATTGAGTCGATGTTGATTTTTAACTAATCAATGTCACTAGTGTCAATTAATATGTGAAAATTAATAGAAATTTTAATACATACTTGGTTGTCCTTTTATTTTTCTGCAATATATTTGTAATTATTAAATTACAAAATAGGTGAATTAAACACAATGAAGAACTTGCTCCATAATAGATCAGATAGTGATGACAGTGATAACATTGTCAGTTTTTATATTATTTACATAGCTAAAAAATCTGTTGTGGCCACCATATGACCTCTAGGCAATGTTTAAAATAGCAATGAGTTTTAAGTAAAGTATCACTTCCGGTTGATCGTTTATAAATAAAATCTAATTTGTTGTTCCAATAAATAAAAAAGTCCGTAATGCGAAATTTAGGATTATATTTTATTATGGGATGAAATAATAGGATTGTAGTCTAAATTTTTATTGTTTAGTCTGAGGCTAACGTTTCGCTGCCACTTACAGATTCATATAGCTTTTTCAAGAGAAATGACGATTTTTAATATTTTCATACAATTTTTAATTTTCAACGATAACATTATGTTTGAATAAATATATTTATATTTATTTATTACTTGTTAACGCCTTAGTCTTTTGTCCTCATGAAATCATCATCATACAAAACAAAAAAAATTTAGACTGCAATCCTGCTATTATTTCATCCCATCAACATCAATCGTTTATTCCATATTATATATTTTATTGTTTTCCCTTGAAAATATGTTAAGAGCTCCAAATTAAGTACTATTTCCGGTTTATCATTATAGTCAAAATCTAATATGTTGTTTCAAATTATATACGAGTTTTAAATACCAAATTTGAGAAGTTTTGGATCATATTTTAGTATATTTTTTCAAGAAAATCTGTTTAGAGTTTAAAGCTTCTAGTAAAGTACCACTTCCAGTGTATCAATTTTAACAAAATTAAATAGATCGTTTTTTATTATTATAAAAGTCTTAAATACCATATTTGAAAAGTTTTGGATTATATCATAATATACTATTCATGAAAATCTGTTCAGGGCTTCACTAAAGTATCATTTCCGGTATATCAATTTTAGCCAAAATCTAACATGTTGTTCCCCTTGATATAAAAGTCTCAAATATCAAATTTGAAAAGTTTTGGATTTTATTTTAATATAGTTTTTCATTAAAAACTTATGGGCTTCAACAAAGAAAGCTCACAATCGAATTTTTGGACAAAAAATATTACCTTCCTTACCTACGGTACGACGAGAGGTAAAAAAGGTAAAATCTTGGTTACTTCATTAAGGCGTACGCGATTTTTTGGAAGCTAATTTATACGGGTATAGAATCAGCGAATAAGAAGTAACTATAACATACTAGAGATCCGAACAATAAACCATCAACAAAATTGATAACCTGCAAATTAAAATATAAGCGGAGTTTTTTATTTAAATTTGAGGATTTCGACCTTTAGGTCACTAATCCTTGAACAATGTATATATTTACATTATTGTATCGAGTAGTATTTGTGTAATTGCATTTTAATTTGATTTAGTATGTCTATCTCTACCAGGAAATTTATGAGATTGTTTATGATGTCGATGTTGTTGCACAGTGCTTCTTTCAGTGTGGTCGAGATCTTGTGCTTTTGTCTGTATGTCGTATATTTGGTACGTTTTTCAATGATGTGCTTCACGGACATTGTAGTGATACAGGTGTCGCAGGTTTTTGGTTCTGCTTTTTTGAGGATGTGCTCGTGTGTGAATTTAGTGTGTTCGATTCTGTCTTGATATTACGATTTGCAGTTTGCGCTCTTCAGGTACTTGCCACCTTTTGGTTTCGTGTTTAATATCTCTTAATTTGTTGTTGGTCTTTTAGTTCCAGCTGTTCGTCCATTCCTTCTTGATATGATTTTGTATTTCTGCTTTTAGGTCTTCGGGTGGAATGGTAATATTCTCGATCTCTGTCTTTGTTGTACCTTTTCTCGCTGCCTCGTCAACTTTATCGTTTCCCTTTATATTTACGTGTGATGGGATCCACATAAAATTTATTTTGATTTGTAAATGTTGTCTAGCATTTTCTATACCTTCTTAGATTTTTTGTATTAAATGATGTTTTGTATTTCTATTGTTTATTTCCTGGATGACACTTTTTATTTTTGTTATTGTTCTTGTTTATATGTTCTATGGCTTTGAATATGCTGTATATTTTCGCGGTAAAAATTGATGTTTCTCTTGGAAGGTGGAAATTATAAGTATTTTGGCCTACTTTGAAGGCAGCGCCAGTTTCGTTGTTAATGCGGGATCTATTAGTAAAAATTCGGATGTGGTCTGTGTGTTCTCCTTGGTGTTTTTTAAACAGATTTTGGTAGAGCTCTTTAGATATGTTATATTTGTTGCATTTTGTTAGAGATAAGTTTGGTAAGCGGAGTTTAGTTGTAATGAAATAACATTAAAGAATAGCAGACGTAAAATTACAACGACGGTAATCCTCTCATTTTAAAACGAAAAAGGTTCACTTTTTGTGTAGAACTATTAAAATTAAACAATAGTCTTTCCCGAAAGAAACAGCATCAAAATACAAACAAAACTTTATAATGTAACAGGTGTAACTTCACCTTGTGATATTTAGTACTTCGGAATCCAATTACAATTAGCGTTTTCTTTCTATAATTCACTAGAGTCCTCTCCTCATTAAGAGTGCATCAGATACGTGGTCCACGTACACATGTTGCTGACAATCCCATCTCCCGGATACAGGCCATCCGCTGATCTGCTTGCTACTGCCGCATGCGTTTCATATTGTTATCATGGAGTGTCGTGTTCGGCTAACGGTCCCTGACAGGGTAAAGAATCACACATAAACCATATACCATCAGAGGAAGGAGGTTTTAGATCGGACAAAGGCTATGCGACTTGGAAATGTATTAGATTTGTAATATAAGAGTGCAGTGGCGGATTAAGACATTTTGTGGCCCTAGGCGCAATATTTTTTGGAGGCCTCTTAACATTTTTATTTTTAATTAAAAATCTCATGTGTAGATAACAGTACCTACATAATAGACCCGTTTAGTGATGACATAAGCTAGCGGCCCGATTCTTGAAATCATCCCAAATTTTCCGCACGCAACAAAATTCGTGTGGTTAGTTTCGTGCACGAACAGTACTGTACATATGAGTGGTGTTCTTGAATACCAAACGAAACTACGCATACGATTCTCGAAAGCAAGCGAACGTAGTTTGTAGCAGCCAATTTAAACGAAACGTTTGTACCACGTGAATGCTTCATCATGTAATTGTTTTTTAACTGTCGCTGTCAACCTGTCAACCAAAGCTGTCAGCCGTAGCTGTCAACGACGCTGTCATAAGCCATAAGAGTTGTAATTTTAATATTCAAAATTTATTATATATACATATATTTGATATAGTAGGTATTATTTTTCTTAGTTTACAGTATGTACCTACATAATATGGCAATATTAATATGCAAGTGTTATGTAATAATAATACTCTAATTTTGCTAACCATTTCTGATTTGGAATACAAGGCTCGTTAAGAGGCACCTAAAATTCCTTTCTAACAATCCATTGCATCGTTCTATGAATGCACGAGCACACATTTATAGAATATTATAACGATACTCAAGCGTATGGAGATTCTAGATTTATAATTGGCGTCATTATAAGATCATAAAACGTACCCGGAATTATATAAAAACATAATTTGATTTATATCATCTAAGTACTGATACACCAAACACAAGTAACAGTGACAGATACAGTTTCGTGTGCAAATGATACTTTCAAGTTATTCATACCCATGCGATGTAATTGCGCACGGTATATTCGCCTACGACCACACGATTTCGTTTCAAGAATACCAATATGCAGTTTGCATACGCATCTCTCCCACTTACCTACGTATGCGAAAAATTTCAAGAATCGGGCCCTTGGTTTCTAAACAAGAACATGGCTGCCGCCTTGGTAACGGTTGCTATGTTATTTAAAATTGATCGCGAAAGTAGTAGGGGGAGATTTTCTTTTCTTCAAATTTTATCTCTTTAAAAGGCACAGATGAAAGAAATATAATGGGCTACTTGCGTGCCATTTTTTATTTAATATTTTTGAAGAGACAATGAAAACTTGCTTTTTCTTTTGGCAAAATTTTCTTTTATTGGCCAGATTTTCACTTCCACGCAAGTAGTCTATTGTTATTACTGCTTGTTATGTCTTGTAAGTTGTACAGTGTATTGGGACTCTCAGAATCCGTTGCTGGCAATGAAAGCGCACCTGTCATGGCGGCCGGTAGAACATGTCAAATTTATTTACATTCTGAATTAGGGGTTTTCTGACACAAAATATTGTTAACAATTCAACTCCACACGATTTTTTAGTTTGTTCAGTTGAATCTTTCATCAAGAATCATAGTTGAGGGGCAACAATTCGTATATTCGGGTTTAAATACTATTTGTGGCGTAACTTGACATATGGAAATTCTGAATTGTAACTGCAATCTACGGGAACAAATATTAATAAAATCAATGAATCTACAAATTTTATTTTTCAATACTGTCAATAGTTGTATTAAAACTACATACCTGCAAAATTTTATTATAATCTCTTTTTGCGAAATGTAAAGAGAAGACATATTTATTTATCAGATTAAAATTTGCAATATATTTAAATTTCTTTTCAATAAATTCAGTTGGTCAATTTTATCTTCTTTGCCAAAAACCTTTCAACCCAGCACTTTTTAGTGCATATTATATTCATTTTCATTAATTCTCTTATTTTTACATATTTTCAAATGAAATTATAAAATCTAAGTCTGAGAACATCTTTTAAGTTAAACGAAACTATTTTTGACGTTTACATATTTAACATGTCCTAGTGGCCGCCATTAATTTAGTTCCCTAAAATTCAGCTGATGTCGCATGTTATTTTACGGGTCCCTCTATTTTAAGGTTTTATTTTAAATTGGTGATGTGTTTCGCAGCTAACTTAAATCATTATAGCGTACATGGACTGTAAGGTTTTTAAATTTCCAAAAAACCCAAATCTGAAGTATACGTGGATAAACTTAGTCGGGTTAGTATTTATTTACAACAGAAAAAAACTTTATAATGTGTTCTTGAGCCATTTCAATATATTTCAACTTATAGGTTATAAACACCAAACGTCAAATCCTGGTTTAAAATAGCAACTGCTTAGCAACGAAGACGCCATTTTCTTGTGTGAAAACCTTCAAGACGTCACACTAAGCTAAAATAATAACAGGCAGAACATCAATAGCTCCACGGAACTCTGAAATATATTGTAAATTGAGAATATTATTTTTTTTTTCTTTTCCATAAAATTAATAAGAATTGTGATTGATTTAGTCACAATTCTAAATATGTTTAATACTGGTCACTCAATATGTGAAAACATTATCTACCATCAAAATTATAAAAATTAGTTATATGTATGTACGTCGTCATATATCTTTCTGCATGGTGGTTTGAAATTTTCAATATAATGTTCTCTTCATTTAGAAATACAAATGCCTTCATTAACCTGCATATCGTATCTATCAATATACGAATGAGTATCATTTCTTGTAGTTACCTACTTACTATTATTAGTGTCATAACTTAATAATTTTTTTCAATATTCTGAAATAGATGAAGTTGTTCCGGATATATCACTGAATAGAAGAACAGTTACCTTTCAAACCAGAAATGAATATGATAAATAGCAATATAAAGTACTCTATAGAGAGGAAATAAATAGGTTCACACATCATCGGAATGTAATAACTCGTTGTTGACTTCACCTACAACTGCAGCAGATAAATCGCACAGATCTAGGTCTCAGGTATCCGATTTATCACTGGATATTTCACGCAGTTCACATACAGTAAGCGGGTTATGGCAATAGCAATAGCGGTCAGCAGCCAAGTATGGAGATAGCATAGCCACAATGTCGGAGATATTTCACCAGGTCACATTCGAGGAGAATTATACGAGGCGCAAGTCGTATTGTGGTGACAAAAATGGTGTTATTATGAATTTAACTAACTGTTAATGGGACGGGTTCCCATGTAGTCATTTTTATATATTACAAACTTTTATTTAAAGTTTATTGTTTCCTCAATTTATTTCTTTACTAGAAAGATTTATCAGTTGTGGTTCTTTCGATTCGAATTCAGTAATTACGTCGTACGCGGCGCGCTTCATTTAAACTACTGTCCCACCGGTCAACACATCTTTAAAAGTGAACCTTATTTCCATAGCAAATAAGAACTATATCTGTAATCAGTTCATTTCGTCGCCAATATCTTACTTAATTACACTATTATTCACGAAAGATGACTATTCAAGGTAATTTGTTCGAAGAAAGAATACACATCACTTTATAGCAGTAGCTTAGTATCATTTTGTATTAGAAAGAGAAAGGTTATTTGACCTATGTCTATTTATTTTATGTGGTGTGATAGATATACGTAAATAGTGGCATTACTTTCTGAAACACTATAAATAATAATGACATATGTCGTAGAATTACAGATACCTAATTATCTACTGCACTGCCCTCTGTGCTATTATTTACCCCAGTGGCGTTGACGTTTAAATCAAATTATTATTCCTTGGTTTGTAAGTTAAGTCTATGTTTTTGTATTTTGTAAAAAAATAAGTGAAGAACATAAATCTTTCAGAAAGGCATTATTTAGAAAGAAAAATAATTTTCAAATGAATTAGGTACTCTTATTTTTTCAGTTAAAATGTTTCCATAAATATTTCATGTTGCACGCATATGCAAACTAAATGCAATGAAGTTATATGCAAACAATATTATATCAGACGGCTCACAGATGACCTTGAATAGTCATCTTTCGTGAATAATAGTTAGCTATTTACGCCATCATTAAGTTTGAATATTACCCTTTCAATTAAACCAATCGCGAATCTGGGGAACCGGGTTCGATCCCGACCGACGCCAAATATTTCCAATTTTAAATGGCACAAAATTGACCCCTGTGGTGCACTCTCCACGCCAGGAATGAGTTCCCGTGAGGTGACGCCTGGTAAGCGCTCGCACGGTGCAAATATTTTATCATTACCGATATCTGTGTACAAAGCAGATTGGCACACCCAGCAATGGGTAATAAGTCGTGATGATTATTTATTTATTTATTTTAATTATTCTATTTAAGTTATAAAAAACTTTGCATTCAACTACATGTTCGTTCAATCTCGAACATGTTCGTGAAACATCGCGTGAAGCATCCGGAAGAGCCCTTTTGATCGTTTAAACGACAGCGATCTATTTTTAGGTTACAGTACCTTAAGAATACGACATATTATTAATAAATTAATGTGGATAGAGAGAGTTATTTACGTACCTTAAACTTAAAAAGAAAAAATCTAAAGTTCTGAAAAGAACTGATCTGAAAATGCTTAAAAACGCCAACAAACAAAATCTCAGTCGGTATATTGGTAAACTCTCCGATATGCTTCAAGCTGCGCAAACTTGATACTCTGTTGTTCAGAATGTGCAGAATGTGATATCAAATTGAAAAAAAAACCTTTGTTTTTTATGAATGTATATATATTGTATTACGAAGTATTAGAAAAATTTTCGGTCACTAAGTCGATATTTCTTTGTCATGGAAAAATCTATTGGAAAACTAATTTACCATAGTGATTCAAAAACCAACAGCATATTAAGCATACATAAGTACCTATTTCTAAAAAAAAATCACGTCTGGTATTTTAAACTAGAGAAGAGATATTCTTACCAGCAAATAATAATTGATTACTGTCTTCTCTGCAGAAAAAATATCAGTCAATAAATTATCTAAAAACAAATATTAATTATTTATCATATTCAACCTACCTCCCGCTACCCTTAGTAAGGGAGGTATAGAGATCGTGCTAAAAATCGCATATCGAGATTTTGGTAAATGACCACGTTTTAAGGTCCCTAGAATCCAATTGTAACATTTTCACGATGATGTCTGTGTATATGTGTGTATGTGTATGTATGTATGTGTGTGTATGTATGTGTGGATCCTCCACTCTAAGTCAAATACTATCATTCAGAAAATTTTGAAACCTTGTATTTCGAACTTTTTCTGTAATGGAAAGAGCTCATTAGATTTTGGTGAAAATTGGATAACCGGAAGTGGCACTTTACTAGAAGCTCAAAATAGTTTTGTTATGTTATTTTTTCGAGATTAATGTTATTATAAAATTAAAGATTATTCAATTTTCTATAGATTTGCATTAATACTTTTTCTATATATTTTATGGATAAATTTATAAAATTATCTATAATTTAAATCCTAGAGCCTACGCTTTAAACAAACAAAATCATTTCAAAATAATATTAGTAACGTTTTAAAAAGAAAAAAAGGAAATAGAACAATAGAAAAGGAATTCAATACAGTTTCCAGCATAAGTAAATATGTAGGTATGTTTTTAGATTAATAAAAATTAACGATTCACAAAAATGTTTAAGGTAATCCTCATTTCGGTATTTAAAATTTAATCTTCATTTTATTATAGCTCCGGTGGCTCAATGGTTAGAGCAACGCCTCATGTCATGAGTGCCGTCGGGGCTCTGGGTTCGAATCACACTAAGGCATGGATGTGTGTGAATGTAAACCCACTTTATAATTGGGATTTAATCCCGTTGAGGGGTTTAAAAAAACTTAGTTACTTGGATTAGATTAGACTATATTTTAAGAAATAAACTGTCAAAATTAGAGTAAAATTCGCTACCTAATCCAAAATTAAGGATTAACTTAATCTTTTTTGTGATTCGGACTGTAAATGGCGGGAGGTATTGTATTGGCCACACCAGATTTTTTTATATACGTGTGTAACTATTATACAAAAAAATACCTATATTATTTTATCCATTGTATAACTGTTCTTTGATATATTTGTTTGTTATCTACTTTCATACATCGTCTTCAATCGAAATTGCGATATGTGAAGGAACACAATAGATATTACGATAAAATTATTTATCTAGATTATTCACTACATATGTATCTATTTCTGCAGATCAACTGACTTCAATGACCGTTATTTTATTATGAATAATATTGAGAAATAGCTTGTGTATTTTATATGTTCGCAATACACTTCCGACATATGATGCCATACAACAAAAGCAAACTATTGTTATTCTTAGCCTTTAATACACACGGCTATAATTCATATGTAATGCAGTTTTAAACAGCGGAAAAATGTAGCAATTTGTTAAATTTCACAGTAATAATTCTTCGTATTATCGGTAGAAAAGAAAAGATTGTATCAGTCACCCTTGATGTTACATTTGGCACGGGTGAGTTTAAGTTCTCGAAGGCGTAGGTTGTTCAACTTTGACACTATTCTCTAGGCTAGTTTAGATAAAATCTGTTCTGTGTGTAATTAATCTACTCTACTCGTACAAGTGTAGATGTTATTTGTGTACTTCAACTGTAATCCTATTCGTTTGTGGTTAATGCTCTTTTAATTATTTACAATTCGAAGCAAGTGTCACGATTTCAGCAAATTGAATATAGTTTCAAGCGGTTTGATTTAATTTGTGAGAAACATAAGTCAATTAATGCAAGGAGAAAAAATGCACTAAGTATCATTTCCCAGGTGTTCAAATAACATGAATTTTATTTGAGTTGATTATGAGTACTGCCAGAAGCGCGTGAATTGTCTTTTTTTCTTCAAATTACAAATCTAATATAAGTGATGTACATGATACAGGATAACATGTCCATTGTCCAATATGTACAGAGATCTTGCGTACTTCAGGAGATGCAAGTTAATGCATTTATACTGACCAGCCACAAACCTGAAAATGTAATCTTGGGGAAAAGTTTTTGCTTTAATTATTATATTATGAGATGAGAGAAACAGGTGACACAATTCAACAACGTTTATGTCTCAAAATGTAAATAAATAATTTCTAAGTATGAAATAATTCTCGATCGCACTTCTTTAGAGCATTTTTACTAGTGATGCACGCGAGGCGAGACGAGACGAGAAATACAAAATATCGATCTCGTCTCGTTTTCGGATCTGCAAACTCTATCTCGCTGTCGTTCTCGCACATTTTTTTGGGTCTCATCTCGTTCTCGCACGAGAGTCTCGCGAGAGTGTCGCTATAAAAATAAACACTTGCGCACTACGTATTTACGTAACTGTTTAACTACAAGAGACAAGTTCGCACCAATAGCACCGTCTTCCATGTATTTGCAATCGTATAACTATAATAAAGACACGAAACACTAAATTCTGGTCACCAAATTGTTTCAATACGAACATAATGTTTATTCATTTACGGTCACCAGAAAATGTAATAAGTTAGTAAATAATTTAATTTACCTCTAAAATATCCAATTTATTATCAAATTGTGATCTCTAAACTATTTCAATACGAACATCTGTTAACACATTATGTCATCAGTAAACGAATTAAACAAAAAATATTTTTTTGTAAGTAAAAGTACCTACACTTTTTCATATATACCACTATTTAAGTAAGATTAAGTCATAAAAAACCGCTACACTGGTAACCGGCCGGCAACCAATCACTCCGCTTCTCTCCCTTTTGGCTCCCATCGACGCTTAATATAACATCCTTTACTTTTCAGGGGCGACAATAGTTTTATTAACCGTAGTTTTAACTGGGGTGAATTAGGGGATGAAATATTGGAGAAAACTAGTTCTATTAGATGCAATACCGATTTTGTCTTTATTTTTGCATTTCCTCGCTCTGGGAACGATACTAATCGAATCGACTATAGATAGACTTAAAAAATATAGTAAATTCATATAATTTTAACATTTACGTGTTCTATGCATGAATTAGCCTTGACTCCACTCCTTGTACGGTGCATTTTTCACTGAATTTATTAATCAAAGCTATAAAGTTACAAATACTTTTTATTGCGAGACTCTCGTGAGAATCTCGCGAGATTTCTCGCTTGTCGCAGTTGTTATATCGATCTCGCCTCGAATTTTAAACTACTATCTCGCTCTCGTTCTCGTCTCGCATAATGCAACGAGACGAGACGAAATGCGAGAGTACTCTCGCCTCGTCGTGCATCACTAATTTTTACGCTCCTTCGAAGGGTGTTCATTTTTTTTTTATCTTTGTTGGATATTGAATTATGAAGTCAAAGTTATAATTTAAATTTAATAGTACTTACTGACAGAGAAATAGATGATAAAATTGGAACATGTTTATTTATCACAAATAATCTAACTATACTCTATTCGTTTTAACTATAGTGTGGTGTGAAAATAGGAGCAGCTTGATCTTTTTGTTTGGATAATATCGGGGTTTTATCCAATCAGAAAACAAGATGAAACTGTTCCTAACTTCGCACCACTCCATAGTTAAAACGGATAGAGTTTAATAGTATGTTCCGTAAAGCAACCGGTTCGATCAGGTTTACGGTTTTATGTTCCGTAAGCCCTCAAATTATTTACCGGTTTCTATTCTGAGCGCGGTTCCTGAAAAAGGTTGGTAAAAAGTCGGACCACGGCAACCACAAAATAATCCTGGTTTCTCTAGTATTTTTATCCCCACTACCGTTACTTTCAAACATCATCATAACAAAATCAAACAGTCAATATCAAATTGTAAACCGCATTAGTGGTATTAGTAATAATTATTATAGATGTAAGTATGAAAACATTATTTATATTTGTTACAATGTTGGTTGTCTTATTAATACTTGCATTAAATATAATATGTTCAATGTCGTTGTCATATTCAACGTTATCATTCATTTGGTAAATTTTTATTTTTGTTAGGTTGTGTCAATTTTAGATGTCATATAATTCAATCTCAATCTGTCCCGAAATAGATGAAAATATAACATAGATTTAAAAATTAATTCGACTGTTTTAATAATAGGCATTTAAAGAGAAACAAGTGACACAATTTGACAACGTATATGTCTCTAAATGTAAATTTTGCAGTTTTTTGAAATATAATTTCTAAATGTGAAATAATACTGGTTCGTACTTCTTTGGACCATTTTTACTCTCCTTCCAATGTTCCATTTTTTAATCTTTGTTGGATATCGAATTATGATGATCAAATTATAATTATTTATATAGATCGTAAAAGCCATACCATTTGAAGGAAACTACTTTTGGCTATTATCGGCTATTAAAAAGAAAATAAAAGTTATCCTGATTACTGAACCAAATTTTAATTCCTGAGAAACCAATTTATAATTATTATGTATAAAATGGAAACTAATTATCGCGAATCTCACTCTCCACGCCAGCAATGTGTGCCCGTAAGGTGACGCCTGGTAAACGCCCGCGCGGTGCAAATATTTCATCATTACCGATAACTATGTACAAAGCAGATTGGCACACCCAGTAATGGGTAGTAAGCCGTGATGATATGTTTATTTATTTATTTGTTATTATTGTTTGGAACATGAAACATTTAATAAATTTGTAATATATTTTATAATTATTATTATAACTTTCTAATGAATCAAAGACAAAATTAAATTTTCTAAAATTCCCTTACGAGTATAACCACTATATCTAATGATAATATAGTTTCTTTAGAAGATGCTACAGTTAATCTAATGAACTTGCTTAATTTAATTAACTAACAATGTAAAAATGAGTGACACTGTAACATTTTATTGAAATTAGAACGGATACAATAGCGTTTTAGTTTCTTTTCATCTCGGTTTCCTACATGGCTTTAATATAATTGTGCATATTCTGAACAAAGCCAAGACTTTTTCATTATTCCGGCGGAAGACAGACATCCCGTGGATTCAATACAATTGTTACCGCATTCGCATTGATTGATGTTTTACTTTTGTAATAACCCGACTTTGATGTGACACTTTACAATTAAAGTAATGGAAACGCATTCATAATACATGAGACTCGGGAAAATAACTGAAAATGTGATTGATGGAGCAGACATTTCCAAGAAAAACTTTAATCATTTCTTACAGGTTAAGTGCGTGAAGATAATAATTGTCATAATAAATCTCAAGTTTCGAAATATTTTATAATTAAATCAAAGCACGATGAATGTAGCTGCTCAGTTTTCTCAAATTCATTACACTTAGTTTGAAATTAAAAAAGCATTAGGAAAACGATGAACAGTATACTGGAAATGAATAAGAGTTATTTACTATTAAATTATAGTACTCTAAAATTCCTTAAATGTTTAAATATAATATGGGAAAATTCAGTTAAAATCTTATAAAATGTGGTGTATCAAAGAATTATTAAAAATAAAACATTATTCATTTTTTATATACATAGTGTTTTTTTAATTATTTTAATATTATTACTTCCCTGATTCGATTTATAATAATAGAATAAGAAAATAATTCTGAATTAAAAAAAAAATGTTTGCATTATTTGAGTTCCAAATTTTGAAACCAGTTAAGTTGTTGTTGTTTTTAATATTTTTGCCTTCAATTTTTTTTTTGCAAAAACCAAACCATTTTTAGACAATACTTTAAATCGATTGGTTTCCATCAACCAAAATTCAATCAGAAACTTTGAAATAATGATAAATTATCAAATTTTGATGTACTTAAACAAAATTTAAACCAAATCAATATGAATAAAAAAAATCTGATGTGGCCAGCACATAACCTCTCGCCACATATTTTACCTGGTTGTACGCATAAAACGAAAAATATTTTTAAATACAAATACATATATTCATGTCTCACTACAAAATAATTCTCACATATATTTACAAAATCTATGGGATATTTTAATATAAATTATATACAATACATACATTTTCTTTATATTCAATATCCTGAAATTTTCTTTTTCTACTTTCCTTTTCTTTTTCTTTATATTCGTCATTTTTTCGCAAATTCCTTTTATATTCTTTTTTACGTATATTCTTTTGCGTTGTTGACTTTTTTTATTTTCATAATCTTCATAATAATGTACAAATATTTTTGACAGTGACATTTATGTGTCAATTACAAACATTTGAATTTCTTGCCTTGAAGTAGTTTGATCTGAGAATTTTTACATCAAATTATTTTATATGTATTTCTTTTTCTCTAAATCTATAGAAGATATAATAATGAATTTATATTTATCGAATAAAGAATTTAACGTTCTTTAATATAAGTATTTACATAAATTTTCGATAAATACTATTTAGATGATTTTTTTTCTTGTAACTACTACTTCCGGTTGTCCAATTGTTACCAAAACTTAATCAACTCTTCCCATTATTGTTAGATTGAGGAATCCGTAGTTAAAAATGTCGTAAGTCTTATAGTATTTGAGAAATCGTGAATCCAACATCCACACACACATCCACACACACATCCACACACACATCCACATACACATCCACACACACATACGGACATCATCGTAAAAATATTATAATCGGATTCTAGGGACCTTAAAACGTGCTTATTCACTGAAATCTGGATATGCGATTTTTAGCATGAGTACAATACCTCTCTTAGCGAGAGGTAAAAATCAATCAAACCCTTTGAAATAATGATAAATTATCAAATATAGATGTACCTACTTAAACAAAATTTAAACCAAATCAATCAATATGAATAAAAAAATATATAAAAATATATACCTTGTATGTACTCGTATATAATCGCGGCATATTGCCCATTATGCTGGATTTGCCAATCTGCTTTATACGCAGGTACCGGTAATGATAACATATTTGTACCAGGTGACTGTATACCAGGCGTCACCACATGGACATTCGTTGGTGGTTTAGAAAGTGCACCGCAGAGGTCACTTTGATGCCATTTACAATTCAACATAATTTTGGCATAGGTCGAGATCAAATCTGGGTCCGCCAGTTCGCGACCAGGCACATGGCCAAGAGACTCCATTAAAAAATAAATAAAAATAAAACCAAATATGAGTCTAATAAAAAACTATGAGTTTATGTTATATTGGAAATTAAGTCAGAATAGCAATTTATGTGTTTTTCATATTAGATTGTCGTTCGTCAACACGTAGTATTTTTTTTTACTTCATTTAGATTCAACTTTTACAAGAAAAATAATAATGAATTTTCATTTTAGAGGTTACTTGCTTCTTTTTCACATTAGTGCAAAAAACTGTGAGGCTAACACTAATTGACGAAGAACAAAAAAGTGACAGATAAATGCACTAATGCAAACAGAGTGTCATCTGAATAACTGAAATTCCAATGGTAGCAGTTTTAAGTGGAACAGACTGCATAACTTAAACTTATGTATAATAATCCGGGTATGGTATTCCAAGTACTGACCCTTGGTGCTCATTTTAAATATCTTGGAGATAAATTTGTTGTCTTCCCCGAAAGAACGATCTACCCAGCTGTGGGTCATGACCCAAATTTGTTAAAAATATGATATTCTAGAATCTAGGTATTCTACAGGGTGAGTCTTTGAAATGACCGTCCTCGATATCTCCCTTGTCGTTAGAAATAGAGCATAAATTTTTTAACAGAATTTATTCGTCTACTCAAGGAGTGTAGCCTTAAATTAGTTTCTCATATACAGGTGCGCTGCATTACGGCGTACAGAGTACTAAAGTTATTTTAATAGTAAAAATTAAGAATTTTTTTTCTGTACAACTATAACTATACTCTATGTTCTCATGTATTTAAAAAAAATATAATTATACAGGGTGTTCAATAAAGCGAATCGAATTTACTCAATTTCAAATGACTATAACTCGTCATTTTCATATGGAACACCCTATATTTTATTTAGTTGGGTTTCTTTTTATGTTATCTTTCTATGTTATTAAGGGTAGGGGAGACCGGTGTCAATTGTTACAAAATTTAAATTTTTATTTTTACGAGTTAACGTTACATTTCGAAATTTTGAAATTACCTATATGAGAACCTACCCACCTTAGTGAATAATATTTTGAATTTTAAACTTTTGAAAATGTGACAAATATAAAAGTATAAGGATTTTTAGTCAGGCATTACAAATGTTACAATTGATACCTAACTGGTGTCAATAGTAACAGGGCCAGTGTTAATTGTAACAAATTTTAACAGTGATAAAAGAAGAAATTATTGAAAAAATAAACATTTATTTATTACCTCAGAAAATACAAAATTCAGATGCAGTTTAGGTAAACATAAAATAGGTTTTTCTTCGTATAATTTAACTTGCCCGTCCAGAGTTTACATTTTCGCCATTGCAATCAATCTCCTGAGCTCAAAAAATATTTTCCAATACATATCAGATATTTTCCTCATCGGAGCCATCTGAAGAGTAATCTGCGACTTTTACTTTCGGAACTATTTTTCGTTTTTTTGCTCTTTTATGTTTTCGATAGCAGTGGGTTTTCTTGTAATTTTTATCGTGATCAATACTGTACTTAATTATTAAACATGTTACAATCGACACCGTGGCTTGTGTTACAACTGACACCGCTTAACTTATAAAGATATTATTTGCTTTTTTGTATTTATTAGGTAATAATTCGAAATGGTTTTTATTGAAAAATAAAAGCAGATATAACTCAGAAACTGATCCTTAACTTGAAATATTTCCGAGCAGAGCACTTATAGTGTTTTAGAAACATTGTGAGTTAAGTACTCCCTGTATTTACTTTTTTGTCGATTTACAGACATTCGTCAGAAACAGACACCGTACTCGTATTTGCGCGTATGTACTTACACTAAATACCAAAGACCTATGACTCTTTCTGCTTCACTCTGCAAGCGTGTTTTAATCTACTTCGAAAAGGTGGCCCTGTTACCTACCCTTGTTACATTTGACACGTGTTACAATTGACACCGGTCTCCCGTATCCTATGCCTAAAACCAATATTTCGGAGTTATTCACCATTTTTGTATAAATTTATTAAAATTAAACCTAGTATGCTATGGAAATTGTGTTTTTAAGGAGAAACAATTGCAATAATGGATACACGGAGAGAAATGTATTGTAAGAATATTATTATAAAGTGTTATATTATAAAACGTATCACAAACATATTTAAATTTAAAATACGGTGTTATAGAACTTACAAAACCGCAGTATATCTTTTACATAACTTTTGTTGTTAAACTGTTTATTGTATATCTTACAATAAATATTTTATACTTGGCACATTAATTGTACCTTACAACAAAATCATTTTAAGTGGTAAAATAATATATTGTTTAAAATTACTTATAACAATAAATATTGTGTACCTTTTATAAAAACTAAATATTTCTATAATGTATGTATTACAAATTACAACGTAATTTTGTATACACAAAAGCAAGTTGCAACTTGTATGGTTCTGTACCAGTCATCAGTCGTTTCTATCCTTAGACAGACAGTCGTCTCTAGTCTATACTGATTACTGTGCTGCAATACGTATATTTCTTCAACGATCAACGAACAAGAAAATAGATATTTAATAATCAAGTGCATTGTGTTGTGTAGTTCGTGGCAGAATGGCAGACGAATTTGTTAGACATGTTGGATTAATAAATTTACGGCGCATGCGGTTCGAAGCAAAACATCAAGAGTTGAAAAAACTGTCAATAACATTGCATGAACAATAAATATTAGTAATTCTCTTGCGATAAGACATCAACTAAAAGTAGTCTCTTATACTTATTAAAGAAAATATTGTAAGATTTGTTTGCATTCAATTACGTACAGTATGCTTTTTTTCTCATATTTATGGTTATGAACTAGAACCAACGGCTAAACTGTTAAGTATGTATCCAGAGTAGTACATAAAACATACAAAAATGGAAAATTATATCTACGAGTATGTATGCGCTCAAATTAATTCTTATGTATACGCAATGTATTTTTATTTATATGTATACTAAATTATTCTTTTACATTTTTGACATGTACTTATTTTCTTATTAATAAATACTATAAGTAATAATCTTTTTTGATTTATTTTAACATTTTAATTTATGATAGGTATATACACAGTACAAGATATATTATAAAAGTTATAGTATACTTTCCTGTGTTAAAAATAACAATTTTTAAATTTTATCGGATACAATTCAGTATTGTAAAACTTACAATTTAATATAGTACTAACGTATACTATTAAATTGTATCACTTGTAATAACATTTATTTTAAGGTATACAATGGTACATAGTACAAATTTCTATAATAAAATATTATAAAATTTGTATAATATTCATGTTGTATATTGTACAATGGTTACTTTGTTGTCCCTAACGTATTATAATTTATTTTATAGTATATAATATTTATTTTTTGTGGTACAATGGTTTTCTCTCCGTGTAGTAGTTTGCATTAGCCAATAAATAAAACTGTTTATTATTAATAATAGTGTGATTAGGTAATAATAATTTATTCATATGAATTTTTCGCAAGAAGAATTATCAATACCTAATCGCACTATTCTTTAATTCAAGAATAATTATTCTACAGCAGTAAAAATGACCCCCTGCCAGACACAACGAAAAAACATTACACGCTTCGAATTACCTGCGTATTAAAAACATGAAATAGATTTTTTGCTATTAATAAGCAGATTCTCATTATTTACTAGCTAATACTGACGCATTTATTAATATCCACCATATGAGTCGCGTGCTGTAAATCATTAAAATCGAATCTCCCGACTCTCATTTATTACCATAGCAGGATGACGCAGTCGTATAATTTTATAACGCGGCCTCGTGAACTTTCGCTTTCGGAACGTTCAAGCTACAGCTTGCCGCGGCTTTAATTTCATTAGCGTAAATAGAGGTTATTAATTTTTTGTTGCACGATCAATTGTTACCTGTGCAGTATACTGGGGCCGCACATCATCTCCGGAAGAGAGATGTGATCATTATTAACACATAGACGGACAGGAGAGATTTCCTCACAATAATTACTATAATTAAGCTGAATTATTGGATGATATGTGAAATTCAATGAAATTATATTCGTTGGCCAAGGCCTCAAACACCGTAAATCACGGGTGTCAAAAATTTTTCAGATAGTTTTTTTCCAGGGTATTTATTTTGGTACTCTCATTCCAATTCTGTAACAAAGTTACTAACTCTTAGCAATGTTGCTATAAGAAAATAACCAATAATAATTGCGAACACTGAACATAACATGAAAATGTCAAACTTTACATTTGAAAATGTTACGAAATATAGAGAGACGCAATTCAACTTAGCCAAGACGTAAAGAGAGGAGTTTTAGCAAAGTCAGCATTATTGCTTAGGAACTCTCTCCCCGAAGTCTGAAATTTTAGTACGCATCTATGCGACTCCCAAACGAGGTTGCCCTCGCTTGCGCTAAGAACAAGTATAGATAAACGCTAAACATCATTGTTCGTTGTTATAATCGCCAAACAGTATTCAAATAAAGGGTTAAAAGAAATACATCTGTTGTGTGATGATGCAGAATGTATTGTTTATTTGTTTATTTAAGTGGCGATCGATTTCGGACGATAGTCCATCATCAGGACGACGCTAAAAAATATATTACATTGTTGTTACTAACATTTTTTACATAAGTATATAATATGCAAGTTATATTGAAATATAGTTACAAGTTATAAAAGTGTTATAAGTTATAAAAACTAGAAATAGATGAATTATGACGTAATATGTGAAAATTGTTAAAAAATATTTATAAATATTTAAGTTAGAGCTATTGAAATTTTTTAATAAAATAATATAGTCTATAAATAAATATTTATACAACTTTACTAGGTTTAAATTGAAGTAAATATTAATGTAAAATATTTGCTTTTTATAAATTTACCGTTAGCATAACAACGGTCACGAAATTTAATTTCGCGGCCTGTATTGTGGCTGCGAAATGTTTATTTCGCGTCCGGTTGCACAGAACAGATAAAAACATATTAATATTCAAAATTATTTTAAAAATAAAAATTAAATTTTTCTGTTGGATGATTCCGAACCCAGTCTCTCCGAGTTTTGTTTATTACCAAGCGCAAACGCTACCGCTATGCTATTTGTACTCTTACTTGGAAATTCTACTAATTTTATTAATTTATTCTAATATTACACATTTAAATTCACTAATTTGAACTGTAACTCGTTCAATTAATATCCCCCAATAAGTATACAAAATTTCAGGTTAATATCATACACTGGGGAGATACTATTCACAATTAACTGATTTCACATCTGTCAGTGGACCTAAGACACCCGTTATATATATAAATGAAAAATGTTATTAGTTACCACATTGTTTTCGTCTTTTCTTTCTTGTGGAATAAACAAACTTTTTGCGCTCTTTGCAATAAAGGCCTGTTATAAATATCCAAAACGTAGTTTTATGTTAACTTTTTGTATGATCTTAGAAAAAAATAATTTGAAAAAGAACGCACTAAAACCAACATTACAATAAAAAATGATACGTACACAAGAACATTTGCAAAAATTATTTACCATAAATGTTAAAAGTTCTTTCTCAACTTTCTCCATCGCTGGCACTGGCTATCTTGTAACCTTGCCGAGGGGCCATTATGTAGTTCCGAATGGATTGTTTTTATTTCATGGCGTTCTTGAACGTGACCGCATATGTGTAATCTAATGCGGAGAACGACGCTCCTGTGCTTCACCCGTAATGGGAATTAAACCTGAACATCACACACTACACGCCCTAGACTTCATTGTTCTTTTCATTAGTTGTATTAGTCGCTCTTTGTAGAGAGAACTTCTTTCCAATTTATGATAGACGGGGAGAGCTTCCAAATGTGATTAGATTTGGGGACTTGGTTTCAATATTAAAACAGTGTCCAGTTGAATGAATAGTGCAATTTATGAGCCAGATTAGGACTTGTTTGTTGTTTGATGTATCGTCCTGGATTACAGAACATTTATTTAAAAAAAAAGACTTTTTGGTGTACCGGGTCCAAAGCTATCCTTGGCATAGCAATTTTATATGGGTTTCAAATATTACCTGTTCCGTAAAATTTTATAGGGTTCTTTATTAGGATGTAACTTAAAAGGGGTCAAATCAAATACTAACCTAACTCCTAAAGTGGTTCCAAATACATAAATAAAAATTGTGCTGGCAATTCCGCTTAATATTAATATTTGACAGTGCTTAAATGCTCTTGATCTTTTCCATTTAAATAAAATTGAGTTTTGACACATTTTAGAACTTTATTTTTTTCGAGACAATAGGAAGTCCCAATCATTATTCTTAAGATAATTGTAAATGCTAAACTACCGCATAAAAGCCCAAAAAAAAAAAAACTATCTACAATAGGCTATATGACCATTGTCGAATTTAAGGAAATAAAGTATAAAAATTAAAAATTAACCATTGTGACTACCAATAATAATGATAAAATCTGTATATTATCTTATAATTTCACTAAAATTTGTATTTGAAATCAAAAACTCAACTGACTCAACAGCGTCTGTATATTCAACTGCTCGGACAGAAGTCACCTCTTTCACAACTCTATCTGTCTATTTATGTAACTCTCTGTCTAACTTCCACAGCCTCAGTATCACCGACTGTCCGTATGCCACAATTCTTCAACACCACTGCCGAGTATTCACTTCCACTTGCCGTAACTGTCCCCGTATGCCTAGCTTCCCAATACTCTTCAACACTACCGAGTATTCTCTTTAACAGCTATCCCGGTATACCAGTAACTTCCCGACTCGCCGTTACTGTCATTGTACAATATAGCTTCCCAATACTCGTCAACACTACCAAGTATTCACATCCACAGCTATCCCAATATACCAGTAACTTCCCGAGTACCTCGACACCAACTGCATACGCTCACTACGATACTGCTGTGCTTCTCACTAACACTTTACTCTCTAACACTCCATGTAGCTAACTAACTCTTGAGCATAGCTACGTCCCTTTTATATAGCTGCCATTATCTTCTAGAAAAGCTCTAAAATGTTCGACCGCATAATAACAATGAACACAAAAGGTTCAGGCGGCCGGAAGTAATTAAACACGTTGCGACTGGTTTGTTTACGTAGCCCGTCTGCTAGCGCGATTGCGTCATCGCTATAAATAGACACTCTCTCATTGCTGCAGAGACGGCGGCGCGGCTGCGATGGCGTGGCGACAGCGGCGGCGACGGCGGGCGTTCCACGTTACAATATGGTTTGGATTTTATTCTGCTGTTGAAATTGTGCGCAAACAGGTGTGTTCTCGGATGTCTGTTTTTTACGAATTTTTGTAAGACGTTTGTAAATCTGAATGTTTGAATAAATGTTTAGTCTCTGGTTTTTAAACATTATATTATAAACAAAATGACTGTATTTCATACTGATAAAAAGAACCAAAGATTCTAAGAGAAAAACGTTTGTCCAACAAGGATTAAAATTTAAGTTGGGCTTTAACGACAAAATACATAATTAAATTTTGACAATATGTTATAATTCATTTGACATTTCATTTCGATGCGATATTGTCAATTTAAGCCAAATTTAATACGTACACTGGCTTGCAAAAAAATCGCATACACCTATTTTTTGCTGTGTTGCGTCGATCTTGATTTTAACTTGTCAATGTCACTAGTGTCAATTAAGGTGTCAAAATTAACAGAAATTCAAATACATACTTGGTTGTTCTTTCATTTTTCCGGAATATATTTGTAATTTATCTCAGTACGTAGATTAAACACAATTAAGAACTAGCTTCATAATAGATCAAATAGTGATGACAGTTCCAACATTGTCAGTTTTTACATTGTTTACAGAGCTAAAAAATCTGATGTGGCCAACACATTACCTCTCATCAGGTATTTTACCTGGTTGTACGCATAAAACGAAAAATATTTTTAAATACAAATACATATATTCAAGTCTCACTACAAAATAATTATTTTAATATAAATTATGTACAATACATACATTTTCTTTATATTCAATATCCTGAAATTTTCTTTTTCTACTTTCCTTTTCTTTTTCTTTATATTCGTCATTTTTTCGCAAATTCCTTTTATATTCTTTTTTACGTATATTCTTTGGCGTTGTTGACTTTTTTTATTTTCATAATCTTCATAACAATGTACAAATATTTTTGACAGAGGCATACAAATATTTTTGACAGTGACATTTATGTGTCAATTACAAACATTTGAATTTCTTGCCTTGTAATAGTTTGATCTGAGATTTTTTACATCAAATTATTTTATATGCCTTTCTTTATCTCTAAATCTATAAAAGATATAATAATGAATTTATGTTTGTCGAATAAAGAATTTAACGTTCTTTAATATAAGTATTTACATAAATTTTCGATAAATAATATTTAGATAATTTTTTTCTTGTAACTACTACTTCCGGTTGTCCAATTGTTACCAAAACTGACTGGACTCTTCCCATTATTGTTAGATTGATGAATCCGTAGTTAAAAATGTCTTAAGTCTTATAGTATTTGAGATATAGTGAATCCAACATCCACACACACACACATCCACACATCGTAAAAATGTTATAATCGGATTCTAGGGAGAGGTAAAAATTACAAAAACTCGGTTACTTGATTTTTAAGGTGTACGCGATTTTTTTGCAAGCCAGTGTAAGTTACGTTGGTGCAACCTGCCATTAGAATTTCAGCCGCTAATTGAATTTTAATTATACAGATTTTTTAATTAACTTATGGCAAATAAATCTGATTTCTGGAGTAAAACAAAATAATATAGGTATTTAATTAAAATCAATCTGTATACTTCATTTCCCTCAAAGAATTCTCTCAGGGAGATTAGGTATCTATAAATCCTATTAATAAATTGAAACCTACTGAGAACATCATATAGAGTACTATATTTTATATTTCTAGAACTGGAATCCATTTGTAATACTGCAATAACTTACGCGAAATTCCATTGCATAATTTGTATCAGTGAAGTATGAAATAATCTATAACTTCATTTGCCAGAAGTGAATAAAATCTTGAAAAGTAAGAAATAGCATCGTTTGATCTTGGTTTGTAGGCACTTTACTCGAAGCTTCCAGGGATGACTTATAGACGTGAATTGCCGCGTGGTTATTACTTATGTGCGCTTTACCTTTATCTATTCAATGAAATCTATAAATTTCTGATGCTTACTGGGAAACACCTGTTAGCTCAAAATGCCTTGAATGCTTACACTTTGCTGGATTTAAAGACCGTGAATATACCAACACAGAACTCACGTAGCAAGATTGTGTAGCACTCGGCAAGAAATTTTATGAAACTTTTAATTGGACAATCCTGGAAACTGTTATCGTCTAGCTAAATGTTTTTATAATCAATTCCTCTGCTGATATTATCGCCAAAATATTGAGGAGGCTTCTGTAAAACCCGTTTATTGTAGAGCAGGTACCCAAAAATAACGAGAATTGTTTTCTGGCAGGTGGTAGGGCGCTATTTCCGACATCTCCCGTTGGGTTTTTTTTTTTACCAACTTTTTGGATCTGTTGGCTGTTACTTTAGAAAATATGAAACATCTGAGAGGTCATTGTTTCACTGGCGGACATTAAAATTTTGCTTCTTGTATGGGAAATAAACAGCGGAAACTGTAGCAATGCTTCAGAGGACTTACAGGGAGGAAATTTTGAGTCAAGCAAGGGATTACGAGTGGTTTTAAATCGTACAATAAATAAAATATTCTTAAATATTTACATAAAATTTTAACAAATTCTATTTAACTTCGTTTTTTCAAGAAAAACTGATGAACTTCAAGTGAAGAGGTAGTTCCGGTTGACCAATTGTAACCAAAACCTTATCAGCTCTTGATTTGTATGTAAAAATGACAAAAAATTGTCGCACAAACACATAGAGACATCATTATTAAAAAAAAACTCACCATCGAATTTTTGGCCAAACTTTTCTGTTTCTGATCTGTAAGTAAAGATAATAATTTATTTTTTGTGCAACCGCGGCCGTTGTCATAGTAGCGTCCGCGAAATTAGGTAAATAATTACTTTTTAAGTTTCACCATGTAAGAGCTGACACAATTTAAGTAAATAATTACTTTGACACTTGAGAATTGCATGGTTTTGTTTATCAAATGTTAATCCCATAGCCACCTTGAAAGCTAACTTTCTATTTATAATGAAACTATTGAAAATTAATAAAATTTGTAATTACATATTTTTTACGGTTGCACAAAAAATATGGTGTACACCTTGTCCGCGAAATCCTTTAGCGTCCTCGAAATTGTCTTGCCTCGGCCGCAAGCGGCCTCGGCGTCAATTTTACTCTCGGTACGCTAAAGAGTGATTTCGCGGCCTTGATATACAAATATCTTTTATTTTACTGAGACATACAGCGAATTTCGTAAGACTGCTCCAGGGTCGGATTGGCCAGTCGGGATAATCGTGAATTTCCCGAGAGGCCTCGGCTTTTTGAGGCCGCCGCTCGGTGATTACAAACTAAAATTTGAGTACGTAGCATCATCTAATTAACTTCACCGGCTAACAGTTTTTATTTAGATCATTTTCAGTATTTTATAATTCTTGAGAAAATTTCTTTCGGTGTTGCAGATTTAGTCCGAGCTCGAATATATGAGCTGTTGATAATTTCCTACTTTGTAGATTTTGAATGATTGGAATTATAGTTAAGGTGTCTGGTGTTGGTGTGTTGGTTTACGATAGGGTTGACTGATGTTATTAGTCCATGGTTCGTTTTGTCTGTTAAAACATCGAAGAACGGAGGGACTCCATGAGACTTTTTCTCCATTTTGAATCTAATATAACAACAAAATTATAAAACTTACCAATGTTGCTCGTTTTATTTTTGGCTAAGAGGTATTCCTTATGTATGAATAATCTTTTTCAGCGTTCACCAACCCAATAGCTTTATAAGATACTAATATTTTTGTCCATTCGGCGACTTCCATTTCTTTTATCAAATATATCATTACGGCATATTACCCATTGCTGGGTGTGCACATCTGCTTTGTACACAGATTTTATCGAAATATCGGAAAATGCCCCGAAAATAATAACTACTCGTAATACTTAAATAAATACAACAAATTAAATACAGCTATTATCACCTGTGCAAATAAACTACACTTGTAAAAAAGTTACTAGACTTGTAAATTTCTTTCAGAAACAGAATTTACTTGTACTTGTGAATAATTTTCTAGTAATTTGTAACTTGTTAACTTATAGACTTGTATCTTTGAGAAACAGCGCCCTGGTCTTATCTCAAATTTGACAAATTGCACTGCAGTTTCCTTCTTATCAGTCATCCGTCAGTGGGACTTTTCTTCACCTAACATATTTTAAAATTAAGTATTAATTAGACTAATAATATCTACATTATTTTACCTTAATTTCAACATTATGAAAATATTTTAATGTGAATGTGCTCTATGAGCTCCTGGAGTTTCTATTAAATCAGCACCTTAATTTTCGCAAATTATTTTCAATAATTTCCTTGACTCTAGAAACTTCATAGCTTTCCAGTAATGTTTTACCTTTTACTTCGAAAAGCATTCAAGTTTACAGCTTGAAAACTACAAGTAATTGTAACTGACATTTTCCGGGCTTTGACAATAATCAGATCAAAAACGCTTATCGCTTCCAGTAGTTGGCGCTACCGTCGCTCAAAAAGGAACGGTATAAGCATATATTGCACATATGATTTTGTAACTCATACAATCGTGTTTGTTGTTAACACTTATATTTGATAAATGATACATTTTAATTTTGGAACAGTTACATGCAACACCTGCATACATTTAAATATTTAAAATAGAAACAACATATTTGTTTGAGTAACAAAATCTCTCATTGTTTTAGTTCATGTAGTGCTGTCTTCTAGCAGTGAAGGAAACATTCCCATCGTGATTTTTGCCGGTGGTATGGCAATGACAATGGCACTGACATTGTCGGTTGCTGCACTGCGCCGAAAGATGAATGCGGTGTGGCCTGTAACGTGAGAGCCGCGGTTTTGTTTCATTTATCTTGTGCGCTCGGACAGACGAGACGAACCAGGCCATTGTGCAACCTCACCTGCAACGCCTAATTACGCTGTAGATTTGTAAATTATACGGGAATTAAATCTGCATGCAGGATGAGGAAGGAGTAGTTCCTTCCGTGTAAGGTTGAAGGTCATTGAGGTTTTAGCACAGAGTCGAACTTGGCAAATTTGTGAAATTTTGTAAGAAACTTTTAGTGTTATTAATATCTTTCAGTGAAATTTAACAGTCTGCTCTATTAATTTATTGATTACAAATGTCACTAGTTTTGTTATAAATACTCCTATAACTCTAAAGTTCCTCAAGATTTTATTAACGCTGAAAAAATTATTGATTCATGCTTATTGCTTTGTAGTACTCGATTATGTATCTGTCGCCACCAGTTAAATAAATGTAATGAAAAATGCACCGTAGGAGTGGAGTCAACGCTAATTCGTGCATAGAACATTTGAACGTGAAAATTATATGAATTTACTATATTTTTTCTCGATGTAGGTAGAGTCGATTGGTATTGAATTATTACGTAAATTTGTAGTACGCAAGCGTTTATTTTTATAGCGAGACTCTCGTGCGAGAACGAGACGAGACCCAAAAGAATGAGATCCATATTTTATATTTCTCGTCTCATCTCGCCTCGCGTGCATCACTAGTGTTACACTTAAAAATATAATCGAATTCATAAAAGTCCATAACTAAGGTTAGATAGAAACAACTTAAGTATCATTCACAACAAAAAAATTAAGGTAGCGGTGAAATTAGTGGCAGTGGTAGTGGCCTGGGTAAAAGATTGAATGCGTTATAGCAAACGTATTCGTTCACATCCAAAAATTAAGACAACGGCAGCGGTAGGAGTTTGTAAACTCCATACTCCTACGTTGCCACTACCGCTACCGCTTAATTTTTTTAACGTTTATTGACATCTGAATTCTTATTGCATCTGATAAAATAAGCAATAGAAAAGATTATTTTATTGTGTGCATCAGTTGTTGCCGGCTGTTGCGCTATATAAACAAACAGACCTATTAATAAACTTTGCACAATTAAATGTTAAAACATAACTTACCTTTTTCGCTCATTTCTGAGGCAATTTGTGCCCACGCATTTTCTTTTTTTTTTTTTGAATTAATTTTAAATTCTCTTAATCTCTTATCCCACACAACGGTGTGCTTGTAGATAAGTGTCATCATCCATGTTAGTTGCCTTTTGCGCAGAAATAAAATGACAGACACAACTGTCAACCTTGCACTCTAGTAATTTAAAATAAAAAATTCCTAGAAACCATAAATTCAATAATTTTGGATTGTGAACGGAAATAATTTTTACTATAAAGTTCTTACGCTACCGATGCCACTAATTCTTACACTACCCCTAATTTTTTTATTTTGAATGGGCCTTTAGCGTTAGAAAGTGCTGCATCGGAAGGCGCATAATAGCGATTTGAAGGATAATTTTGAAATGTTCAAATATCCCACAATTATTTTTCATGAAAGCAGTTTAATAGATTACTGTAAATAATTCTGTATTTTTTAAAGTGCATTCACAAATAAAAATTAGGTTTATGGTTTTTGTTTAGGTTTCAGTAAGTCATTCATAAATGTAAATTTAAATTATCTGAAAATTAGTTATGATATGTACAGACATCTATGTAAATGCTTCAAAAACAAGATTAAAATATCGGTAGAGCAGTACTCAACAAGACACCTGTGCGCCGTGAAACTGTCATTTGCTTGGCATTATTGGTTATATTTCAGCAATTAAGTTATGGCAGTCTCCATGTTTTTCTCGCATTTGTTTAAAAAGCCGAATCCACCAAGTGGATAGTAAATAAAGATGGGTATATATATATATATATATATATATATATATATATATATATATATATATATATATATATATATATATATCGTTTCAAACTCGTTCTCATTGGTGAAGTTTGTGACGTCAAACTAAATCTTAAACCTAAAGTTTGGACCTTGCAATGTTTAGCTTTATGATTTGCATTTAGAGACCCTAAATTCTGAAGTGTGAATGGAGTCATTACATAATATGCGGCCAAAGTCTTTAAATCTAAAGTATAAGCCATAAATCTAAACCTAATTTTCATTTGTGAATGCACCTTTAGAGTTAACATTTTTAAATTCACGGCTTTAGTGAGCAAAGTAAACTTAATTTAAAGACATACTATAAATAGATTTAGTACGCGGTATTAAGGAATGAGCGTCGACTAACTGCTACGGATCTATTCTGTAACTCAGTCGTTAATTTTTAACCACTGGTTAAATTTTTTATCCAATAGATATTGTTTTGAGAACTAAAAATCTGTTTTTCTGATGTGTCAACTTACTTGATTGGTTAGAATATTTAACCAGTGGTTAAAAATTAACCACGGAGTTACAGAATATATCCGATTGCTACCTATTTTTTGTCATATTAGTTGGTTCAATATTTTATTCGACGTTATTTTTTTAAATACTCGCGTACTAAATCAATTTTTACCGTCTCTTTAACTTATGTTTAGTCAGGCACCGAAATCGTAAATTGAAATATTTGCACCATCCTGTATAAATTACATAACATTTGTTCAATGGTTGCCGATTTATATAAATTGCCTTATAATAATTAAACCGTAGTTATTGTTTTATATAAATATAGTGTTTTTTGTCATTGGTTGTTCTTTTCTAAGGTTATATCTATACAGTTTCTAAAAAAATATATTTCCTAGTACTAGTATTATTATATAAATGCCTAATTAGGTCTAGTCGTTTCACTACTTTGCGTCTACGGTTTACTGCCGCCTCCATACAAAGTATATGAGCGCGGCAGTAAACCGTAGACGCAAGGTAGCGAAACGAACAAACCTATTAATTATTATTAATCATTAAATATAAGTGACTATCATAATTCAGATATCATTAACTTTGTTTTGTATTGTTTCAGGTACGCATAACTAAGAAAAAATTTCTGTACTACTGTACTACTTTTTGGGTAAGAGAAAATCATTTTACTATTAATTTGTAAGCTAAAATGTCTGATAATCCGGTTCTGGTGGCTCGCCTTTGCACCTTGTTCGATCTCTCACCCGGTGTAGATTTCATAATCGCTTGATTTATAACTTATAAGTGGATTAATCCCGACCGACCATACACTGCATACTTGGCATTTCTTAAGTGAAAAGGAAAGCAGCAGCAACCAGCTACCGTGTTATTGCACTATAAATTTATCTTTAATTACAGTTATGTTCCGTACAAATTTTTACGTCGAAAATAATTATTACCAGTAATAAATCCTCACAAACCTTGTACATCTGTTCGTTTATAATCTTTCAAAGTTATAATTTATAGTAAAATTGTAAGAATGTAACTGCCTGGATTTGTCTTGCATAGGCGATATTGGAATTATTATTTTTACTACCGGGGAAATTTATAAGAGGCTACTTCACATAACGTTTCTTTTATATGGCTATATATTAATTTTTACTGCTACAGAAACTCTGCATTAAGATTCTACGATTATTAATTGAAATATGCTTATATATAATTATAAGCATTCTTCAACCTTCTGTGGTAAACGAGAGAACACTTATTGGAAATCAAACGTATTTCTCATGTTTTTTTTTTTTATATATATATATATATATATATATATATATATATATATATATATATATATATATATATATATATAAATGTAGAAGAGAGAACAGGATTTCTACCCAAATAGATTCAGTTTTTTCTTAACAGAACTGTTTAATCCTGGATACGCCAGGCCTCTCAACAAGGGTATAGGACTAGAGACGCCATACTTCAAAGCGCAGTAGTCAACAATCACAAACATGGAACTTAAATTTTTAAAAATTGTATTCGACTGTTAATATGAAATGAAGGAATGGAACGTATTGGTGAAGATGTCCTTGTAACTGATAGATAAATATCGCTGAAAAAAAACTAAATCATTTCAAACTAATAATAGTAATTTTTTAAAAAGAAAATAGTAAATAGAACAATAGTTATGGAAAAAATCATAATATAGTTTCCAGCATGAGTAAATATGTTGGTATGTATTTATAGTTATTCATGCTACAAGAGATATAGGTACACTGGCTTGCAAAAAAAATCGCGTACACCTATTTTTTGCTGTATTGAGTCGATCTTGCTTTTAACTTGTCAGTGTCACTAGTGTCAATCAAGATGTCAAAATTAACATAAATCAAATACATACTCGGTTGTTCTTCATTTTTCTGGAATATGTATTCCATTTTCATAGATCAAATAGTGATGACAGCGATAACATTGTCAGTTTTTACATTATTGGGCCGGTACTTTTGCTTCTGATTAAAACATTGATTATATAATCAAGTGTTAAATTAATCACTAGTTTTTAACCATGATTAAATAAAAATCAGTACTTTTGAGAAATCTAACCAATGATTACCTAATCGTTGATTAAATCCAGTTGGCAATACAATATAATTGTCCCTAAAATTACTTGAATTTATAACCGACGTATGTATTTGATCATTTTTCTGATGTAGAAGAAGACAGATAACAATTATTATAATGTGTAAACGAAATTTAAGGTAATCGTTCAATTTGAATTTGTTTATGTCAAAAAGTGCTAATTTTTGTTGGTGCTTGTGTCATTATTGTGTGTAAAATGGATAAAAAGCGCGATAGGGGTACTAATTTTACTACTACAAAAATAGACAATTCAATGAAACGTAAAATGGAGGAAGTATAGATAATAGAAAATATAAAAACAGATACTGCAACTGGTAAAGATAAAACTATGGCATGGAAAAGAATAGAATATGCATTTAATTCTTCCAATGTAAATGCAAAACTGGATTTGAATTCTTTAAAAATAAAATATGCTAACATAAAAAGGAATTTAAAGAAGAAAATTTCATTTTCAAAAATTCAGTTTAAAGGAACTGGCGGTGGCCACCAACAGATATAAAATATTCCGCATTGCAATTGGGAATAATTGGTTTACCCAATGCTGGAGATAGTGACGATGTGTCCCTAAGAAATAATGAAGAATAGCAAAATAAAGAAATAAATAAAAATGAAATTAATGCAATGAGATTAATTTATAGAAGTAGTTGAGAAAAAACATCCAAATCATAAACTCTATAAATAATTATTGTCACAAAACTGTTCATAGATTAATATTTAACTTTCATTTTCACGTTTGCATATTAATTGCTAATAAGGATTCTATATTTGGTAACATTTTATTTGCAACTCTATTTTTTGTAAACCGAAATTCTTCATCCGTGTACAATTGCAAATAATTAGGACGATCCCTTATTATATAATATCTTTTATTAATAAAATGAATGGAATTATATCTTCATCATCATCAAATAAATTATTTAATTCCTCAAGATTCATAATTTTGCGATGTATTATTATCCTTCAATAATAATAGGTTACAAATAACATTTGATTAAATATTTTACAGCATCAAATCGTTGCTGTTAAATTTAATCAATCATCGCAGGTATTAATCAATGGTTAAATACTAATCTACCTAAAAAGTACTGAAAAAGTTTGTTTAAATATAATCAATCGTTATTTTCGCTTAATCAGAAGCGAAAGTACCGGCCCTTACATAGCTGAAAAATGGTAAAAACTCGGTTACTTGATGTTTAAGGTGTACGAAAGCCAGTGTACCATTTACTAATGGAGGACAATTTTGCGACCATGCGCTATACTTACATCTCGTGTTGCATATAAGTTTTTTTCCACTGCCGATGATTTATTTTTTACCTGTTTACTATTGCCAGATATGTCAAGGCTGTCAAGGAATACAGTTGAATATTGATACATTAGAAAAAATCTGATGTGGCCAACACATTAACTTCCGTCAGTTATATGAGGTATTTACGATAATTCTACCGGTGAACTGTTACCGGTAAACAGCTTTTTATAATGTTACAGCTACCGGAATCGATATTTTAAGAACGCAGGTGGTAAACAGGGTAGATCCATAACTTATGAAAAAATTTGAAAATTTAGAACAGGTTAGAAATTTGACGTAGTTAACAAACTGAGCAGAGTCCTGCTTTGAACACATTTCCACTTTTAACGCGCGCACTTCGCTTTTCATCACTACTTTTTTTTGATATTAGATTCTTCACGAATCCGGTAGATGGATCTGATAGAAATTGAACAATTTTCGAACACTGTAACTTTTTACCACTCGTGTTTTTGAACGCAGTCGGTAGATGCGATATCTACCGGTAGAATTTTTGTAAATGCGTATGTATCTATAAAATCCATACAGAAAGTTCCTTGCAAAAGATTCTAAATTTCTTGTATGTAGATACAATACCTTTCGACAGTTGTATGTATTTTATACAAATTCCATACAGAAAGTTTCGAACAAAAGGATCCTATATTTCGAGTAAAATTATAACACAAATATACTACGAATATGTCATTTACACTTGACGCTGTCATCTTTGAATCAGAATTTCCTTAATATAGTAGCTGTTTCTAGCATAGCTGGCTAATTTATAAAATTTAATTTCTTTATAATTTTATAACTCTATATCCATTTAATATGAAGTATAAAATGCAGTCAAATCGTATAGAGAATACAATGTACTTTAATATTTATAATAACATAAAATGTGAAAAAATGATATTTAACATCGTTTTTTCAAGAAAAACTTAAAATCTTCAAATGAGGGTACTTCCGGTTGACCAATTATAACTAAAATCTAATCAGCTCTTCATATGGATGCAACGAAGAGGAATACGAAAGAATTATAATTTTTGGAATTGTAGTATTAGAGTTATCGTAGACGAAAAATTACCAAAGACAATACCTTCCTTACCTAAAGGTGACGGAAGTTAAAAAGAATCAAAGTATTCCATGGAAAATTTAAGAAGAAAAACTCTGTAATCTGTCACTTTTGTCACGTCAACGGTATCTTTTTAATGGAAATAATAATGAATTGGGGACAATTTGATAGGCATTAAATTCAAAATTATAAATTATAAGAGTGAAAAAATATTTGACACAAGTTTAAAATATCTAACTGTTAGTATTTCACAAAGAAAGACGTAAGTTCATCTGTAGGGAAGTAAGGACAATCCTTACTTTCCGTCGCTAATAGTAACCGATATCTTGACAGTAAAATAAACATAAATCCCTACAAACAATGTCCTAATAGCCTACTTACGATATTGGGAGTGGGAAAAATTAAATTTCCAAGATCGCAATAATACTGGTTTGCACTAGTTTAGTGTCATACTCAAATTTTTATTATTAAAATTGACGCCATAGTGCAAAGTTATAACTTTGGAAAGAGATTTTTTTAGCTTTCCAATGAAATATAACTACTTATCTACGTTTCAAACAGAAATATTTAATAATTATTTTGTCCTGAGTCATCCTGTATTCGAGATAATATGATTTTGGCTATATTTATTTAGATCTTATTTATATTTTTCATCATTATATTATTTCATAGTGTTTCTGTAATAAAAAATGTTGGTTTTGGTATCAACGAAAAAGCAAGTAAAGAAAACAGAGCCCTGCGACACATTTCCTTTCCAATTAGGATTAACGATTTATATCGGCAGTTTCTAATATCTCGATACATGCCGTGGACATTGGATTATTTTTTTAATTCCGCACGTTGCGCAGTTTTAATTAAAGAATAGCGGCCGACGACGCGTCTTGCCCTGGGAGTCCTACGAGTCCTGCGAGAAATCGCAAAGAACAACAAACGTTTCATGGGAGTGAATTCTCAGCGACATTTTTTCAAATTTTATCAGATATATAATTTCGTTGATTCACAAAATTAGTAAATTACTATCTATTTAGGGATTGTATACAGCTGTCGCCGTTTACCCTTTCCAACCGGACTCACCGAGCCGCAGTGTTTTACCACTGCCGGTTGAATTTATTGAACATGTTTAAGTTACTAGCTTATTGGGATACATACTTAAATTATAAATAAAAAATACTAGTAAATAAGAAAATAATACGAAAACTAAAGAAACACAAATGACACCAATGCTACGCTTACAAATGTCAACAAAAAATGTATCATTGTTTAATGAGATCAGAGTCATATCTCTGTGATATAAGTGTTAAAAGTGACATTTTATTTTGTGAGAAGAAAGTTTGGAACACGACGCGAAAAAGAATAGTCTACAACATGTGTGGAATAGCATAATCCACACTCGCAAACCGTAGTTCACGCCTTCGGCTCGGACCACAACCTATTCTATCTGAGATGTTGGTTTACATTTTCTCTGTTTCGGAATAATTAAAATGTCACATTCTAGCACACATTGATGTTAGATGGAGCTACATTCTTAAATGTTTTTTAGTGATGTTTTGTTATTTGAATTTGGAACGACTGCAATAAAATACACTAAATATCAAGGTATCGGAGAGAATAAAATCCACAAATCACTGTCACCAACTTAATAATTCTACCAAAAAAATCCCGTAATTGAAATTGCTAAATATTTTTATAAAAAATTATATAAATGGAAGACTTAACAGAGAAAATAGTATAAAACACACTTTACATACAGAAAACAATGGGCTACTTGCGTGGTACTGAAAATCTGATATCTATCAGTAAATACCTAAAGTAAAGTTGAAAACGTATGTAAAAATATAAATTTTATTTAAAAAAATATGTTTTTTAATAAATTAAGAAAGAAGATTTTCTTTGACTGGAGAGGGATGCATATTTAAGAATGTAACCTGTAGATGGCGAGCGAGTGCGAGTTTTAATTTAATTTTGACATTAGTTCATTTTTCTGTCACTGTCTCTCTACTTTATTATTTACATTTGCGTGGTTTCTGTTACTTTTATTACGTATTTCGATTTTTTGTTAAGCAGGATTTTGTAGGATTTTAACTTAGCTTATACTCGTACAAGATTAAAATGACAAACTATAATATTAACCTCCAAACTATATTATTCAAACGTCAAACAGATGATCTGTCATGTTTAAATTACCCGCACATGCCGTTGCTATTGGACGTACCGATGTTATTGTTTTACGACCATTCATTGGTTCGGCGTAATTCTAAGTCATACATGGCGGTAATTTAAATATTAAAATTTCATTAACTTTATTCTGGACAATTAATGTAAATTTTGCCAAAAGAAAATGTATGGGTAGCAAATTTTTATCGTCTCTTCAAAAATATTAAATAAAAAAATGGCGCGATAGTAGCCCATTCAAGCACTCGTTCATTCGCCCACTTAGGGTACCTTTATAACCAGGGTATGGCCATGGCGTGGCTCACGTTTCGTCCGCCATTACCGGACCGTCTGTTATATGTGTTGTTCTTGCGCAAATTATTATGTATTTTCGTGGCTATTTGTTTTATTTTAATGAAAAACACATTTAATTATCATTTTAATATGTATTTAAAGTGTAAGTATTATATTTTATTTTATTTACAAGTGTAGTTTGTTAAGATAGGTACCCACCAATACTACTGACATATTGAAAACAACTATAAATTACAAATACTAAGCACAATCATTTAAATTTTGAAAAGGTAAGTTTAGAATATACAATTATTATGTAAATAAGAACTACAGATATTAAATTAGATGTGATAATAACAACCCATGTCATATATTCTACATAACCTCTAAATGTATGTCCTAATTGTGTATCTCTTAAATTACTTAATTTTTATTACCTTTATAAATTCACAGTGTGATAATTTAATATTCTTTTATAATATAATATCACATTTATTACAAATATATAGGAAAATGAATTACCGATAATGGCGGTGATCTTGGTCCATGGCCATACCCTGGTTATAAAGGTACCCTACGCCCACTCGCCGCTGAGCGCTAGTGAGCGAATTTGTAACTCATGCTGTAATACGTACCCTGTTGTAAGGAAAACTGTTTTGTTTTTAATGAAATGTACTTAAATATTTTTCCTGTCAATATCAAATAAATATTTCAAATGCATAATTTATATCTGTTCTTGACAAATCCTTTCGTGGTATACCCCTTGTGATTTCTTCTTCGTGGCGCACATCCACGAAAGCGTGACGAAAATTACTCAACTAGAAAATTCAATTTCATCGTACCTATTAAATGGGGTTCATTTGACTATTACCAAGCCCATCAGTCAATCATCGGGAGACACAGCATTATGTCCAACTTGTCTCTATCTCTCTCTTATCCACGCCATGCCGTATCTTCCATCCTTGTCGGCGGTTTCGGATTTTACATTTTTCTGTCACGTGCCGGCAGCGGTAGCACTATCGATCTGTATTTTATTTCCGGCGAGCAGGGAGGTAATCTTCGGTGATGTGTGGGTACCTGTATGAAATTGATCAATCTTAGTGGGTACTACAGGGTTTAAGTCCCCAGGGAAAGGGTAGATTGCGAATGCTGATGCATAGGCTTTCAGGATTTGGGTAGAAATTGAATTCTGTTTCAGCGCACTAATGAGGTACGGCATTTTAAAAGATTTTAAATATTTCAGTGAATCTAAGATGATTTCATGTGAAAAATTTAAATTGAGGCGGGTATTTACAATATGTACTTTGCTTTAGTTATAAAGAAACTTTAACATTTTCATGTGCCTAAATGCACTTGATTTTTTCCCATTTTGGAAGTTATTTTTTCCAAGCCAATAGGTGGTTTAAGAAATCCACTCAATATTGGAATATATATTAGAATGACCCGAGAATATGTGGACAAAATTTGAAGTCCCAATCATAATTCTTAAGATAATTATATATAGTTAAACTGTCGCAAAAAGCCCAAAAAAGCTATAAACGAGTACAATAGTCTTAAGAATATTTACTGGGACTTTAAATTTTGTCCACATATCGGGTTACTTTACTATATATTCCAATATTGAGTGGATTTTTTAAACCTCTTATTGCCTTTGACAAAAACACAGTTCCAAAATATGTTAAAACCCAATGTTATTTAAATGGGGAAAAATCAAGTGCATTTAGGCACTGTCACATATTAATATTAAGCGGAATCATTGCCTGCACATTTTTTTTTTAATTATTTGGAACTACTTTAGGTGGCGGTCCGGATAAAATTCAACTTGACCCCTTTTAAGTTATATATTATATACATCCATTTCTCTCACAATCGACAACAGAATAAATCGGAAAATATCTTGCGGATTCTTTGGTGACATCATCGATACGGACTCCCATTGGTCGTCTGTACACCAATGATTGTGAAGCATTGTTGAAGGAGTTTACATAAAATGTAATGAATTTAATTGTATCTCAATTTGGCCTGTATTTTTTTTCCTTTTGAACTTTTCCAATACACCAAAATATATGTTATTGAGTCCTTGCAAATCAGTTCTTGCATTAATGTTGTTGTCAATCATGACATTAGTTTGGTCAACTATAGGTTCCTTTACATTGAGACTTATTTTGTTTTGTTCTTGTTTTTAATTTTTTAGTTCATTTTACAATCAATTTTTGTGGCCAAAGATTTACATTGATTCTTTATGCGAATATCCACAAATATATTAAGCATATTTTATTCATTATTATTATAATTATTTTTATTATTATATTTTAAACTACAGTCGAACTTCGATAACTCAAACCATGACTTGGCACAAAAAAGTTCGAGTTATCAAGACTTCGGGTTATTAAATAAAATGCATATGTATAAATATTATTTATGTATGTATTTATTTGAGTAAAAATCACTTACCTTATGATACATACAGATTGATATATGTATACAGATCAAAGTTATAAACATTATTTTAGTGTAAAAAAGTCAGTTATTTGTGACTGACGAGAGAATTTTTTATTTTGATTTTCAATAAAAAAAACTTCAATGTTATTTAAACCATTATACTGGGAATCGGTTGTATGTTCATTGGTTTTTAAATACGAACGCAAAACACTCAACGAATTTTCAACCAACTCGTTTGAAGGTGGTTGCTGCAAATCATCCTCCATCATATCACTTTCGCTGTCATCTGTATTGTCGAGTTCTACAGATTCGGATTCAGATTTGTAGAGCTCGACAATATCTTTACCTGTGGGAAACTCCGAAGTAACAATATCATCATCCACATGTATAAAATCATTTAAGGTGACACCTTCTGGTGTAATTTTGATATTTTTCCAAGCTTCATATTCCAATTGCAATTGAATTTCTTCCTCACGTTTTTCATTCATACGTTCACTTATGAAAAATCAAAGGAATTTCATCCTCTTCGTCCCACTCAGAATACTGACCAAAGCCGGCTTTTTTAAAACAGTAGACACTGTGCTTGCCGGAATATCATATTTTAGAGTTACATCTTTCTTTCTTGAACCACTTTCCACTTCTTTGATCAGTCTAATTTTTTCATAAATAGATAAAGTTTTTAAAGTACGTTTTAATGACATATCAGTAATGAAAATGTCTTAAACGTGATAAATCAAGTAGGCACAGTATTTTTTTTTTCACTTAATAATAATTAACAAAGCATATGTTTGAATTTCAGTAGTACAGAAACCGAACTGCCTCCATCATCATGTTATAAAAACACCTGTTACAAAATCCCGTAATTAGCGGATTTCCCGCAGAATTAGACTTTTTGAAGCTGGCGTCAAATATTCTGTTCGAATTATAAAGATATTCGAGTAATCGAAGTTTGAGTTATCAAGTAAAAATTACCCATAATTCTCACTCTTGGCACTATTGACAACCAGTTTGATTCGAGTTACCCAAAATATGAGTTATCGAAGTTCGACTTACTGAAGTTCGACTGTATTTATATTATTATATAATGCAATAAATTATAATTTCATAGTAAAGTAGAGATGTATCAAGAATAGAAAAAAAGCAATCAAAATTATACGTTAGAACAGCAGAACATTAAAGTTTCATTAAAATTTAATTTAAAGAACATATTTTATTAAAATAAAATCATATTTTTATACGTTGTATCCGCAGTTATTCCATTATTCTTAATTTAAGTCTGCAAGCCACCATATTTTGTCCAACAAAAAATATACCGTTTGGAAAAAGTAATTTCTAATTACACATATCTTACAATACATTGGGTAAGGTGTAATTAGGCTCGTTAGGTCGAGTAGAAACAATGATTACATTAGGAAAGAATCGTGGAGTACTAGTAAGCACACATCTCGGAATTATATTAATCATTAACACCTGGACGTGTCTAATTACTCAGTCACCGGTAACTCGCGTGTGTTTGTGTGCGTGTGTGCGTGATGTTCCCACGTCAACTACACCGCGGGCGAAGAGTATTTGAGGAGACCAGGAGTTCCCAACAAAGCACTAAATGTTCTTAGAGTAAGGGCCTTGCAATTGCAAATTTTAGAAAATACTTAGAATCCATCTGGCCAATTCTGAAATCGTTTGTTTTATATTATACTTTTTCTAGCCACAATCTAGGTTAAAAATTTATATTAGATTTGAGTCTCGTAGTGATGCACGCGAGGCGAGAGGAGACGAGAAATATAAAACATCGATCTCGTCTCGTTTTCGAATCTGTAATCTCGATCTCGCTCTCGTTCTCGCACATTTTTTTGAGTCTCAACTCGTTCTCGCACGAAAGTCTCGCGAGAGTCTCGGTATAAAAATAAACGCTTGCGCACTATGTATTTACGTAACTGTTCGCACCAATAGCAGCGTCTTCTATGTATTTGCAATTGTATAACTATAATAAAGAGATGAAACACTAAATTCTGGTCACCAAATTATTTCAATACGAACATAATGTTTATTCATTTACGGTCACCAGAAAATGTGATAAGTTAGCAAATTATTTAATTTACCTCTAAAATTTCCAATTTATCATCAAATTGTGATCTCTAAACTATTTCAATTCGACCATCTGTCAATACATTCTATCATCAGTAAAACAAATTAAACATTAAAAAATTATTTTTGTAACTAAAAGTACCTACACTTTTTCATTAAATATATGCCACTATTTAAGTAAGATTAAGTAATAAAAAACCGCTACCCTGGTAACCCGTCGGCAACCAATCACTCCGCTTCTCTCCCTGTTGGCCCCCATCGATGCTTAATATAACATCCTTTACTTTTCAGGGGCGACGATAATTTTATTAACCGTGGTTTTAACTGGGGTGAATTAGGGGATGAAATATTGGAGAAAACTAGTTCTATAGGATGCAATACCGATTTTGTCTTTATTTTTGCATTTCCTCGCTCTGGGAACGATACTAATCGAATCGACTCTAGATAGACTCAAAAAATATAGCGAATTCGTATAATTTTCACATTTACGTGTTCTATGCATGAATTAGCGTTGACTCCACTCCTTGTACGGTACATTTTTCATTGAATTTATGAATCAAAGCTATAAAGTTACAAATACTTTTTATTGCGAGACTCTCGCGAGATTTCTCGCTTCCCGCAATTGTTATATCGATGTCGCCTCGAATTTAAAACTGCAATCTCGCTCTCGTTCTCGTCTCGCATAATGCAACGAGACGAGACGAGATGCGAGAGTACTCTCGCCTCGTCGTGCATCACTAGAGTCTCGTTTAAATTTTAATAGGAGTTTGGTTGTCACTTAATTTAAACGTCATTTCTTTGACGATTATTCTTTTAAAATGTGCACTTACTTTTTGCCCAACAATGACAACTGTCTAAGAAAAGACCGCGTACGTTTAATGGTTAACCGAAATGAAATACTTTGTCCAGGTGTAAAAGAAGTTGACAATAGAGTACCACATTTCAAGAATATAGGTCTTGTGCAAGATATTGAATTAAAATTTTAACTATGACAAGAAATATAAAACCTAAGTAACCTTTTTTGGAAACGCAATAGAGATAATATAAAATTACAAAGTAGAAAGTAAGAATGGAAATCTATATTTATGTAAATTTGTTTATACATATACTTCTTGCACATATGCCCAGATTTATAAAAGATGGATAAGTAAATTAATATATTTCTGATGTTAGGATACACCCAAGTGTGAAAATTGAATAAGGAATGTACGAAAGGTTTAAAAAACCATTAAAGTCTTATTCACACTGTTCTAATTCTTTATTGCGACCATTTTCAAGCGGTGCGAACTGTAAAACTACAGAAGTTGGATTCTACTGCATTTACGGAAGAAACCGTCCATTGAAATTTTGAAAAAATATCAAAAAATTCGTAAAACAAATAAAGTCACCAACACTTTATGTCTATGAATGAAACAAAAGGTCGCAATAAAGAATTAGAAAAGTGTGAATAAGACTTTAATGGTTTTTTATACCTTTCATACATTCCTTAATATATTTCTTTTCAAGTAAGAAAATAGTAGATGACGCTGGAGAGCCGACCGTTGTTACATGCATTAAATAAATAATTTAAATTCGTGAATCCAAATTTTGTCAATAATAAATATTTTTCTGTGTAAAAAAGTACAAGATCTGAATATTAAAAGTTATAACAAAACATGGTTAAACATTACTTGATTCTGTAGATTTTATTTGATAACTGGCAACTGACAGGTTATATTTTTTTCGTTATTGTGAACTAGATTTGCATGCTGACCAATCAAAGGACAGAATTTAAATTCATATGTAAACCAACGCTATTTTCTTACGTGAAATAAAGTATAGCAAACTAAAATTTACTCTTGAAGTAAAATAGTTTATTCCAGAGATTTTCTTTTATAAAGCAAAAATAAAAATACTAGCTAAGTAAATCTACAGAATAAATTTCTCCGATATTCGAGGACGTAAATCTTATTCTGTAGAATAAATCTGACACACACGTTAACATTAATAGGGGACTACAGCGCAATTGATTTAAGAGAAATTAGGAGAAAATATTGAAAGTATATGCTAAATAATAAATATTAATAAGGAAATAAATCATTGAAATACTTCGGAAATAAGGAGATTTTTGTTATAGAAGCTCGTCACTCATATGAAATCCATATATATATATATATATATATATATATATATATATATATATATATATATATATATATATATATATATATATATATATATATATATATATATTATTTTGACTGGCGACTCAAAGACGTCCTATAAGTACATAACGAATACCCAGTTAGGAGCGAGGCCTACTAGCAATAGAAGTAGAGAAATTCAAATAACGGAGGCGTGGCTATCAGTCCAGTAGTGCAATTCTCAAACAGTTTTTATTTGAATATAAATATTTTGCATTAAACTAAATAATTTAAATACATTTCCAATTATAAAACATGTAAACTTGTACAGTATAATAATATTCATTTATTTTTTATAAATATAAATTAGAAATAGCATATATTTGAAGAATATTTAGGTCCACGAAGAAAATAGTTTGATATAAAAACTTATATTCGTGACGTCACATCTATATTTTCAAATTTCGGAGGACTATAACTCGCTTATTAATAGGAATTTTTTCACAGACAGTCTTAGTTTTACTTATACGTTCAGATGAAATTATATTTAAAAAATGGTGGAATCCCCTATCATAAATTTCATCCTATTCATTATTTTTACATTTATTTATCTCCCATTTGCTTTGTCTGTTTTTGTGTAATTTTTCCCCGATCTCCCTTTTTTCTATTTTAGTTAGCACTTTATGACACACCTTATTTTCTATTTTGATTTTGGATTTATTTCGTGTCAGGAACATGCATAATATAATATTATTAAAACATATATAAAACACATTGGGTCGAATTCAGCACTCTTCTTTAACTAAAGAAGCTTATCTAAAAATAGCAAAATAAAGACAGACATATGTATCGATGCATTAATAAGAAAAAGTTGCAAGTTGTTTTCATAGTTACTAGAGACGATCACTACACTAGTGAAGAGTGCTGAATTCGGCCCATTAACATTATCGTCAGTAGTGGTCTTAGGAAATACCGTTTTGTAATGTTTTATCTTGGATTTATCAATCTCTCTTATGCTCCAGTAGTGGAAAGATTAGCCTGTATAAGAAACCATAGCCTGAGTATACTACGGTATTCACACACTTTTCATGGAGGCTCTTTTCCTTGTCGCCAGTTAAAAGAGTAGTTGCAAAATATATAAAAAATTAAAATTTTATTACCATTCTGGCGTATCGGTTCCTAATATAGTGAAAAACAATATGAAATGTCTATAATTATAGAAAATATTTAAATGTAAATCACAAAATCGAGCACAAAATAATGACAGATGTAGTGTCTCTGTTGGTAAATCATTAGGATAAAATAGCTACTGTGCAAATATTTATTTTACTCTGTAACTTGTTTTATGAAACAGACATTTTTATTTACTTATCGATTAAATTTACTTTTAAAATAATAACTCAGCAGTTTATTCGATGTTTATAAATCGGATATAGACGAATTTTTGTCGAAATTATCTTCTGGATAAATTTGAGATTTATGTTAACTAAATTTATATTTTCAATAATTTTACAAATATATTAAATTTTACCTTGCATATACTGAAGATACTCTTTTACTGCACACGAGTGTATGTTATGTGTTATTGTCCAGTAATAATATATATTTACAATAACAATAATTGCGTTAACTATAGTATCTGAGTATATGCCCCATTAAATTGAGCAATAACATAGTCGTTTTGAAACAAACCATATCATTTATTTGTTAGTTTGAGATTCTCTGACTCCAGCAAAGCATGGAAAGCCAAGTACCTGCAGTGTAAACTTATTTGAAAATGAACGTTTTATGGTTCCGAGTAGTTATGAGTTAGCTATTAGGAAACAATGAAGACTAATATTTAGTGTCGACTTAACAAGGTAAAGACAGAGTTTAACTTACACATAACAGTGATACACGAAGGGATTTTTCTGCCGATGCTGCAAATGGCAAAGTTTCTCACTAGTGCTAACACTTTCGGTTTCAACGAGACTTCGCCTTTGTACAGCTGCTAATAGTAAAAGATATATTGTTTGCATATGGTTTCAAGAAAGAGCTTAGATGCGTTATTTGTAATTGTATGGAGTATTATATTAAGCGACATATACGTACAAGAATATCACATTAATTTTACAATTGTTATAAAAATATCAAATTACATTTTTGCACTTCACTAGGAAATAAGTTCGGAAAAGCTTTTTAGTTTATGTTCAATATTTGACATAGGCAAAAGGCATAATTTTTAAATGAATATATTATTATAAACAAATTAATAAAGTAGAACTCTAATAATAGATATCACTCAAGACATCAATGCTGAAAATGTTTAATTCCAAATATATTTGTTAAAACACAGGGTGTTGACGGTCAGGTGCGAACATAGGGATTTAATGTGAGATTTTAATTTTACGCAATTTCATGCTCTCCTATTCATTTTACGGCAAATCTGTAGAGTAAAGTTGTTTAAAATTAAAAATTACATTTAAAACTCTGTTTGCATTTTTTACCTTCCGTCACCTTTAGGTAAGGAAGGTATTGTCATTAGTCACAAAATTCGATGGTGAGTTTTTAATGAATAAGCACGTTTTAGAATCCCTAGAATACGATTTTACTATTTTTGCAATGATGTCTGTATGTTTGGGTGTATGTATGTGTGTGTGTTTGTGTGTGTGTGTGTGTGTGTGTGTGTGTGTGTGTGTGTCGATTTTTTCTCCGTTGATAACTCCAACACTACTCTAAAAATTATAATTCTTTCGTATTTCTCTTCGTTACATCCACATGAAGAGCTGATTAGATTTTGATTATAATTGGTCAACCGGAAGTACCCACATTTGAAGATTTTAACAATTTTTCTTGAAAAATAATGATAAATAATGTTATTTTACATTTAATGTTATTATAAATATTAAATAATATTTTATTCTCTATACGATTTGACTGCAGTTAGCCTTCATATTAAATGGATATAGAGTTAAAAATTATAAATGAAATTTCACAAATTAGCCAGCTATACTATAACTATGGAAACAGCTACTATATTAACAAAATTCTGATTGAAAGATGTCAGTGTCCAGTGCAATTGACAGAATATGTTTGTGTTATAATTTTACTGGAAATATAGGACTTTTGCTAAAACTTTCTGTATGGAACTTGTATAAAACACATACAACTGTCGGCAGGTAATGTACAAGATATAGAATCTTTTGCAAGCAACTTTCTGTACGAAATTTATACAAAATGCATAGAACTGACGGAAGGTAATGTGCTGGCCACATCAGGTTTTTTTGTTTGATATGTCCAGATGGCAGCATAGCACTCTGAAAGTGATATGAATCAATCAGATATTAAATATCGCCGATGTAATTTTAGCTAAAGTAAAGATTTATTTATGCAGCCCTACTTTTTATTTTACTTTTTTTTTTCGCTTTTACTGTTGCTTTAAGTTTGGTACTTTATGCAGCTACTTAAGCCTTCGGTGCACATGCGCAGATGTGATTTTCCTGGGTTATAGTCGTAAATATAAACAGATAATAGCTATTTGTGTATTAAGATCAATCACCTAACGCACATAGCCAATTATTAATTTTTGTCGTTTTGTATACGCTTGGAAAACAACCATATTGTTTTTATGTCTCTTTCTATTTTCAAACTAGAGATAGGTGGATAAAAAGATAAAAATATTATTTTTTAAGTTAATGGTACCTACGAGTATATGAATATAAAACGCGACTTAAGAAAACTTGCATTTCTGATAACTATTTCTCTAATTTATGAATATATTTACAAAGGTGGCATCTATCAATCTTATTATTTTGGCAAACTACATACGAAATATAACAAGAACGGAATATTTAAAAAACAGTAAATTAAAAGTTATCGTAGACCCTCACCACGTTGCCTGTACCTACTACTTCAGTAGAAAATAATTGTTTTTGAATATAACAAGTACATTATACCGTACTACGAGTAAATGAAGTCTAGCATTCGTAAGTTTATTGGTGTCCAAATAGGTGTATGATGACCTGTCTCTGAAGTAATTAATCCAAATTGGAGGTGCACAAAACAGTCAGTGCAGTGGGAGTTGCGTTGGAATTAGCATAAACACATCATGTCCGTCACCGTCCGAAAACCGGTAATGATCCTGCACCACGTCCACTTCCGGCTAATGTCACTTTGATTCGGCGTGGCATCTGTCAGTCGGCTGTTAGTTTTCCACTAGTTCCGAAACCCGTAATTCATTCGAATGGCCGTGCTTTTGTTCTCACGATACCGTGATTAATATTCATGTCAATTTTCATTCCTTTCTGAACTGATGCATTTACGTGTTATTGTTTTGTTGTGCTGTACGCACGCTGTTATTTCACAACATGATCGTTACTCGTTAGGTATTTAACGAATAACGAATGCGTTCTGGGAAAGAAAGATGCTGTATAGTGGTCATCATGAATGAAATTAGAGCTGACACTTGCACTTACTCCATTTACTCACGATTTCTTCACGCCTCGAGCGTGTAATATCATTAATTTCGATATGGACTGCCGATAATAACACTCATATTACATCTGCAGGTATACAGACAAACCACAAACCAGTACTGTGTCCGTAAAGTGGTTCCAGTATTTTTTTAATCAACCCAAAAAAGGCTTTCAAAAATGGGCAAAACTCAAAAAATGCCAATAAAACACACTGGGTCGGACTTTTTTTCGGGTAATATTGGATATCTGTATTGAATTTCTTTTCTATTCTTCTATTTACTTTTTACCTTCCGTCACCTTTAGGTAAGGAAGGTATTGTCTTTGGTCAAAAAATTCGGTGGTGAGTTTTTGATGAATAAGCACGTTTTAGGGTCCCTAGAATACGATTTTACTATTTTTACGATGACGCCTGAATGTGTGTGTGTGTGTGTGTGTGTGTGTGTGTGTGTGTGTGTGTGTGTGTGTGTATGTGTGTATGTGTGTGTATGTGTGTGTATGTGTGTGTATGTGTGTGTATGTGTGTGTGTGTGTCTGTGTGTGACAAAATTTTCTAATGCGATAACTCTAATACTACAATTCCAAAAATTATAATTCTTTCGTATTCCTCTTCGTTATATCCATGTGAAGAGCTGATTACATTTTGGTTATAATTGGTCAACCGGAAGTACCCTCATTTAAAGATTTAACAGTTTTTCTTGAAAAAAACGATGTTAAATATCATTATTTCACATTTAATGTTATTATAAACATTAAAGAATATTTTATTTTCTATTTGAATGCATTTTATACTTCATATTAAATGGATAGAGAGTTAAAAAATAATAAAGAAATTAAATATCATATATTAGCCAGCTATGCTATAACTCTGAAAACAGCTGCTATATTAAGAAAATTCTGATTGAATGGTGTCACTGTCAAGTGCATTTGACAGTATGTTTTTGTTATAATTTTACTGGAAATATAGGATCTTTTGCTAGAAACTTTCTGTATGGAATTTGTATAAAATACATACAACTGCCTTAAGGTAATGTACAAGAAATAGAATCTTTTACAAGGACCGTAGAACTGAAGGAAGGTAATGTGCTGGCCACATCATATTTTTTGTTTTTAAAACGTTACTAATATTATTTTGAAATTCATAGTATGAGTTTTTCATATGCTTTATGGAGGTTTGATTCGACTGAGTTACGGTTCTAGTCATACCGGTTTCCGAGAAGTATTTTGAAATGATTATTAGTTCTTTGATAGTGACATTTATGTGTCAGTTACATACATATGAATAACTGCGTTTAGTTTGTTTAAAGTGTCTTATTCATAAAATATGTAGAAAAAATATTGATGCAGGTCTATAGAAAATTTAATAATTTTTAATTTTTATAATAACATTAATCTCTACAAAATAACATTTAAAGGTATTTTTCGAAGTAAAACTATTTTGACCTTCAAGTAAAGTGCCATTTCCGGTTATCCGATTTACACTAAAATCTAATGGGCTCTTTCCATATTAGAAAAAGTTCGAAATACAAGTTTTCAAAATTTTCTGAATGATAATATTTGAATTAGAGTAGAGGATCCACACATACATATACACGTACACACATACACATATACACACATACACACATACACAGATACACACATACACACATACACACATACACACATACACACATTCACACATACACACATACCCACATACACACATACACACATGCACACATACACACATACACACATACATACACACATACACGTACTCATTTACCAAAATCTCGATATGCGATTTTTAGCACGATCCCTATACCTCCCTTACCAAGGGTAACAATATAGATTTTGTTATCCAACATACGTGTTATCACAATTACAAGAATTTGTAACCATATGATCAATCAAAGCAGACCTAAATTTAAAATGCCATAACTCAAGCACTTGCATATTTCTAGTGTTTGATTAATAGGTTAGCTACTGCATTTGCAAAATACATTCATTTATATTACTTATAACAAACATAAATAAAAACTTAATATACTTGATGCAAATTCTCATAACTGTAAATTGCATACTTAACCTGAATTTAACCATCCTCCTAACCCGCATTCCGCCTTAGCTAAGCATATCAAACTCCATTTCTTACAACTTTTGTTATCTTCGCCGGAAACACGTCCATAATTTCAAATTTAATCCTGGCATTTCGTAAAAAAATTACGCATGTAAACACAACTGTTGCACGTGTAAACGGATTACCCATTGCTGATTCTGCGGCACAAGAAGGCAACGTGGCCGTGACGTGAAATGAAACCGCAACTCGAAAGTTTTAATATCAGCGCGCTTTGGTTTCAGGATTTCAGTTTCAGCATTCAGCTCAAACACGGAGAGAGGTTTCAACGAAATAAACACGGCCTATTTACATGAAATTCATATAAAATGCCGAGATAATTAGGTCATAACCTCGGATGTTTTTATTTGATATGTAGGATATCGCGACTGCCTCAAAAATTTAATTATACTTTTTAATTTTATCTCAAATTGTGCAAGGTAGACTTTATTAAATTACAAAATTTAAATGACGCGATATTAACTACATTTTAGATTTTATTAAGTCCACCTTTTGTTGCGTATCTTGTTGTAAGTAATATATTAAAAAATATTAACAAAGAATTACTATGTACGAGCCCAAACTCATCAGCCGGTTTGGATTTTCAATAAATTATAAAACCTATACACAAATGGTTAGAAATTTCTCCAAAATTCTTTCGGCTACTTTAAATATAGACTTACAACTTAAAAAATCTGATGTGGCCAGCACATTACCTTCCGTCAGATCTATGCATTTTGTTCAAATTTCATACAGAAAGTTCCTTGCAAAAGATTCTATTTCCTTTTGTAAATTACATTCTGGCAGTTGTATGTATTTTATACAAATTCCATACAGAAAGTTTCTAGCAAAAGATCCTATATTTCTAGTAAAATTATAACACAAATATACTATCACGGATAACCTCCACTACAAAAAGGACAGTTAATGTATTTTTCGAAATACAAAATAGTGACGTCTTCAGATTGCTTCCATGAACTAACGCACACTGTGATGGCTTGGTCGGCTTGGTAGTTTGTGACATAGGAGACATGTCATGTATAGAGAAATTGAAATTTTAAATTTTTAAAATAAAAGACAATAAGAAAATTAAATATAAGTACATACATATATTTTAAATAATCACATTACAATAACTATAAATTCATTTCTAAATAAATTTAAAATGACTTGCCAGATAGACATACACTTCTATTTTAATATTTATTTATATGTAAGATAAAAGGATATTGGAAATGGTACGAAAATTCATCATTAAATATAAAAGTAAATGTCTATTTACTTCTTTGTACTGCACTTTATAACAAACAGCACAACGAATGTTCATCAGCTTATTGAATTTCATTTCCATATTACGTCAAAAAATAAACACAGTTAATACACTGGAGAAATCACGACAAATCACTACTGTCACTATAACTAAAACTATAAACTATTACACATTGAATTATCAAATAATTAAAGATGTTAAAGCGTACGTTCAATGACATGTGTGATGACTTATGTGACTACAATGCAAAATATTGCAAAATGTATTGAAATCAAAGGTGACTTAATCCATTTTCTTAAAATTTAAGCACTGCCCCGCCTCTACAGTTTGCTTCCTGGAACTATGATAGTGTTTTGGCACATTCATTTAGCTGTCAACTGCACTTGACACTGACACCTTCCAATCAGAATTTTCTTAATATAGCAGCTTTAACTCTATATCAATTTAATATGAAGCATAAAATGCATTCAAATCGTATAGAGAATAAAATATTCTTTAATATTTATAGTAACATTAAATGTGAAAAAATGATATTTCACATCGTTTTTTCAAGAAAAACTGTTAAAATCTTCAAATTAGGTTACTTCCGATCGATCAATTATAACCAAAATCTAATCAGCTCTTCATATGGATCTAAAGAAAAGGAATACGCAAAAATTATAATTCTTGGAAAGGTGGTATTGGAGTTATGCGATTTGAAAAAATCGTCACACACATACATACATACATACAAACATACATACATACATACATCCATCCATACATACAGACATCATCGTAAAAATAGTAAAATCGTATTCCACGGACCCTAAAACGTGCTTATACATTAAAAACTCTTCATCGAATTTTTGATCAAAGACAATACCTTCCTTACCTAAAGGTAAAATAGTATTGATAAAATATGTAATAACAATAGTTTCCCAAAAAGGCCGTGCATGGTCATTTTACCAAAATTTTGCCCAAATGGTTTTGAAAACATTATAAGCAATAATATAAAAGCCATTAATTTTTAACTTCAATATTAAAATGAAATTGCTAGCTAAAAGCAAACACAAATTTTTCTCTGTAGAAGTTGCGAACTCCATTATTATCTTTGTTTACAAAATGAAGTAAATTTTCTTTTCCCTTGTAATTACTAACAAGTGCTGATAAAAGATATGCATGTTTCACCCCTACTTAATGATTGTGTTTCCCCAAAGGGTAAACATTCCTCATAGGTTTTCCTGCAACTGTACAACCCCTGGAATATACATCACGGCATTTTGCAATTAATCGGCAAAATACGAGAACGTTATTACAACGGAAATAAATTATTCACGACAATTCAAAAATAGGCGGGTAATTTTATTTCACGCCGGGAAAATTGAACTGGCGTATTGACGACGCAATAGAATTATTCCGCTCTCGTGTATCTATTCATGTATAATTGTAAATTATATTTGTATGGCAACATTGCCAACAACCAGTGACACAATTGTTGCATTTTCTGTAGCATGGAAACTTTTACGAGGAATAGCAATTTTCTTTCATCACCATCAATTCAATTGGACACAGATCAAAGCTTGTTAAAATTATATAAAAGCATTAACAATAAAAGAAAATTATGGGATATATTTTTGCTTTAATACTAGGTTGTTCTGTAAAAATCAATGTACTCAAACTGTTTCCCTAATTTAATTCTTAATGAAGCTACAAAATAAAATAAAACTGAACATCTTAACTTATTTTTGCTATGGCGTTTATCTACGCTTCCTTTGAAATTTTATATAATAACATTAGAATTTATTTTAATAAAGACTGTTTTTCAATAGTGAATTTCTGTAACTTATTTACTGTGAATTATATTAAAGTAAATGTTTTGTGAAAAATTCATGGATCCCACTAGGATTTGAACCTAGGACTAAAAAAATCTGATGTGGCCAGCACATTACCTTCCGTCAGTTCTATGTATTTTAGGCGCTATCTTTTTAGGGGGAAAATGAACTGATCTTACCTCGTACTTAACTGAACTGAACTAATCCTAAAAAGAACAGTATATTTTTTTTTAAAATAAGAAGTTATAGTCTGTTAATTTGATTTTGACATTAAATTCTTTTGCCTTTGTGTATTTAAGTATGGAAGTATTTCTTATGGTAATGAAACATGATATAACATTTCAAACTGATTAATTTCTTCTATTCATGTCATTTTAATATCAAATACTTACAAAAAAGACAAAATACAAAGCAGTCAGTCATATTGACGTGAGATTGACATTCGGGATCAGTTCAGGAGCTATATGATCCTGTTTCAAAGGTGGTGCTTCGCGGGGGCGGGGACGAAGAAACTGGGTAGTACAAGATCATTTATCCCCTTTTAAAAATAATGATTTGGGGTAGATGTGTGCTACTCGGAGTTGATCGTCTTAATAAAAAGAAAGCGGCTTTTGTATAAATGTCATACATAGAGTTCCTTGTAAAAGATTATATTTCTTGTACATTACCTTAAAGCAGTCGTATGTATTTTATACAAATTCCATACAGAACAAAATATCCTATATTTCCAGTAGCAAAATTATAACACAAACATACTGTCAACTGCACTTGACATTGACACTTTTCAATCAGAATTTTCTTAATATAGCAGCTGTTTCCAGAGTTATAACATAGCTGACTAATATGTATGATATTTAATTTCTTTATAATTTTTTAACTCTATATCCATTTAATATGAAGTATAAAATGCATCCAAATCGTATAGAGAATAAAATATTCTTTAAGATTTATAATAACATTGAATGTGAAAAAATGATATTTAACATCGGTTTTTCAAGAAAAACTATTAAAATCTTCAAATGAGGGTACTTCCGGTTGACCAATTCTTACCAGAATCTAATCAGCTCTTCATATGGACGTACAGAAGGAGAATACGAAAGAATTATAATTTTTTGATTTGTAGTATTAGAGTTATCGCATTAGAAAAATTTGTCACACACAGACACACACACACACACACACACACACATACATACACACACACACATACAGACATCATCGTAAAAATAGTAAAATCGTATTCTAGGGACCCTAAAACGTGCTCATTCATCAAAAACTCACCACCGAATTTTTTGACCAAAGACAATACCTTCCTTACCTAAAGGTGACGGAAGGTAAAAAATGTTGATTGAAAATATTATTCATACCTTTAATGAAATTTACTTACAAAGTCAAATTATACACATATATATTTCTCTATTTAAGTCTTGTATGCAGCTGTCACCGTTTACCCTCCAACCGGACTCACCGAGCCGCAGTTTTACCACTGTCGTACTACCGGTTGGATTTCAGCCGTTGTTACATTTTTTTAAGATATATAAATGGCCAGCTTATAGCATCCAGGTGTGATAAATACAAACAGAGCTGGGAAAAGTACCGGAAAGTAACACTTGAAGTACAAGTACCAAGTATCTTAATGTTTCTAAATGTACTTGAAGTACAAGTACTTTTTTAGTTTCTAAAGTACTTGAAAGTACCAAGTACTTGAAAAAGTACTGGACCATAAAAGGTATTGGATTATTTAAAACAAGATTTCCTCGCTGGGACTGCCGTATCACCTAGCGATCGCATGACGTAAAATTGACGTCATATGATCGACAAGCGATACGAGAAGCTGTACAGAGATGTTAGAATGACGTCATTTTTACGTCATGCAATCGCCAGGCGATACGTCAAAGTCCCAGCACGGAAGTTAGGTAATATAAATATTTTATGTATATGCAGAATGCAGATTAGAATTAATTTATTTATGCCAAAAAATTGCTAATATATGTTAACTTTCATATTATCGCTGAAAATATATTTATTAATGAAATTCACATAATTATGTACTACAGGAATAACACCACACCACTGCAAAAGGAACACTGACAGACAAACAATTCTCATAACATTGTTAACTTTTAAATTATTCATCGCAATTCAAGTATATTTAAAGTAATTCAAGTACATTTAAAATACTTCAAGTACATTTAAAATACTTCAAGTATATTTAAAGTACTTCAAGTATTTAAAAATACTTTTCATAGTACTTCAAGTATTTTTCCAAGTATTAAGTACCAAGTACATGTGAATAGACTTTGTCAAGTACAAAGTACTATAAATAGAAAGTACTTCAAGTACAGTCAGTCGACGGGAATCGAACGCACGGAACATGCTTCGGGTGACGTCACTGTTACGAGATAAGCCACTCGGCCAGCAAGCCGAAATATATATATATATATATATATATATATATATATATATATATATATATATATATATATATATATATATATATATATATATATATATATATATATATATATATGCAGGGTCTAACAACTAAACGAGCAAAATAATTTCTATATTATTAAAGATACAGTAAAATTCTATGAGACGATCTTATGGAAGACCAAGAGGGATATCCGAATAGAGAAGAAAATATTTTTTTAAACCCGTGGTTCTTAAGTTACAATACAAAGTTATATTTTCTTAAATGGGATGATATCAATTTTTAGGGCCATTCGATAGAGTATTTTTTTCTGAATTCAACAATGTGATTATTTCATATTCTTACATAACAAAAGTATTGAGAAAAATTCAATTGAAATTTAAATAAATTTGATTTTTATAGTTATTTTTCAGTAGGTTTTGTATGAAAAACAATTGACCTTAAATTAAAATTTGTTAATAACGTTATAAATAGTGGTCTATTTGATTTATATCCTAAATAATTGAAATTGTCAAATAAAAGTTTTCGTTTTTCATACATAGCCTACTGAAAAATGACTATAAAATATAAATTTCAATTGAATATTTCTCAATATTTTTGTTATGCAAAGATATAAAATGATTATATTGAATTCAGAAAAAAATACTGTATCGGATGAGCCTAAAGAATATATATCATCCCATTTAAAAAAAGATAACATTGTATTGTAACTTGTGAAGCACTGGTTTAAAAAATATTTTCTTCTCTAATCCGATGTCCCCCTTGGTCTTTTATAAAAATGTATTATAGAATTTTTTTTTGTATCTTTAATAATATAGAAATTATTTGAGGTAGCTCGTTTAGCTGTTACATTCTGTATATATATATATATATATATATATATATATATATATATATATATATATATATATATATATATATATATATATATATAAATAAATAAATGTAAAAAGACATCTCAAATTGATAATTATTTATTTATATTTAAATTCTATTCTTCTTTCTTTTTAAATATAAATAAAATATATCATCACGGCATATTACCCATTGCTGGGTGTGCCAATCTGCTTGTACACAGATTTCGGTAATAATGAAATATTTGCACCGTGCAGGCGCTTACCAGGCGTCACCTCTTTCTTTTTGATTTACAATTTTATCAATAACCCTATTATTGCGCAATGCCATTCTTACGTGAGCAATACTATAGATCATTTGCAAAGGATGTTTGTAGTTTAGTGTCTAGTCTACACTACAATCAAACGAATCTCTATAATGCTCCTATTATTAGTTATGAGAACTGGGTTTATTTAGTGGCAACGATTTGTACAAGCAATAAAGCTTTGGTTCCATCAGCACTCGAATAAAACATCATTTATTGGCACTTATATATCTGAATAGTCGATAAAATCGACATTAATTACGTGAAATTGGCGTAGCTGGTGCAACACACGCGATAGTGTGCGATAGTGTGTGTAATCTTCAACCGTTTCATATCGATATCTGATTGGTAAATGTTGTAATTACGCTCATCGAGTCATGCGTTATGTGGGCTTTATGGCCATCGGATTCCGAATTATGCTCTGTGATATTGTTTCTGACTCCTACGATGACATATATACACTGACTAATTGGATGCAATCGGCAAAGATAAATAAAAGCTAACAGCGGAGTTGAACAGCCTTTTCATCAGAGTGGATTGCCATATTTGAAACCTAAAACCATTACACTTCAATGATTTTATTGTAGATGTTGAGTATCTTGTCATGTAACATTTTAATATTTTTACTACAAATACAAATGAGAACTAATCTAATCTACAAATGCTATAAATTATAAAATGTTGTATCTTTCTACAGGACAATTAGAAGTAATTGTTTCAGTTAGGACCATTTTCATCAAACTCAGTTAAATAATTTATTCTTAAAAGTTTAAATAACCAAAGGAAAAATATTATTAAAATACAGATTTTTATTTCACCAATCTATGTTACCTTTAACAGTATAAAAGACACAGTTGACAGATTACAATATATTGCCAGTTCCTATATTTTTGTATAAATAATACAGTTGACTTTGTTATAATATAATTGAAACAGGTGTGTACATTTCTATTAAAACTTGTGTCTAATGGGGTCCGGTACTAAAAAAAATCTGATGTGGCCAGTACATAACCTCTCGCCAGATATTATCCCTGGTTGTACGCATTAAATATTTTTAAATACAAATACATATATTCATGTCTCGCTACAAAATAATTCTCACATATAGGTATCTGCAAAATCTATGGGATTTCTTTATTTTCTTTATATTCAATATCCTGAAATTTTCTTTTTCTACTTTCCTTTTCTTTTTTTTTATATTCGTCATTTTTTCGCAAATTCCTTTTATATTCTTTTGCGTTGTTGACTTTTTTTATTTTCATAATCTTCATAATGATGTACAAATATTTTTGACAGTGGCATACAAATATTTTTGACAGTGACATTTATGTGTCAATTACAAACATTTGAATTTCTTGCCTTGAAGTAGTTTGATCTGAGAATTTAGATTTAGATATAATAATGAATTTATATTTATCGAATAAAGAATTTAACGTTCTTTAATATAAGTAGGTACATAAATTTTCGATAAATAATATTTAGATAATTTTTTTCTTGTAACTACTACTTCCGGTTGTCCCATTGTTACCAAAACTTAATCAACTCTTCCCATTATTGTTAGATTGAGGAATCCGTAGTTAAAAATGTCTTATAGAATTTGAGAAATCGTGGATCCAACATCCACACACACATACGGACATCATCGTAAAAATGTTATAATCAGATTCTAGGGACCTTAAAATCTGCATATGCGATTTTTGGCATGAATTCAATACCTCTCTTAGCGAGAGGTAAAAAAGTTGCATATATTTTGTCATATAAAATATGACTAATTTTAAATGATTTTGTACCAAAATATTTTTAAAATATTAAACTTTTCATTCATAATTTCAATAAAAACGATTAGCACTATAACGATATGACGACACTACTGTATTTTTGTATCAGTGTACCAAGCGAAAAGAATATAATTTTATATTATTCATAATTGTGAAAATAAAATCCATATATTTATATATAGTTTTATTTTACATAAAAATGTATGAAACATTTATCATTTTTATTAAAATAAATCATATTTATTTAAAATCTTTATAACAACAGATTTTTTCTTTGACAAGGTACAACTATAGTTTCCTGAAAGTGACAGCTGACACTAGTTAACCCTTCTTGACATCAATTTTTGGCAGAATTAATGACATTGACAGATATAAATAAATTTAGTCAGTAGGCGAAGTAAAATTGCAGATATGACATCACACAAAATTAATTAAATTTAAAGAAATTATATTTCAAAAACTATAAACATTTGGAAAGTGTAACAAATGCTAAAATTCATCATTTTATTAAATCTTTCACAAAAAAAAAAAATAAATTGAAAAATGAGCACCGGACCCCATTGTACAGTATCTACCTAAAAAATTTTTTTTGATATACTTCGGTTAGCTAACTTAGTTCAAATTTGGTTTGTGAAATGTGGATTTAATTTAAATTGGTTCAATTAGTTAGCTAATCTGACATTTATCCTCAGTTTGGTTAAAAAAGCCATTAGCAATATAATTCTGAGGATCCTTTTATTTCACAGTTTGCATACTACCGTAAAGGAAGATATATTATTCGATATGTTATTTTTGGAATAAATACAAATAAATTAAGTTATACTAATAATAAAAATCTGTTGTGGTGGACACATAGTCTTTCGTCAATTCTACATACATATTTTAAATAAATTCCATTGAAAAAAATTCTAGCAAACTTTATATACAGGAAACAAAACGCGCAAAATAGAAGTTTAACATTTGGCATTATCGTCAATAATCAAATGGAAATAAAAAATCTGATGTGGCCAGCACATTACCTTCCGTTCTATGTATTTTGTACAAATTTCATACAAATAGTTCCTTGCAAAAGATTCTAGTTTTTGTACATTACCTTCCTGCAGTTGTATGTATTTTATATAAATTACATACAGAAAGTCTAGCAAAACATCCTATTTCCAGTAAAATTATAACACAAACATACTGTGTCAATTTCACTTGACACTGACATCTTTCAATCAGAATTTTCTAAATATAAATAGCTGTTTTCATAGCTATGGCTGCTTTATGAAATTTAATTTCTTTATAATTTTATAACTCTGTATCCATTTAATATGTAGTATAAAATGAAGTCAAATCGTATAGAGAATACAATGTTCTTTAATATTTACAATAACATTAAATGTGAAAAAATGTTATTCAACATTGTTTTTTCAAGAAAAACTATTAAAATCTTCAAATGTGGCTACTTCCGGCTGACCAATTATAACTAAAATCTAATCAGCTCTTCATATGGATGCAACGAAGAGGAATACGAAAGAATTATAATATTTGAAATTGTAGTATTAGAGTTATCGTAGAAGAAAATTTGTTACACACACACACACACACATACACACACACACACACACTCACACTCACACTCACACTCACACTCACACTCACACTCACACTCACACTCACACTCACACTCACACTCACACTCACACTCACACTCACACTCACACTCACACTCACACTCACACTCACACTCACACTCACACTCACACTCACACTCACACACACTCACACTCACACTCACACTCACACTCACACTCACACTCACACTCACACTCACACTCACACTCACACTCACACTCACACGCACACGCACACGCACACGCACACTCACACTCACACTCACACTCACACTCACACACACACACACCCACCCACCCACACACACACACCCACCCACACACACACACACACACACACACACACACACACACACACACACACACACACACACACACACACACACAGACAGACATCATCGTAAAAATGGTAAAATCGTATTCTAGGGACCTTAAAACGTGCTTCTTCATTAAAAACACCACCGAATTTTCTGACCAAAGACAATACCTACTTTACCTGAAGGTGACGGAAGGTAAAAACATGTAGAACAAAATATCATTTAAGATTTTAAGATCACTGTACTTGAATATAACAATGTAGACAATGATTATAATACCTAACATCATTAACACTGAATTGTACTGTCAGAATGAGATTTAAACATGACACCTGACAGCAAAAGTCATTATACATTTGCATGTATGTTTTACGATATATTGTTGACAGTTTTAAATAATATGACATTTTTTATTGACTAGTTTTAACCAGAAACTAATCAGCTCGAGCCATAAATGCAAAAATTTAAAATAGAATTTCAATTTTTAGAATTGTAATATGTACTGGAGTTTTCATAGTAAAAAGCACCACATATATCTACATATATCATCGTTGATACATGCAATTTATAAATTAAATAATTGGAACATTTTTTAATTTGAGACACAAAAATTAGCGTTGAACACGTTGAAATTGGTGGCAGCGCTTTATGTTACAATCGAATGAAAATTTATATGATTGATTACACTCATGAAATTGATATCATTATTTCAATTTTTAACTGCATGTAGAATTGTAAACAAATATTTGTCATTTGCAAATAAAAAATTTAAATCAAATTTAGCAATATAATTTCCATGTGAACGCTATATTGTCGCAAATAATATATACAAATAATTAATACTACATTTAAATTTTCATGAAATTGTTTTCATTCTGATTACAAATTTTAAATTTATTTATCAAATCAAGCAGAGTTAATTACAATAAATATTTGCTTTTTATTAAAACTATTTCAGGGTACTAAAAGCTATTAATTTTAAATGCCGCAGCCACAAATGATTAAATGAATTTAAAAATTTAATAAAATATAATAATATATTTAAATATATATTCAAATAAATTTCTCACAGTAATGCTATCAAGAAGATACATTTACATTATGTTGTTCGCCATTTTAAATTTAATTTATCAAAAATAGAGACAGTCAAAAGAAATCACATGGGATTTCAAAAACAGGCGGAATCAAAAGTAGATATAACTCTGGAAATCCCGAATTGTGAAAAGCAAAAATAAACTTACGGAAAATATACTATCTTAGAGTTTTTGAAGCTAATTTGATATGATTGAAATATTTACCTGTTTCTAGATATTAAACCCTTGGTTACATATACAAAAGTAGGCTGATAACTAAGTAATAACTGTATTTGTAGGGTAATATTATTACCATACTGATATGTCAACAACAGTCTACAAAATGAAAATAAAATCAAATGAAGGTATAATGCTATTCATTAATTCTTACAGATAACGTTAGTATATCGTTCTTATCATAAATAAAAATAAATAAATATATCATCACGGCATATTACCCATTGCTGGGCGTGCCAATCTGCTTTGTACGCAGATATCGGTAATGATGGTGACATATTTGTACCGTGCGGGCGTTTACCAGGCGTTACCTCACGGGCACTCATTGCTGGCGTGGAGGGTTCACCACAGGGGTCAATTTGGTGCTATTTAAAATCCGAAATATTTGGTTTACTTTATTCTAAAATAATAAACTTGCGGAATAAATAACTTAATTTGAATATTTGTTACATTGACTTAAATGTCAAAATAATTGTTGTGTTTATCATGGCATTCTGAAAGTAGCATTAATGAGAGAATTTCAAAAAATAATATTTATTAATAATGTGTTCATTTTCTGAAACCGATAAACTATTGAACAAACCACGGATGTTATGTATCATAACAAGCCTTAGATGTCTTAGAATCCGAGCTCTACGAGCTCGGATTTCAAACTGACATCTGCGGCATTTGTGATAGTCTCAACAATCATAGGTATGTTAATAGCTAAAAATTGTTAGGTCATTGCACACCTATAAATTAAAATTGAAATGTTCTTGTGTTATAAAATTTTGTCTATTTATTTCTGATGTAGCCCTTCAACTAACATTGGGTTAAATTCAGTTATTTTCCTTAGCCTAGTAAGTAATTGTATCATGCAACCATAGAAGTAGTTTGTATCTTTTTAATGTATCAATGTACGGCCCAAACTCATCTTAGTTCGGTCGGTTAAATTTCAACAAAAACCTGCGCAAATGGTGAGATATTTCTACAAATTTCCTTCGACTAGTTTAAAATAAACTGAATATGCGTTAATTCTGTTAAGATGAATTTATGCAGTCTACTTTTTATTTTACTTTTTCTTTTCCTTTTCGCTTTTACTTTTACTTTAAGTTTGGTCCTTTATGCAGCTACTTTAAAGCATTCAATACCCATGCGCAGATATGATTTTTCTGACATAGTCGGAAATGTAAATAGATAAATATATCCTGTTAAAATGGACAAGAATGTAATAATTTGTGCATACAAAAATATTATTATATAGTAAGTAAATATACTAACCAGTTTTATTTAATACAGACGCTATACTTTTTCAAATTCTTTTTGGCCACTTTATCCTTGAATAAAATATCTGTTTTATCATATAAGTGGGGATATTTTTGAATTATATCTTATAATAAACAATCTTGTTCCTTACTGATTTTTCGTTTGTATAACCTAAAACCTACACACAAAAACAAATACACAGCACGCTGACGTTTGTGAAGTGGAGCTTATGCGCAGTTTTGATATTCTTTTACTTTAACGGTCTTAAGTTGAATGTTGGTCAACTTAAGATCTTAAAGTAAAATTAAAAGTGTGCACATAAACCAGTACATATATTAACACACATTTAACTTTTATAAAGTAAAAGAAAAAGAAAAAGTAAAATAAAAAGTAGGCTGCATAAATCCATCTTTAGACATTAGGTACGTTCTATTGGTGTCAGAAATCTTCCTACTTCTTCTAGTAGAACATCAATGGTCAAAAAAATCGAAATATTCCTACGAATCATTCCAACTTCAGAGTTGGAAGCGTTGGTAGGAAGATATATAGAGTGGAGATAAATTCCAAATTTTACTAGCCGACTGTCGAGCGTACATTTCTGTCACATTTGTGAATGTTTAGAGTAGACTGTGCTCAGCAAAAATATCTCCTTTACGTTTTTATTATTTAATATATTTTTATATAATTATGATGTCTGTAATATATGCATAACAACATTTTGAAGATCCAAAGTAAACATGCAAAGGGGCTGTCCTTAAATTACGTAACGCAAAATTAGGCAATTGTTGATACCCCCTCCCTCCCTTGTAACGCACCCGTAACGCAAACATGTACCCCCCACCATATATTACGTAACGCAGTACTTGACCCCCCCCCCTAATTTTTTACTAGATATAAAAGTATATGGCCTCCTTAATATTCAGTTAAAATTTGAAACAGAAACTATTTAAATTAATGTACATAAAGATGAAAAATAACAGAACAGAACAGAAAATATTTAAATTAATGTACATAAAGATGAAAAATAATGTACTACTCTTGCCCTATTGCTTGTCACCCCAATTTCTTTACTGGATATAAAAGTATATAGCCTCCTTAATATTCAGTTTAAATTTGAAACAGAAACTATTTAAATTAATGTACATAAAGATAAAAAATAATGTACTACTCTTGGCCTACGGCTTGTCACCCCAATTTCTTTACTGGATATAAAAGTACATGGCCTCCTTAATATTCAGTTAAAATTTGAAACAGAAACAATTTAAATTAATGTACATAAAGATGAAAAATAACAGCACAGAAATTAAAAGCATATGCATTTGCATATGCTTTTAACAAACTATTGAAAAGTTTTTCCTTATCAACACTACTTGAATTCATGATTTAATATGAATTGCATTGCACGAATGAAAGACCACTGGCCCGAATTTGAACTGTGCCCGAAATCTGTTGATTGTTATTAAAAACAAACGACTGCCTGCATATACGAATTAGCACCGCGAAATTTGAATGTTTCAAAACTATTAAACAAGTTTAGCAATATTTTTTTATATTTTATCGTTACGTAACGCACACATTAACCCTCCCCCACCCCCTCGTAACACTTCGTAACGCTACTCTTGACCCCCACTCCCCCCCTTGAAGCGTTACTTTATTTAAGGACAGCCCCAAAGTTATTTTTAGTTGTTCACTAACAATAACACATAACCACTGCCAGTGTTCTATTGAATTTATTTTTTTACTTGACAGCACTTGACAGTTATTTGCTACTGAGCGTTCTATTGCCTTAAGAATATTCTTATTCTAGTATGAATATTTCTGACACCGATAGATATTGTATTCTTAAGCCCTGCACATTTTCCTATGAGTATTGGCCAATGTCTTGCAAGGTAGCTTTTACTGTAAGCACTGGATTTTTTTATACCAAAATTAAAAGGTGTTAACAGAAGATAAATCTGGACCTGATGATGACCCTTAAAATGACGGTCGAACTATTAACACCAGTCATTTGGTTCACAGTTTTTAAAAAGTTTTAAGTCAATATTTAACGTAGCCGAAATTATTTTCTATAGATTTCTAATCATTTATGTAGATTGTATAATTTGTTAAAAATGTAAACCGGCCTCTTTATTTTGTTATTTTTAGATAAGCCTCTTTAAAGAAGAGTGCTGAATTTATCCTATTGTCTCTACTACAATATTGATATCATATTTATTGAAACATTTTCACAATATTAATTCCCCATCTAGCGTGTATACTGTTTGCAAACTTGCGCCCATCTTGAGCCTTGAGATATCAACATCAGGCCTTTGTTTATCGCACGATCTCCTTAGCTCAACGGCTCTCGAGATCTCGAGTGGTGAGCAGAGTGAGCGTCGCTGCAGGGCTACTCCTGCACGACGCCTGGCGTCGAGTGCCCACTGTTTACAGAGGGGATGAGGGTAACTGAATGCGAGGAAAGGAACAATAAAGATTTGAGAAGTTAATGAATGAAAAGAGAGATTATCAATTATAAAGACTTCGCCATCTTGTTTTAGAAAGATATATTTCTCTGAAGTACCTACATATTTAAATTGTAGGTAAGTGGTAATTTAAAATACTGAGAGAAAACAATAATTTGCGTGGTACTGAAAATCTGATATCTATCACTAAATACCTAAAGTAAAGTTGAAAACGTATGTGAAAATATAAATTTTATTTAAAAAAAATTATTTGTTTTTTAATGAATTAAGAAAGAAGATTTTCTTTGACGTCATTATTTTGAACTGCACAAAAGGATGCATATTTAAGAATGTAACCTGTAGATGGCTAGCGAGTGCGAGTTTTAATTTGATTTTGACATTAATTCATTTTTCTGTCACTCTCTCTCTTCTTTATTATTTACAATTTGGATGGTTTCCGTTATTTTTATTACGTATTTCGATTTGTTAAGCAGGATTTTGAAGGATTTTAACTTAGCTTATACTCGTACAAGATTAAAACGACAAACGAAAATATTAACCTCCAAATAAAAAAAATTAGGCACTATTTTTGGGTAATCTGGAAGTTACAAATTTTGTATTTAATAAGCTACTTGCGTGGTGCTGAAAATCTGATATCTATCACTAAATACCTAAAGTAAAGTTGAAAACGTATGTAAAAATATAAATTTTATTTTAAATAAATTATTTGTTTTTTAATAAATTAAGAAAGATTATCTTTGACGTCATTATTTTGAACTGGAGAAAAGAATGCATATTTAAGAATGTAACCTGTAGATGGCTAGCGATTGCGAGTTTTAATTTTATTTTGATATTAATTCATTTTTATGTCACTCTCTTCTTTATTATTTACAATTTGCATGGTTTCTGTTATTTTTATTACGTATTTCGATTTGTTAAGCAAGATTTTGAAGGATTTTAGCTTAGCATATACTCGTACAAGATTAAAACGACAAACGAAAATATTAACCTCCAAACTATTATTCAAACGCCAAACAGATGATCTGTCATATTTAAATTACCTGCACATGCAGTAGCTAATGGACGTAGCGATGTTATTGTTTTACGGCCATTCATTGGTTCGGCGTAATTCTACGTCATACATGGCGGTAATTTAAATATTAAAATTTCATTATTTTTTTTTTTGGCCAATTAATGAAAATTTTGCCAAAAGAAAAATATGGGTAACAAGTTTTAATCGTCTCTTCAAAAATATTAAATAACAAATGGCACGCAAGTAGCCCATTAAAATATAGTTTCAAATACTGAACATTGAAACTGAAACTTTTTTTACTGGTTACGTTTATCGAAAGTTGATTGGTTTTGATTAATAAATATCGAAACGTAGCGTAACAAATAACAAAACGCTACACTTTGACAAATCTATCTGCGCAACTATAATTATTATAGTGATCCAGTTGATAGAAAAGTTTATACATTGATCAGTAATTGCATCTTCAATGTCAAAGTTAATTTTTAAAATAATAGTGATAAATTGATTTGAAATTAAAAGTTTTGTTGTTTCTTGTAATCATTCTTTCGAGTATTATTAGTATTACTTATGTGATCTCGTAGCCGCGTGCCAGAGTGTCTGGTCGCGAATCTGGGACACCGGGTTCGACCCCGACCGACGCCAAATATTTCGAATTTTAAATGGTACAAAATTGCGGCCTGTGGTGCACTCTCTACGCCAGCAAGGAGGGCCCGTGGGGTGACGTCTGGTAAACGCCCGCACGGTACAAATATGTCATCATCATTACCGATATCTGCGTACAAAGCAGATTAAATACCCAGCAATGGGTAATATGCCGTAAAATAAAATGCTGTTATTTCTTATAAAAATATGATTACTTTTGTCTCATATTTTTTCATTAAACTAATAATTTATATAATCATTTATATAAAGTGATGGATCTATTAATTGTAGTTTCCGTAATATATTCGTGAAGGAGTTACGAGTTATTTCCATGTGAAGAAATCAGATAGATGCGTTTACCTACTCATACTATTCCAACTATCAATAACATAGCATATATTGCACTAGTTATCAAACTCCACTTACAGATACACAAACTAGGAAACTCACGATTTTGGGGTCATATACTAAGAGCAGCGTACAGCAGAATAAATGTCATATATAGGGTGGTGACTCTAACACGGAACATAGGGATTTAATATGTAAAATCAGACATTCGTAATTTCCCGCTTCTCTAATTATTTCTAGGAAAAAAGCTTCAAATAAAAGTTGTAGGGCGTAAAATTCTATTTCTGAATCAATAAGCAAAATTAATATAATCTCGTGGCCGCGTGTCTAAGTGTCTGGTCGTGAATCTGGAACCGGGTTCCATCCCTACCGACGCCAAATATTTCCAATTTTAAATGGCACTAAATTTACCTGTGTGGCGCACTCTCCACGCCAGAAATGAGTGCTCGTCAGGTGACTCCTGGTAAACGCCCGCACGGTACAAATATGCCATCATCATTACCGATATCTGCGTACAAAGCAGATTGGCACACCCACATCCAGCAATGGGTAATATGCCGTGATGATATATTTATTTATTTTATTTATTTTAATTTAATCACCTCAAAATAGCGATAAATAAATAACATCATTTCAGTGAAATTGACATTGTTCATTAAAACAGAAATTACAAATAGACTGAAAAATAAACTAACATAACTTGACAGATAAACCGTTCATATTTGTTAATTTTTGTCTCAATCCCATGGCTATTGCTATTTTGCAGGTGATTTTCGACATTTTCATAGCTAATATCTGCCGTCATAAAGCAAGTAAAATTAATTTTGGTTATCGACTCAGATGTACAATTTTACGCTTTACAACTTTTATTTGAAGCTTTTTTACGTAAAATAATTAGAGATGCAGAAAACTACGAAAGTTTGATTTTACATGTTAAATCCCTAGGTTCCGGTGTTCGAGTTACCACCCTGTATCTCAAAAAAAAAATACTTTGATACTAAACGATATGTTAGGAATACATATTAGGAAAATACGTTCTATTGGTTTTGCGTTTTGGATTTAGTTATAAATATACGCAATTTATTTATTATTCCAGGGTCACGCTAGAATGATCGATAATTAGACACAAGATTCGTATATATTAGAATTTTATTTTAAATGTATTCAAAATAATTCCGTTCAACAATAATACAATTCACTTTTCTTTCTCTCTACTTCTTACAAACTCATAACTTCTCTTGTTTTGGAATTCTTTCAAAATAATCATCTTCAGCATCAATCGCTTCTTCAAACGAAAATCTTCTAGGGGAATATGGCGGGTGTTCTATTATTTTTACATTTTTTCGGCAAAATACTGAAAGAAATGCTCTCCATTCCATATTTTCAAAAACCAAACTTAATTTCAAATAAAAGATAAATAACTGTTTATAATTATAGTTCAAATTTAATTTTCTATGATCTTTCTGATCTTATTATTTTAGAGTGACCCTCCAATGAAAGTATAAATAAGAATGTTATTATTAAAATAACACGATTTCCACGCTCTACATATGAGAAAGTAATCATATTGCCAGCCCTAATTTTTATATATTTTATAAATTCAAAATAATTACAAAAGATATTAAAACAATTTATTCATTTTTTCATATATATATTTAGCAGATGTATTAAATTTCTAGTCAGTCTTTGAACCACCGTGGTCGAAGATAAACCTGTCTTGTGATTGGAAAAAAATGCCAAAACATTGACTTTCTTGTGATATACTCGTATTTATGTTTGTGAAATAAAAGGCTTGATATACATTTATAATAAGTGAAAATGATATATTTTGAAGTCCAAATTTAGATGAGTTTTGATTATAATAATTATGTAACGTATATTCATTAGCAATAGACGAATATTTTTTTTTCTACTGATAAAACTTGTTGATCAATATTTATATTTGTTGTATGGAATGCATAACATACATTTACTTCCTAATATATTGCATCTTTAATGTGATCTAATTTTGAAATACCTATTCCAACATTTGTAAATAAACATAATAAATTTAATGTATTTAAATACTTATTAACATATGTGTAACATATTTGCATGTTTGCTACGGTTTAAAATATTTTATAGATCTAGTTGCTGTAACTGTACTTGTAATATTTTGTAACTAAAATGGTATTTATATTAAGCAGATTTTACAATATAAAACATTTATCTAGAAATAACATATGCAAATTTATGTATTATGCGAGAATTTTATATATTTTTGGTGTACATTTTCCTATTATGTCATTAATTATTTAATGTACTTTATTGTATTTTATTTTTTTACTGAGATCAGTAAATTGCTTAAATTTAAAAGCCCCAGATCAATTAGCAAAAAATTAATAAATCCCAACTATAGTGCTTTTATTTTCACTAATACAATGCGAGGGTAACTATAGAATTGAAATTGAAAATATGATGCATGGTTCTATTTTTCAAAATTTTATTTTAAATATGCTCAAATATGTTCTCTTTAACAATAATACACTTTGCCATTCTTTCCATCTTTTTCTTATAAGCTCCCAATCAATCTGAATTTTTTTTGTGAAAAATATATTATGATATATTCCAAAACTTTTCAAATTTAGTATTTAAGATTTTTATACGAATGGGAATAACATATTAGATTTTGGCCAAAATTGATACACCGGAAGTTATACTTTACTTGAAGCTCTAAACCGATTTTCGTGAAAAATATGATATAATCCAACACTTTTCAAATTTGGTATTTAATACTTTTATATTAATGAGAACGACATATTAGATTTTATTCTAAAATTGATAAACCGGAAATAGTACTTTACTTAAAGCTATAAACAGATTTTCTAAAAAAAAATTAAATTCGTGTATAATTTAAAACAAAATCAACCGGAAGTGATACTTTACTTAAAGCTATAAACAGATTTTCTAAAAAAAAATTAAATTCGTATATAATTTAAAACAAAATCAACCGGAAGTGATACTTTACTTAAAGCCAATTTTATAGGTTTTAAGAGGTTCCAGTTCTTATAGAAAGCATGAGAAATATTCGTTTTCCGGGAATGGACTGTGTCATATTTTGAGTCAGAGCTCAACGTTTCGCCCGCAGTCATATGGGGCATCTTCAGGAGCAAGGGGGGATAGTACTGTCTTAAACACGGTTACCCGACGTGTCAACCACGCTAGAGGCCGCGTTTAAGCAACTTAAGCACTTGGTTTATTTGGCCTCTAGCGTGGTTTACACGTCGGGTAACCTTGTAAACTGAGTCTCCCCTCTTGTTGCTGGCTGCGGGCGAAACGTTGAGCTCTGACTCAATATATGACAGAGTCCATTCCCGGAATACGAATATTTCTCATGACTCAGACTGTGGAAGCCTACGCAATTATTTCTTATAGAAAGCATGTGAAACAAAAATTATTGACAGATTTATTATCTTTGCGGTTAATTCTATCATCGGTTAAGATTACACTATGCATGAAAGTAAATATTTGTTAGCCCATTACACAATATGGGGTCTCGTGGTCGCGAATCTGGGTAACCGGGTTCGATCCCAACCGACATCATATATTTCTAATTTTAAATGGCACAAAAATAACCCCTGTGGTGTACTCTCCACGCCAGCAATGAGTACCCGTCAGATGACGCCTGGTAAACGCCCGCAAGGTACAAATATGTCATCATCTGCGTACAAAGCAGATTGGCACACCCAGCAATGGGTAATATGCCATGATGATATATTTACTTATTTATTTATTTATTTATTTATTTATTTATTTATTTATTTATTTATTTATTTATTTATTTATTTATTTATTTATTTATTTATTTATTTATTTATTTATTTATTTATTTATTTATTTATTTATTTATTTATTTATTTATTTATTTATTTATTTATTTATTTATTTATTTATTTATTTATTTATTTATTTATTTATTTATTTATTTATTTATTTATTTATTTATTTATTTATTTATTTATTTATTTATTTATTTATTTATTTATTTATTTATTTATTTATTTATTTATTTATTTATTTATTTATTTATTTATTTATTTATTTATTTATTTATTTATTTATTTATTTATTTATATTTATTTATCCATTACACAGTGATTGCTACAATTTATATCTAATTTCCTATTTTTATCTCTCGCAAAGAGAGGTACGCTAAAAATCGCATATCCCGATTTTAGTGAATAAGCACGTTTTAAGGTCCCTAGAATCCGATTATAACATTTTTACGATGATGTCCGTATGTGTGTGTGGATGAGTGTGTGGATGTTGGATCTACGATTTCTCAAATACTATAAGACTTAAGACATTTTTAACTAAGGATTCGTCAATCTAACAATAATGGGAATAGTTGACTAAGTTTTGGTAACAATTGGACAAGCGGAAGTAGTAGTTACTTATACTAAAGAATGTTAAATTCTTTATTCGATAAATATAAATTCATTATTATATCTTTTATAGATTTAGAGATAAAGAAATGCATATAAAATAATTTGATGTAAAAAAATCTCAGATCAAACTACTTCAAGACAAGAAATTCAAATGTTTGTAATTGACACATAAATGTTACTGTCAAAAATATTTGTATGCCATTGTCAAAAATATTTGTACATCATTATGAAGATAATGAAAATAAAAAAAGTCAACAACGCAAAAGAATACACGTAAAAAAGAATACAAAAGGATTTTGCGAAAAAATGACGAATATAAAGAAAAAGAAAAGGAAAGTAGAAAAAGAAAATTTCAGGATATTGAATATAAAGAAAATGTATGTATTGTACATAATTTATATTAAAATATCCCATAGATTTTGCAAATATATGTGAGAAGTATTTTGTAGTGAGACATGAATATATGTATTTGTATTTAAAAATATTTTTCGTTTTATGCGTACAACCAGGTAAAATATCTGGCGAGAGGTTATGTGCTGGCCACATAAGATTTTTTTATTGCTATAAAGGTTATGTATTAAATTTGTTTTATCATCAAATAAGTAATGTTTTGACTATTTTTTGCATAGGTTCTGGAAAAATGTGACATGAAAATAATTTCTTAATTATTGCCACGAAATTAATTGTTAATCAAAATATTGTCAAAAGTAGAACTAATTCTATTTCAGGAATTTGAAATTGTTTGTAATTTTAGATAAAAATATATCTACACTTCATTACTTTAAAATTGCTTTGCTATCAATGTTTCGTAATGTAAAACACATTAAAAACATTTTGAAAAAAAGCTTCGTCATTTTACAAAAAAAAAACTTGATCAATGCATTCCAGACATTTTTCTGGAACGTACAGTTACTTTTTCTCAATTTAGTGATACTATATTTGGATTTTGTTATTTGTATAATGAAATCAACATCTTGTATATCTCGTCATAATAAAATTGGAGCATATCGGGTGATAAAAATAAAACATGCAACCTCATGTTTGCCTTTGCCAATAATGAAAGTCAAATGAAATCAATTTTAAAATTCATTTACCTAAGGCTTATAAATTTCAAATTCATCATTCTGAGTCCATTTAAAAGTTAAATCACAGATTCCACAGAGTAATAGAAACACAAAAATTCGAAACTGATCAAAGTAAAAACGAACACTGTGGATTTATTGAAATATCTCAGTTGGTCTGTAAATGCGAAGCCATTGAAAATCGTCCAGAGTTCTTTTTTTGATTACAGTGCGTCAAACGTAAAAATCGTTTGGATTGTTCTATTATTTTTAACTTTACAATGTCTTTTTTCAAATAATGGGGTCTCGTGGCCGCTCGCCTGACTGTCAGGTTGCGAATTTGGGACACCGGGTTCGATCCCGACCGGCGCCAAATATTTCAAATTTTAAATGGCACAAAATTAACCCCTGTAGTGCATTCTCCACGCCTGCAATGAGTGCCCGTGAGGTCACGTCTGGTAAACGCCCGCACGGTACAGTACAAATGTGTCCTCATCATTACCGATATCTGCGTACAAAGCAGATTGGCACACCCAACAGCTACTATATTAAGAAAATTATGATTGAAAGATGTCAGTCAAGTGCAATTGACATAGTATGTTTGTGTTATAATTTTACTGGAAATATAAGATCTTTTGCTAGAAACTTTCTGTATGGAATTTGTATAAAATACATACAACTGCTGGAAGGTGATGTACAAGAAATAAAATCTTTTGCAAGGAACTTTCTGTATGAAATTTGTATAAATACATAGAACTGACGCAGGCACCGGCCAGCTAAATGAATTTGCCAAAACACTATCATAGTTCCAGGAAGCAAATTGTAGAGGCGCGACAGTGCTTAAATTTTAAGAAAATTGATTGTTACCTTTGATTTAAAACATTTTGCAATATTTTGAATTGTAAAGGCACATAAGTCATCACACATATCATTGAACGTACGCTTTAACATCTTTAATTATTTGGTAATTCAATTTGTAATAGTTTATAGTTTTAGTTATAGAGCCAGTAGTGATTTATTTCGTGATTTCTCCAGTTTTAAAGTGTATTAACTGTGTTTATTTTTTGACGTAATATGGAATTGAAATTCAATAAGCTGATGAACATTCGTTGTGCTGTTCGATATAAAGTGCAGTGCAAAGAAGCAAATAGACGTTTACTGTTATATTTAATGATGAAATGTCGTACCACTGCCAATATCCTTTTATCTTACATATAAACAAATATTAAAATAGAAGTGTATGTCTATCTGACATGTAATTTTAAATTTATTTAGAAATGAATTTATAGTTATTGTATTGTGATTATTTAAAATATGTGTATGGTCTTATATTTAATTTTCTTATTGTCTTTTATTTTAAAAATTCAAAATTTCAATTTATCTATAAATGACATGTCTCCTATGTCACAAACTACCAAGCCGACCAAGCCATCACAGTATGAGTTAGTTCATGGAAGCAATCTGTAGATGTCACTATTTTGTATTTCGAAAAATACATTAACTGTCGTCTCTGTAGTTGAGGTGATCCGTGAACTGACGGAAGGTAATGTGCTGGCCACATGAGATTTTTTAATTGGTCGTAGAAATATTTTTTTAAATACATTCGGTTCTTGAAGAATTCTAGTACAAACGTACACCCCTTAAATATTTGTTATTGGTTTGGTTTTTGGCAAATTTTGTTAATCGTAATATGACACTACTGGGATCGAACGATATAACGCAATAATTCAGAAATTTCTAAAATCAATATCTTCGGTTTTTGTAAAAAAAAACTTCAATATCTTTTACAATAATGTGGTAATATATTACATAATAGGTATAATATAATCCTGAACTACCGACTTTACTGGTTATACCATTAAATTTAATACAAGAATCCAAGTACATACGAGTAAACCAGATTAAAACAAAAGTAGACCATTGCAAAACTAAGTATCCCATTTGTTCGACCATAATATCCCCATATATTTAACAAGATACGCATTCTATTTCCTTGGTTTTGTTTTGGCATTACCAGTTCATTATCATACCACACCAATAAATTTTCATTTCAAATACTTGCTAACTATCAAAAAACATTATCAATCTCTCGCGAAACCCCAACGATTTTAATGTCTTCTTAAAAACTTGATGAAGCTGTTGTAAACCACTGACAAATCACACATCGGTCACCTACTCGTATCCTATCGCGTATCATTGTTCCAGTTTTTGTGGAGAGAAGAAACGCAAAACGTAGGAATCTTAGGGTGAATATCTCCCTTCAAACCGCAGGTTCACAGCTCGAGCGAGTCATGATGGAGAGAACGCTAACCGCATAATTCTATTAGGCGGACGTGACTTATTACGGAGTAATAAGTTGTCGGTGACCGCGGTGGGACGAACAAGCGGTTGCCAATATTTATATGTGATCAAATAACGCTGTGGTGACCTTGACCACTGGTCACTGGGTTCCTAACCTCTACATACGAGATGGAAGGACAGTTGTATGTAGAAATAATAATAACAATAGTTGAATCATTTAAATTTATTGTTCTCTATATCCGTGATATCCTTAGTCAAGTGTGGAATTTCTTTTTCTCAGAGTTAATATTTGTAATTCATTTCTTCCACTTCTTTTTGTTTTTCACCATCTTTTTTATTTCTACTATTTTTTTTCACTTTTAAATCCGAGTTCTATTGTTTTCCTTTTCCCCTGTTTTCCTCAGTTCTCTTCTTCACATAACATTCAGTTAACATTTACTACGTTTACATGCAGTTTTGAAAATGATTTCAGTTTTCAGTAAAAATTATGCAAAACTGTTTACATGCAGTTTTTAAAACAAGTTTAAAATTCTTTTATTCAATGAATGAAAGGGAAACATATCTTAGGGTATTTTTTTAATGTGTGATACTACACAGTAGTACATGTGGTATTATAAGTTTATAAGATATAAAAAAAAAATTAATGAATCAAAAGATTGTTGTCCATCTCTTTTGTCTTTTCTTTTTCAAATTTGAAATTTGACAAAAGGCCTTGGCCTTGCAAGATAAATGAGGTAAGGGCGCGTAGAGCGATGTATATGTGGTAGACAGATCGCAAAATCTTATTTACTTTATACTGAATCGTAAACGTCTTATTACAGAGCTCTGTCTCTAGTGGAAAAGAAAGGTTTTACAGGCATACACCATAGCAACATGTATACAAATAGTTTAATGTATTGTGTTGTAGGTTCCAATATATTTTTTTTTCTAATTATTTACGAATCAGTATATCATGAAACATTGTACAATGCTCAACCGTTACCCGAAATTTACGTGCTCGCACGGATAACAAGCTCGCTTCTCTCGCTCGTTAGGTACCGTGCACGCCCGTAAAGTTCTGAGTAACGGCCTTGCAATGTAAATTACTATTACTTAGCGTAGACCTTTATAAAGCAACGAACAGCTTTCGGTAACATTGTAATATGAATATTTGGACATTTTCACTTGCAATTTCTGTAAATACACCTTGACATCTATCGGCTACTTTTGACCTATAGTATCACCCCTTAAAAATAGAAAGGGACGTCCGTAAACCCCCTGTATAACTGTTTTACTATCTTCTGATAGACTAAAGATAGAATACAGTATAATTAATATTGAGTGATTACGAAATAAGCAAAATAAAAAAGTACATAAATTTTAGAAAAAAAAAGGAACTAAATTCCTTGTGGTAAAACATAATGAAACAATTATAGAAGACGAAATTACTTATGTGCAAGTTAATGATCCATAACATTCATGTAAGTTATGCAAATAAAGTCCCATTTAGCAAATTCCACAACAAAAATCAACATATGTACTCGTATTTTTTTTTTTTTATTCTGACTGACATCCTCATTTAATTTAGTAAACAGCTATATAGTGTTTTTGTCCAACAATTATGTAATTTTTTTACAAACAAAAAATGTAACTACTTATTTGAAAATAATCGCCCATCCTTAACACGTAGGTGGTTCTTAAGCAAAATATTTATCGCATGTGTAGGAAATCCCGAGCGGACAGCGGAGCATCAGTAGTTAATATCCCTTTCTTGTATGGGAGCCATTAAGCCGAATAGTTATTAATTTTTCCAGCGGATGTCTTGGCCTGCCCACATTTCACGTACGATTATCCAACATCGAAACATCACGAGGAACTTTATGATGCTTGTACATGAGCTCTGCAGGACCGTCTTTAGAGACAGAAATCGTACTAAACTCAAAATACTTTTTTCGTACTCATACATTGAAATTTGTTGTTTCGCGTCGCCTAAGCAAAGTCCGAAACATCAATTTCCCAGATCTCCATCAGATAGGCAACGACAACTATTACTAAACCATATCTTCTGTAATTTCAGTTGAGATTTTGTAATAGCGTGGGTTTTCTTTTGGGAATATTTTGAGTTAGTCAAAATATGGGTAGAAGACATTTTGAGAGAAGAAAACTATAAAATAGTTTTGGATTAAGAAAATTATCAAAGCAATTATAGTCGATGAATTTACCTTTTTACTAAATTATGATTTTAAATATTCTTCCAAATTACTGAAATTTTTTCTTCGAGAAACAATAACAGAAGAAATTTATTTAATCGTATCCAGCAAGTACATATAAACAAGTATATAAAGAATAACTCAAAAGGGAAAATAATGTTAAAAACCACTGATGTTGATGTTCCTCGCAGGTATATCTATAACTTGAAGATTAGCTGGTGTTGCAGAATCCATATTGGTTAAAAAAACCAGTACCCAGGGCCGCGACGAGGATTGTGTTTGGCCCATTTTGTAGTATGTTTTATATTTGACAGCTATCAATTTCTTCTCCAAATTTATGTTCAAAATTTTAATTTCCAAATTTCGTAGGTATTTCCGGGATCACGACGCAAATTATATGAGTACCATAACACGCAAAATTTAATATAAAATTGAATTCACTTGCAACATTTAAAATTGTTTCACTAATCCAAAATATAGTAAGAAACTGCCAATACCAATAAATTTAAAATTAAAATAAAAGTTGCTACAAATTTTTAAATCGTAATGTAAATAATTGTTGCTGTTTAAAACTGTTTTACTAAGTTGACTAAACGTACGTTTTATGAATGTATGTCCTCTTTTGAAATTTCGAATTTATAGTAAGCAACCAGCACTTAATTGGTAAAAGTTAACTAATAGTTTACTGTTTATCAGCTACAAGAGCCAGTAAATAAAATCGTCTTGCTTTTTCATCAGAAATATAGTTCGTTATTTTTTCTGACTTTTTGCAAACTAGAACTGGCGCTATTTTTCATTCCAGTTTCATACTAAACTAAGGCCCAGTGCATAAAGCATTGTTAACTTTAATCACGTTGTTAACTTTGACAAGGCTTCTTTTCCAATGTATTTTTGATACGTATCCATGGTTACAATGTGTAGTTAGACACATGATCAGCTAACAACGTTTTATGCAACTGGCTCTAAATCACTTGTATGCAAAATCAGTAAAGTAATACTCGTATCAACGTAGAAGTAGAAATAAACATGAAAATATGTTTAATAAAACAATATTTGGCTATAGTTTTGTTTAAAATTTTATTACAAAAAGCAAGAACATGTAGTCTTGCCCTTGACTACATATTTATTTATAGTATTGTTATTTACCTGTTGAACGCAGCACTTCGCCTTCGAAACGTCGTTTTTAAATAAAATTTTTAACAAACCTATCCCAAAATATTGTTTTATTTATTAATTATGAGAGCAAAAAGCTTCTTTCATGTCAAAAACTTTTTCAAACAAACTAAAATTGTTGGCTGAAATGTTTTCATGTATCATGGATAAAACGGGGTCATATTAACTTGAATAAAAACTAGCAAGCTTTATATACAGGCTGAGTCTTTGAAATGACCGTCTTCGATATCTCCCTTATTATCATTAGAAATAGAGCATAAGTTTATTAACAGAATTTATTCGTCTACTCAAGGAGTATAACATAAAATTATTTTCACATATACAGGGTGTTGCATTACGGCTCGGTGAGAATTATTTTTCTTTTTTAAATGGAAAACCCTTTGTGCGATAAGATATTGATAGTGTTTCTTGCGAAAAATTCATATGAATAAATTATTATTACCTAATCGCACTAATATTATTAATAAACAGTTTTATTTATTGGCTAATGCAAACTACTGTCCATTACTGCAATTGTTTCTTAATAAAAACACAATTCATACTAGATTCAATTTAAATAAATTTAGACAAAAATGGTGAATAACTCCGAAATTATTGGTTTAGGCATAGGATACCCTTAATAACATAGAAATATAACCCAACTAAATAATAAAATATAGGTGTTCCATTTGAAAATGACAAGTTATAGTCATTTGAAATTGAGTAAATTTTATTCGCTTTATTGAACAGCCTGTATAATTATATATTTTTTTAAATTATATGAGAACATAGAGTATAGTTATAGTTGTACAGAAAATTTTGTTGAAATAACTTTAGCACGCTTTTATAAAGCAATGCGTGTATTAGGTCGTTTTTAGAGAAAAAACGGAATAATGTGACAACGCCGAGAAAATTTAAAAAAAAATTATACGTGCGTATAGGTGAATTAAAAACAATTCAAAATATATGAAAATATAAAAGAGAAATAATTCTCGCCGAGCCGTAATGCAATATCCTGTATATCTCTAAATAATTTTAGGTTATACTCCTTGAGTAGACCGAATAAATTCTGTTAATAAACTTATGCTCTATTTGTAACGACAAGAGAGATATCGAGGACGGTCATTTTAAAGACTCACTTATATATATATATATATATATATATATATATATATATATATATATATATATATATATATATATAACAGCCATTACTTTATAGGTTTGTTCGTTCCGCTACCCTGCGTCTATCGCAAACCGCGGCGGTTAAATTTGCTGTTCTTTTAGATTCGCGATTCACTGTAATGTCACTAGATTCTGTTCATTCCGTTTTTCTAGTAACTTGCGGCAAAACGCCGCGGCAGCTGGCGGTGATAATTTTTACAGTGACTCATGACTCGGTGGTAAAAAATAATCGGCGGAAATGTTCGCATCTACATATGAAGTGCCAGTATGACAGTGATTGACAAATAAATATTGTTATTTTTCAATAAGTATGCTATGTAATGTTTCAGTTTCAGAAATTGAAATACTTTTGTAAAATGCATAAATGTCAATGTCATATGAATTATGATTTGTAACAAGGTAAATTTAAATGATAACAATAGTAAACAACTAAAATAATGGAAAATGGAATAATATATTTTTACTGAGTATCCTTTATAATTATAATAGTCTGAAGTATATTCGAAAATAATTTAACGCAAACGGATCGAACAGAAAAATAATTTTTAGTAACTTAAATTATTACGGAGGCCATTGGCAGTGAATCGCAAAACGCAGCGACAATTACCGCCGTGTTTTGCGGTAAAACGCAGCACAACGGAACTAACAAACCTAATATAGTTGAGGGATGTGTTAATATATCTGTAAATAATCTCTAATTGTTAGATTTCTTTTAATGTTATCTTTTCCAACATTCTATTTTCGGTTTCTTATTTGTGAAAACCTTGTTGCAATACCTTTCAATCTTCTTACAAGTAATCCTAGTTTCCCCTCCGAATTTTCCTGTTTTTAATGACAAGTCAATACTTGTATTAGTCCTCCCTCCTTAAGACGGATCTAGTTCCCTCGGACAAAAATAAACGCTCGAATAAACGGTTTATAAAATGTTTACTATCGGTCTGGCAGAGCACAGAGCTCTACAATTATTGCAATTTGCGTTCAATTTTACAGAAACTGCAATTATGGTTTGTTCCTATAATGATCAATATTGCGTATTCGAAGATTATTGCTTGGGAAAACTCCAAGATGCCCAATGATGTGTGTAACATTGATCGGGGTTGCCGAGAACATAGCTAGAGCCGAACACGTAGGGGAGATCTAATAAGTTCACTTACTTCCCAGGGTAATAAGATTACTTATTATGACGTAAAGCTACTGCAGGAAACGAATAAAATCATCAAATATAAATTGAGAAAATAAACCCAGTTCATGTCATTCACATCAACTAGGAAATTGATATCCTTAATAAATTTTTAATGAAATTCGACTGTCACATAGTTGCGTTTTAGATTGAAACATTTTAGCTGTCTGCTTGTATTTGATGTCTTATAGAATTTCGAAGAAATTCGTTTTATTAATTTAATGTTAATATTTATTCTTTTTACAAAATTGTTTAATTAACTACAATATTTTTATCCGTAGATGTTTTGTTGATGGTTATTAAAATTATTAAATCCTGCAGGTTTTATGTTTTTTTTTATAAATTTTTAATACAGGAACATTTAATTTTTACTTCCCGCTACCCTTGGTAAGGGAGGTATAGGGATCGTGCCAAAAATCGCATATCGAGATATTGGTAAATGTCCACGTTTTAAGGCCCTTAGAATCCAATTTTAACATTTTCACGATGATGTCTATATATATATATATATATATATATATATATATATATATATATATATATATATATATATATATATATATATATATATAATGTCCACGTTTTAAGGCCCTTAGAATCCAATTTTAACATTTTCACGATGATTATATATATATATATATATATATATATATATATATATATATATATATATATATATATATGTGTGTGTGTGTGTGTGTGTGTGTGTGTGTGTGTGTGTGTGTGTGTGTGTATGTATGTATGTGTGGATCCTCGGCTCTAACTCAAATACTTTCATTCAGAAAATTTTGAAACCTTGTATTTCTACCTTATTCTAATTTAGGAAGAAGCCATTAGATTACCGGAAATGACACTTTAGGTACTTGAAGCTCAAAATAGTTTTTCTTCGAAAAATACCTTTAATGTTATTTTCCCAAGATTTATGTTATAAAAATTAAATATTATTTAATTTTCTACAAACTTGCATTAATACTTTTTCTGTATATTTTATGGATAAATTTATAAAATTATCTATAATTTAAAACGCAGAGCCTACGCTTTAAACAAACACAACTCCTTGGTTAGACAGTTCATATCTCAAATGTATGTAACTAACAGATAAATGTCACTGTCAAAGAACTCACCATTTCAAATTAATAATAGTAATGTTTTAAAAAGAAAATAATAAATAGAACCTTAGTTATATAAAATGGAACTTAATACTTCTTCCAGCATAAGTAAATAAGTATATATATATATATATATATATATATATATATATATATATATATATATATATATATATATATATATATATACGTACATACATAAATTATTAATAATTAAAAAGGGGGGGTATTGTGTTGGCTATATCAGATTTTTTATACTGATCCTTTGAAATGGACGTCAAATAAAATTATAAAAAGTACAAGTTTCTGAAATAGATAATGACAATTACTGTACAACCTTTGTCAGACTAAACATTGTGTTGAAGTCTTTGTTTATCTTACCAATATAAAATTTACTGGATGTCATTTCATTCATCTATCTAAATACCACAATTTAAAATTAATCAGTGACACCAGAATTTCTCAACCGTTTTTTAATAAAATAGCACAATTTATTTACTAATAAATTTTGAATAAAAATTAAATACTTACTTCTACAACTTCTGTGCAATAAACAGCTATAAACAACAATCTGAGAAAAGTAAAAGTTGAAATTTATATTTTTTGAAATAAAAAGTAAATTAACGTTTATTCATGTGTATGATATAATTAAGGGGCTGTCCTTAAATTACGTAACGCAAAATTAGGCAATTGTTGATACCCCCTCCCCCCCTTGTAACGTACCCGTAACGCAAACATGAACCCCCCCATATATTACGTAACGCAGTACTTGATCCCCCCCATTTTTTTACTAGATATAAAAGTATATGGCCTCCTTAATATTCAGTTAAAATTTGAAACAGAAACTATTTAAATTAATGTACATAAAGATGAAAAATAACAGAACAGAACAGAAAATATTTAAATTAATGTACATAAAGATGAAAAATAATGTACTACTCTTGGCCTACGGCTTGTCACCCCAATTTCTTTACTGGATATAAAAGTACATGGCCTCCTTAATATTCAGTTAAAATTTGAAACAGAAACTATTTAAATTAATGTATATAAAGATGAAAAATAACAGAACAGAGCAGAAACTATTTAAATTAATGTACATAAAGATGAAAAATAATGCACTACTCTTGGCCTACGGCTTGTCACCCCAATTTTAATACTGGATATAAAAGTATATGGCCTCCTTAATATTCAGTTAAAATTAACTATTGAAAAGTTTTTCTTTATCAACACTAATTCAATTCATGATTTAATATGAATTACATTGCACGAATGAAAGACCACTGGCCCAAATTTGAACTGTACCCGACATCTGTTGATTGTTATTGAAAACAAACGACTGCCTGCATATACGAATTAGCACCGCGAAATTTGAATGTTTCAAAACTAAAGCAAGTTTAACAATTTTTTTTATATTTTATCGTTACGTAACGCACACATTAACCCTCCCCCACCCCCTAGTAACACTTCGTAACGCTACTCTTGACCCCCCCCTTGAAGCGTTACGTAATTTAAGGACAGTCCCTAATAGTAAATAATTACTTTAAAGTTAATACCGCGAAATTTGAATGTTTCAAAACTAAAGCAAGTTTAACAATTTTTTTTATATTTTATCGTTACGTAACGCACACATTAACCCTCCCCCACCCCCTAGTAACACTTCGTAACGCTACTCTTGACCCCCCCCCCCTTGAAGCGTTACGTAATTTAAGGACAGTCCCTAATAGTAAATAATTACTTTAAAGTTAATACGTTAATATTCTTTAAACAAGGTGAAATTTATTTATTTTTAAAAGCCAATTGTATAAAATGCGCAATTTTTTGTATTGTATTCTGTGTTTTTCACAAAGTTAGTAGCAAATATACACGTACCTGTGAACATAGCTTTAAAAAATTACCTGTTGTCAAAAACAGTTTTAAATCCCTAGTGGTAATACCTATAAAGAAAGTATTTTTGTAATATACAAAGAGATATAAGCGTACTACAAAAAAGTGTAGCCTATGTGTATTGTTCAAGAAACAACAAAGCTCGGGAAATTTCAAAAGATAAAATGGTATATAAATACAAAAGTGACAGGAGCAGATACATGTGAAAGTACGTAAGTATCCATTTGGTGTCCATCGCTAGCTAAACAAAAAAGAATGTGTAAAAAAGCGTCTGGCTTTGCCATAAAATCCGAAACACAAACAAAATTCGATACGGTTTATATCCTCCTACATTTCACGGCATCTATAAATCAACACGCATTATTTTACAACGGGTGAGTCGAGTCCCGAGACGCAGATTCACATGTATTTACTGCCATTGCCGGTGTCACACAACGACACAAGTGACTCACTTCTGCAAAGACATGCACTCACTTCAATTTCAAAAAGTGTTGTTTCAAATAGTTTATAGAAAAACGAACAAAAGCCACGTCGAAACTTATTGGGAGCATGGATGTCTTCAAACGATGTCTGACGTATCTTTTACTTGCTCCGCAAGAATCCTTCTGTCTTTCAATGTTCTGTATATTCTCTTGGAAACTTTATGTTATTTTTCTATTTACCCGACTTTTTCAGCGATTGTTTTGATGGAGTTGTCTCGTCCTTGACATTTACACAAGTGATAAGTTAATAAAATGCATATTTTAGCAGACTTCGGTAAATAAACTCAAGCTCTGCTATAATAGGCATTTTTTTGTCCTAGGTACATAATAGTTATTTGTATATCAAGGCCGCGAAATCACTTTTTAGCGTACCGAGAGAAAAATTGTGGCCGAGGCAAAACAATCTCGAGGGCGCTAAAAGATTTCGCGGAGAAGGTGTACACAATATTTTTTGTGCAACCGTAAAAAATATGTAATTACAAATTTTATTAACTTTAAACAGTTTCATTGTAAATAGGAAGTTAGCTTTCAAGGAGGCTATGGGATTGACATGTGATAAACAAAACCATGCAATTCTCAAGTGTCAAAGTGATTGTTTACTTATTGTCATGGTTACCATAACAATGGTCGCGGAATACAATTTCGCGGCCTGTATTGCGGCTGCGAAATGCTTATTTCGCGTTCGGTTGCACAAAATTATATTTTTCTAAAGTTTATATAAAAAAGTAGCCATTTGTGCTCTCTTTTGTTAACGCAAAATGTCACTTTGCCGCTCATGCGCGACAAAGTAGAAAAAGCGCTCGGTGTCCAAATTTTTAACTATACAATGTTGAGATATGTCACTCGTCTACATTTTTAATGGAAACGTTTAGGAACTAATGGCAATGTAGTTATACATTTACCACCTTCACAAGTTAATCTGACATATAATTGCTCTTTCGGTATGTTACATAACCAAACAAAATGGCGCACTGCTGTGAAAAAAAAATAGGGCATTCAGTTACAAAGACGAAAGTATAAAATGCTTAGATTAGATTGCAGAAATGGAAAATAACGATAAATTAAAATTAAATATAAAATAAATTGTGTGAACATTTGTGCTGCCACCTGCAAAAGTTTGGCGTGAACGCTCCCAATGGACATCCACTTTTTCACTGCACTAGTTTAATGTACTTGAAACAAATAAATTGTACAAAAAACTTATAATATTCATTAAAAAATTGGCATTAATTTTTTTAAAAAACGAAAGCCAATACAATATCTTGAAGTCATATTTGAATACGTTCCTATCTTCACTGCAAAACTATTGAGTAGTACTGTAAGTACAAAGTATACATTTGATTATTTTTTGTTATGGTGGAGGACCCCATTGTAGCGACTGTAGAAAAAATCTTATGTGTATCTCGAACGAAAATGGACATTGTCGATTTCGAGAGAATGCCACCTCTCAATCGACAATGTTATATTTTGCGCTCTTAATACACAAATAGCTATTATCTGTTTACATTTACGACTATAACCCAGAAAAATCACATCTGCGCCGAAGGCTTTAAAGTAGCTGCATAAAGTATCAAACTTAAAGTAACAGTAAATGCGAAAAAAAGTAAAATAAAAACAACTGCATAAATCAATCTTTAAACTTTAGCTAAAATTACATCGGCGATATTTAATATCTGATTGATTCATATCACTTTCAAAGAGCTATGCTGTCATCTGGACATTTAAAAAAATAATGGCTATACTAAGCATTACTTGTAATGAGAGAGCTTTGAATAGCAGCCAATCTGTTTACAGTCCAAATATTTTATAACCTTATAATCAAAATAAAGTAAGTACAATAATGAACGCATTGAACAAGAAAATGAGCGTTAGCGACAACGTTATTTTCAATACTACAGCAAACAAAAAAATCTGATGTGACCAGTACATTACCTTCCGTCAGTTCTATGTATTTTATACAAATTCCATGCAGACAGTTTCTTGTGAAAGATTCTATATATCCAGTACATTACCTTCCCTCAGTTCTATGTACGTATTATGTACAAATTCCATACAGAAAGCTTCTTAGAATTGATTGTAAAATTATAACACAAACATGTCAATCGCACTTGACATTAACATCTGTCTATCAGAATTTTTTAAATTATATTAGCTGTTTCCAGTGTTATTGCGTAGCTGGCTGCTTTATCAAATTTAATTTCTTTATAATTTTTTAACTCAATGTCCATTGAATATGAAGTATAAAATGTAATCAAATTGTATAGAGAATAAAATAGTCTTTAATATTTATAATAACATTAAATGTGACAAAATGATATTTAACAGCGTTTTTCAAGGAAATGAAGGTACTTTCGGTCGACCAATTATAACCAAAGTCTAATTAGCTCTTCATATGGATGTAACGAAGAGAATACGAAAGAATTATAATTTTTAGAATGGGCCTGTCCATTTTTTTTTTGAATTTTTTATATGTTACGAAGAATTTAAAAATAGAAATTCCGTATTTTTGGTTTTCTTCAAATTATGCTTAATAACGCCTAAAATAATTATTAAAGTTTTGGCGCGAAAGTTGTGACGTTAGTATCACTCCGTCATAAGTAGAGAGAACCGACATACGTTACCATTAATAATGGTAATGTATAATAAATGTTGTAAGAATAAAAATACGTATCCATTATAAATTGTGATCAAAAATCTTTAGAGCTAATGGTAATAAATAAACGAGATAGTTACTATATCATTTCAAAATATATTTTTTTGTTTGATTTACTTGATGAATAGGTATAGGAGTAGTGTTAAATGATAATTTACGGAACATATTACATAAATAAAAATCAGGTAAGTAAAATTAATAATTTTTGCTCGTTTTCATAATCAGATTAATCATTCGCTTTAATTAATGTGACTTTAAGACTTTCTTTAATATAATATTGAAGGTTATTATACTCACTAAGTGCTATTATTATAATTAAAATAGTATTTAAATTATTTTCCATTTATAATTAAATACAACAATGACAGTATTGATTACAATAATCAAAGCATAGTTCATAATAAAAAGTAATCCAACATTTACATTTCTATTTACAAAATGATTACAATAATGACAAGTATTGAGATTACAATAATTAAAACATAAATTATAATTTTATTTATTTAATAAGTAAATTTTCTTTTGATCGTAATAAAAAATTAGTCGGATATATTAAATATGTGCGTATTAGAATATGTGTAAAGCCAATTGCGAATTTATGAGCAAAATATGCATGGTCCACTGTACAGTGACATTTTCACAGGGTAACTAGACGACTGTAATGACGCTGACGTCACAACATGGCGATCGTTTTACTCTAAAAACTTTAATTACATTATTATAGGTATAAAAATACAAAATATATAGCAATTTTTATTTCATTTTCATTTATTTATATTCAAAATTCATATGCGACATATAATTTCTAAAAAGTCGAAGACTTGGACGGGTACATTGTAGTGTTGGAGTTATCGACGGAGAAAAAATCATCAAACACACACATACACACAGACATACAGACATCAACCCAAAAATAATAAAATAGTATTCTAGGGACTCTAAAACGTGCTTATTCATTTTAAACTCACCATCGAATTTTTTGACCAAAAACTATACCTTCCTTACCTAAAGGTATGACGGAAGGTAAAAACGAATGACTATAGCGTTCGTACAATAGCCGTTGATAGATAAAAAAATTGATACTTTTCTGGTACCAAAGTACAGTGGTTCGTTATCCACGAAGTTTGTCGTGCTGTCAGATAAGTATTTAATGCTCTGAATAAGAAAGTGTACTCGTTTAAGACTAGCAATAACGTCAGGTCGAAAATTTATTGGCATCAGGGGACTATTAGAATATCCTACTTAATAGATATAGGAAGGTGCTGGCTTCAAGTCCCGGTGAAGTTATTAAATTATTAACTAAACTATTCAGTACAAATGACAAGGATTATTTGCTTTGGATGTGAACTTAGTTTTATTGTTTGTCCAAGCTGTGGTTTTGTTTTATTTGCTACAATTATACATTTTCTCTCACGTAGTGTGAAATGTTTGGAAATTCAGGACATTCACTGCATATAACGGGCCTTTGAAGTGCTGATACTGAATTAATTGTATAATTAAATATAAATTAAGCCGCGATTTAGATACATTTATATGAATATCTCGAGATTTACATATGTTTAATTAGCATAACAATACGACTCATTTAAATGTCTGGCATGTATACTTTAATTAATAGCGACATTTAAATTTACATTAGCTAGGAATTATAAATGCTGAATAAGTAAAACCAGTTAATTTAGTACTTCCTTTTACTATTAGTTTTTGCCTCCTCCTACTCTGGGAAAGGTAGGTTAGGGATTAAAATCGCACAGTGCTAATTTTGTAACTAAGTTCCTACAATAAGATTTTAAACTTTTAGGATGATTTGTTTATATTTAAGCGGAGTTTATTAGCACTGATGCCATAATTTCAGCCAGTTTATATATCTCAAATAATTTGACCATGAACAATAATTTCGACTAAGGTTAAATATATTTACTGATAGAAACTGATGCCAAAATTTTATCAAGTTATTTTTCTGCAATAATTTAATTATATTGAAAAATAATTTCGACAAGTTTAATTATATTTACTATACGCCACAACTTTACCAAAATAGATTAGCTAAAATAATTTGCTTATAAAAGAACGACCACGTTTTACGGCCCTTAGAATCCAATTTTAACATATTCACGATGATGTCTGTGTGTGTATATGTGTGTATGTATGTATGGATCCTCCACTCTTACTCAAATACTACCTACGACAAGAAACAAGAAAATAGTAAATAGAATAGTTATATAAACATGAATTTTATACAGTTTCCAGCATAAATGTAAGTATATATTAAAATTAATAAAAATTAAATTGCGGGAGGTGTAGTGTTGGCCACATCATATTTTTTATATTTTGAAACTTGTATACTAAAATATTTTAAAAAAAATTTGATGTGACCAGCACATTACCTTCCGTCAGTTCTATGTATTTTATACAAATTTCATACAGAAAGTTCCTTGCAAAAGATTATATTTCTTGTACATTACCTTCCGGCTATTTCTAGCATAAGATCCTATTTCCAGTAAAATTATAAGACAAACACACTTAAAACAATTGCACTTGACACTGAAATATTTCAAACGGAATTTTCTTAATATATTAGCTGTTTCCACAGCTGTCTACTTTATGAATTTTATAATTTTTTAATTCTATATCCATTTTATATTAAGTATAAAATGCAGTCAAATCGTATAGAGAATAAAATATTCTTTAATATTTATAAAAACATTAAATGTGAAAAATGATATTTTTTCAAGATAAACGGTTAAGATCTTCAAATGAGGGTATTTCTGGTTGACCAATTGTATCCAAAATCTAATCAGCTCTTCATATGGACGTAACGAAGAAGAATACGAAAGAATTATAATTTTTGAAATTATAATATTAGAGTTATTGCAGGCGAAATTTTTGTTACACACACACACACACACACACACACACACACACACACACACACACACACACACACACACACACACATACATACACACACATACATACATACACACACACACACACACACACACACACACACACACACACACACACACACACACACACACACACACACACACACACAAACATACACACACACATACAGACATCATCGTAAAAGTAGTAAAATCGTATTCTAGGGACCCTGAAGCGTGCTTATTGATTAAAACTCATCATCAAATTTTTTGACCAAAGACAATACCTTCGTTACCTAAAGGTGATGGAAGGTAAAAAACTGCTTTATTAAACTGAGTTGATTTAGGGAAATTTGTATGTATTGTGTAGTTGGTAATATTGGATTATTCGATTATTTGAAAGTTCATATCAATTCTGATTTATGAACATAAGTAAATGTCGTAGTACTAGTACCAACCTTCTAAAACAAAAAATTGCGTATCAAATTGACGGCTCTTTCGAAACGAAATGGGTTTCGTAATGACTCATTATGAACTCAAAATATAAAAAATTATTTAAATATATTTAAATATTATTTCGATTAAATTTACTTTTACGTTTTTGTTGTTGAAGGCACTGAAACCACAATTTTCCCAATGTTATTTATTAGAGACGAGAAAACATGTTGGATTTTTTTTTATGAATGGTAAATTTCTATCAAATTTAAACATTATTTAGTAATATAGCAACTTATAATATTTTATATTTTAGTATTACGACTACTATTTAAAATTATGGTGGTTTTACAGTATTTATATTTTACATTATAAAGATAAAATATACCAGGCTTTAAAATTATATTTTCTTTTGATATAATCATTTCCTTGTCCATAATTTTTATCCTACCGTATAAAATCTTATATCTATATTGTAAATCTTATGGAAGCATTTATAAGAAGTAAAAGTGTATAATATAATTTCGTATAAATTCTTATCATACTTCTACGATACAAATATTATGATAATAATCTAGGGTGTGAAAATTTGATCTATAAATATGTATTTTACACTTTTAATGATCTTCATATCTGCTCATAACTTTATAAGTTGATAATTATTTTTTTAGTTAAATATATCATACAGTGAGACGTTTCTGCACTAAAACGGGCCCGTCCAAGTCTTCGACTTTTTAAAAATTACATGTCGCATATGAATTTTGAATATAAATAATTGAAAACGAAATAAAAATTGCTATATATTTTGTATTTTTATACCTATAATAATGTAATTAAAGTTTTTAGCGTAGAATGGTCGCCTTGTTGTGACGTCAGCGTCATTACAGTATTCCAGTTTCCCTGTGAAAATGTCACTATAAAGTGGACCATGCATATTTTGCTCATAAATTCACGATTGGCTTTGCACATACTCTAACAAACACATATATAATATATCCGGGTATTTTTTTATTAAGATCAAATGAAAATTTACTTATTAATTAAATTTATATTATAATTTATGTTTTAATTATTGTAATCTCAATATTTGTCGTTGTTGTAATCATTTAGTAAATAATAATGTAAATGTTGGATTACTTTTTATTATGAACTATGCTTTGATTATTGTAATCAATACTGTCTTTGTTGCATTTAATTATAAATAGAAAATAGTTTTTAATTATAATAATGGCACTAGGTGAGTATGAAATCATCAATATTATATTATAGAAAGTCTTAAAGTCACATTAATTAAAGCGAATAATTAACTTGATTATGAAAACTAGCAAAAATTATTAATTTTACTTACCTGATTTTTATTTATGTATAATATATACTATCAAAGTTTTACATAAATTAACATTTAACACTACTCATGTAAGTAAATCAAATAGATATATATTTTGAAATGATATAATAACTATCTGGCTTACTTTATTCAGTGCCGTAACTAGGGCGTGGCAAAGGTGGCGCACGCCACGGGCGCAAAATTCATAGGGGCGCAAAATTTTAATCATTTATATGGGTTTAGATCAAATGTTTCTAAAATCTATTTTCTAAATTTAACAAATAGTTAACTAAAGATAGGCCAATTGGCAAGGTGTTTATTGTGGAAATAATTGTGACAAGCTGGCGTGAATTTTATTGTTTACTGGGACCTCCAGAAAGACATATTAATTTTGCACCCTCTCACGACCCCGGATTTTGCCACCATCTTGAATCAAAAGTACATAAAATGAGTTTTTCCTGTACATAAAAGGGTTCTAACATTTTTTGCCTAGGATGAACTCTCAAAGAGTTATGTTAAAAAATAGCCAGAATAACAATTTATGACAGAAATTAAAATTACTCAAAAAATAAATAATATTAGGAATTTAATACTTAGTATATATCTTGTTCCATTTAAGCCATTCAATATTGTAGAGAATTGGGTATAGTTTTGAACTCTCTGATTGGCTGAAATTGGAGACAAGAGACACGTTTACCCAATGTAATTTCGGCTACTTAAAACTGGCGCTGTGAATGGCTTAAATGGAAGAGAGTATAATATTTTTTACTATTTATAACAGTTTATTATTGATGATATTTGAATAATTTTTTTCAGCTCTTTCCTATAAATTCACCCACAACTCTGACCCGGTTAAAGATACGATTACGCGTTTTGAAAATTTGAATTCAAATGAAATTCTCCTTCATGTCATGCATTATACCTTGTTTCATTTTAGCCATTCAGTGTAGTAGAGAATAGGGAATAGTTTTGACCTCTCCGATTAGCTGAAATTAGAGACAAGAAATACGTTTACCCGATGTATTTTCGGCTACTCAAAATTGGGGCTGATGCGAGCGCCATCTGCTGAATGGCTTAAATGGAACAGAGTATAGACAATTTTTGCCAATGAGCGGTTCGCGAGTTATTAGCAACTTAGACTTATATGAAACTCCTCTAAAAGTTTAAACATCTGCAAATCGGTTTAGATCTTATTTCATCTGAAATTTCGACACGTATTAAATTCGTAATATTGTTTGTCGTTAATCGTGACTAAATTTTAGATATGAAGCAGATTTGCAGATGTTTTAAATTTTAGAAAATGTTCAATTAAGTTTAAGTTGTTAGCAACTCGCGAACCGCTCATCAGAAGTTTATTTTTTTTATTTTCTTGATATGTAAGGGCACAAATAAATTTTTTGCCACAGGCGCTCAAAACCCTAGTTACGGCTCTGACTTTATTACCATTAGCTCTAAAGATATTTGATCACAGTTTGTAATTGATACGTATTTTTATTCATACAACATTTATTGTATATTGCCATATTAATGGTAACGTATGTCGGTTCTCTCTACTTTTGACCGATTGACGCTAACGTCAGAATTTTCGCGCCAAAACTTAAATAATTATTTTAGGCGTTATTAAGCGTAATTTCAAGAAAACAAAAAATACGGAATTTCTATTTTTAAATTCTTCGTAATATATAAAAAATTCAAAAAAGTTGGACGGCCCATTATTATATTTAATATCCATATCTTTTTCTATAAGCGTAAAGAAGTAGCAGTAACATTACATGTAAAAATAATTTGAGAATAAAGTCTCTGTACTTCCTTGAGATAGGCGGCCGTGCAAATGTACATCATGCGGTAATTGCGAGTAAATATGCAACAAGTTGGAGCACATGACGCCCACACAGTAATGGAGGTCCCGCTGTTTTATTTTCTCAGAATAAATAAATGGGCAAACATGGAAATTATTCACATCGGATAAAACCGTTTTTCTTGTGAAATCCACGTTATTTTACACCGTTTACACGCAAATTGCTAATGATATCTAACGTCCATCTTGCATATTTTACTGGGATATACGAATATATTATAGCTCCATAACATTTCAACAGATAAATGACAGATACTAATTGACTTTCTAAATGTTGTTATTGGATATAATTCTAGGAAGTGTAGTTTTAATTTGCATATATGTTGATAAGATTTAAAATAATATTATCTCATGTTATTAATAATTCTTAATTAGAAAATTAAAATTAACATATCTATAGTTGCAAACAGATCAGATTTTATATTATTAACAATTTGTTTTGTCAATTTGTTTTAGTGACTAATTAGTATGATGATTTTTTTAAAATATAAAAGTGATGGAGACCTTTACAAATCTACACCGTTTTTCATGTCGAAGCCAAATTTTGTAAATATGTTTTTTCAACCTCTGGGCGTATCATAGATGTAGTTAGAGTTCAAAATGTTACATAGTTTTTATCTTCCGTCATACCTTTAGGTAAGGAAGGAATTGTTTTCGGTCAAAAAAATCGATGGTGAGTTTTAATGAATAATCACGTTTTAGAGTCTGTATGTCTGTGTGTATGTGTGTATGTGTGTATGTGTATGTGTATATGTGTGTATGTGTGCATGTGTGTATGTGTGTATGTGTGTATGTGTGTATGTGTGTATGTGTGTATGTGTGTATGTGTGTATGTGTGTATGTGTGTATGTGTGTATGTGTGTATGTGTGTATGTGTGTATGTGCGTATGTGTGTATGTGTGTATGTATGTGTGATGTGTGAATGTGTGTATGTGTGAATGTGTGTATGTGTGTATGTGTGTATGTGTGTATGTGTGTATGTGTGTATGTGTGTATGTGTGTATGTGTGTATGTGTGTATGTGTGTATGTGTGTATGTGTGTATGTGTGTATGTGTGTATGTGTGTATGTGTGTATGTTTGTATGTGTGTATGTATGTATGTATGTATGTATGTATGTATGTATGTGTGTGTGTGTGTGTGTGTGTGTGTGTGTGTGTGTGTGTATGTGTGTATGTGTGTGTGTGTGTGTGTGTGTGTGTTTGTGTGTGTGTGTGTTTGTGTGTGTGTGTGTGTGTGTGTGTGTGTGTGTGTGTGTGTGTGAGTGTGTGTGTGTGACGATTTTTTCTCCGTCGATAACTCCAACACTACAATTCTAAAAATTATAATTCTTCCGTATTCATCTTTGTTACATCCATATAAAGATCTAATTAGATTTTGGTTATAATTGGTCAACCCAAAGTACCCTCATTTTAAGATTTTAACGATGTTAAATATAATTTTTTCACATTTAATGTTGTTACAAACATTAAAGAACATTGTATTCTCTATACTATTTGACTGCATTTTATACTTTATATTAAATGGATATAGAAAACAGCTACTATATTAAGAAAATTTTGATTGAAAAATGTCAGCGTCCAGTGCAATTGACATATTCGTAGTATATTTGTGTTATAATTTTACTCGAAATAGAGGATTTTTTTGCTCGAAACTTTCTGTCTGGAATTTGTATAAAATACATTCAACTGTCGAGAGGTAATGTACATACAAGAAATTTACAATCTTTTGCAAGTAACTTTCTGTAAGGATTTTATAAGACAATACATAGGCATTTACCGCCTGCGTTCGAAAACACGAGTGGCAAATAGTTACCGTGTTCGAAAGTTGTACAACATCTACCAGATCCATTTACCGGATTCATGAAGAATCTAATCATAATAATAAAAAGGTAGTTATGCAAAGCGAAGCGCGCGCGTTAAAAGTGGAAATGTGTTCAAAATAGGACTCTGTTCAGTTTATTAACTACCTATGTCAAATTTCTATTCTGTTTAAAATTTTTCAAATTTTTTCGTAGTTTATGGATATACTTTGTGTACAACTTGCGTTCTTAAAATATCGATTCCGGTAGCTATAATCTGATAATCAGCTGTTTACCTATATATACCGGTAACAGTTCACCGATAGAATTTTCATAAATGCCTCATATAACTCACGGAAGGTAATGTGCTGGCCACATCACATATTTTTATAATTAATTTTCAAAGTTTCCGTAAGAAAAACATTGGCAAAGGTTTCGAGAGGGACCAAACGCGGCGCTAGCATTGTTAATAACCGAAATTCGGGTGTATTCGTAAGCACTCAGAAGTGCACCCATCAAATAAAAAACGTGAATATCAATCGTCACCAAATTTTACAGTTTTTGATTATCATAACCTCTTTCGCTTTATTTTGTTGTTTGGCGGTTGCTCATTGCTGTGCTAGTTAGTGTTCGTGAACCGTACATATAAAATTATTAACAATAAAATACATCCTATTCCAGTGCTACTGTGATAGATTATTTCTGCATTTTTATCTGTGAAAATATTTTGAATGTTTCACAGGAGTCCGTTCATTAACAGACCATCAAAATGAACAAATTCGAATTAGTTTCCTTGTTCTTATGATATATTTAAATCATTGTTGTCACTAAATCGCGTTGCATTTGTTTAATTTGATGATGCGTTAAGTTAAGATTCTCCCTTTGTGTTTAAAAATGGAGAAATGGGATACTTTTAAAAAAACATTAGAGAAGAGCACCAAACAATGAAAATACAGCAAACTTATAATTTAATACCATTATTCCGTAATATTGATTGTTGCAAATATTTGCAACATGTACAGTTAGTTTATCATATAATACTCGTAAGTAGTTGTTTTTATTAATACCAGAAATAAATAAAGAAATATCTCTTTTTTCATGTTCTTTGAATATATACTAATTGCAGTCTTCCTAAAAACTTTCAAAACATCTGATAACACGGTAATAGTTTTAAATTACTTAATAGCAGGATATATCATTTTAAAATGTCGGAAATTGAAAAATATTTAAAAGCTAATTGCTTCAAATATTTGATTTTCTATTGCAGCGAAACTGCAAGCAAGCTGTCGTGGACAATGCTACCAACACAAGAAGAAGAATAATTCCCGTTGAAAGCCACAGTGGAGTTAGACTGGAGCTTTCAAACTATGTAGGAAACAACTTCGGTTGGTACGAGTACGTGCAGTAAATGTTGAAACTACAGTGACTGCCCTTAGTTCGAATAGAAATGGTGTTTGAAATGGGAATTGTGAATGATTCTTATAATTCTATGGAAGATTTTTGTTTATAATAAAATAAAACAAATATGGAAATTTATATTATTTGATGATAAATAGATGCATTATCGTAGATACTTACAAAAATATATTTAAAAAATCATCGCTGCTTATTATAACTAATGTAAGAAAGAATGAGAAAATTAATAATGCTGAAATAAAAGAGGGAGACCACATTTCATATACATACTTAATCATACCAAAGGCAAACTTCAAAATTAAAAGTCATCGGAGATATTATGGAATTCATCCAGATATCTTTTAAACTTCGCTTCACATTTTGTGAAAAATTCGCCGAACAGTGATTTCCAGTTGAAAAATTTGGGAATCAATTAGACATTAGTAACTTTTTATGTTTTGTGTTTGTGATTGCAATGTCTCGTGTCTGAAATCCTCGCCCTCGCCCTGTCTGGTTGTAAGGCCTGTTATTGTTTGGTCCGTCATACTCCCGCGAGGTGACAGTATCTCCAGGATTTAGTTTTACGTTCCGAATACCTCTATTAAGAGACATCTGAATGTGATATAAATAAACCGAAATTACTAAATAGCATTAAAATCAATAATGTGGAGAAGAATTAATAATAATTCAAAGCAGTGAAACCAAAAATGCAAGAAAGGATGGGAATAACAAATCTGAAATAAAACTGTGAATACCATGCTCTCTGTTCCCACCTATTACATCAAACGAAACTTTATAAATAAAAAGTCAACAGAAAAGCAATTCGATGTATGAATACAAATAAATGCATGTGGTATAATCCCTTATAGAAAAAGTTACCAACATTAAATTTCCAATTGGCCCATTTAAAATGAACACCCTGTATACTATACCTATAATATATGCATTTCCTAATAATTTATATTCATATCCGGAATATTTTAATTTGTATTTTAATCACGCTGTTGCAAGACTAGCAAAAACCTAGTTTTAAAAAAAATAAACCGTGACACATTTAATTTTATTTGGCTTTTCTGGATTTTATTGAGTAAAATTTAGTCTTTTAATTTAATTTTATTTAATTCTGTTATTATTTTAATAATTGTATATTAATGTTAATATAAACATTAAGGGCCGTTTTCACCAAAATAAGATAAATGGCAACTAATCAGAGTATTTCTGTTACATTATTCATACAAAAATTTACGAATAGACAATGTATTGTAATATATCAAACGCACAATTAATCCATCACCATCTGTTAAATATTTATCCGCACCAAAATCGAGAGGATTAAATTAACCGTGACATTTATACCGTTACTAAAAATAACTGAAATTATTGAAAAAAAAAACTATAGTTATGTGGTATTCATTCCCTTGGTTATTTTAAAGTTAAGAATAAATTATTTAACTCAGCTTTGTTAAAATGGTCCAAGTAAACCAAATTTTTCATACATTTCAATTTTTTTAAAATATGTTAAATTGTAATACTGGATAATTTTTATTGTATTAATAATAAATTAGCTTAAATAATTTACATACTATGGTATTGAAACCTTCAGTATTTTACCTCCCGCTCCCCTTGGGAAGGGAGGTATAGGGATCGTGCTAAATCACATATCAAGATTTTGGTAAATGACCACGTTTTAAGGTCCTTAGAATCCAATTTTAACATTTTCACGATGATGTCTGTGTGTATGTGTGTATTATATACACATTCTATAGATTTTCGTTAATGCTTTTTCTATATATTTTATGGATAAATTTATAAAATTATCTATAATTTAAATCCCAGCGTCTACGCTTTAAACAAACAAAATTCATTTATTCCAATGTATGTAACTGACAAATAAATGTCACTATCAAAGAACTAATCATTTCAAAATAATATTAGTAACGTTTTAAAAAGGAAAAAGTAAGTAGAACAATAGAAAAGGAATTCAATACAGTTTCCAGCATAAGTAAATATGTAGGTATGTATTTAGATTAATAAAAATTAACGATTCACAAAAAAAATTAAGCTAATCCCCATATTTTGGATTATGAATTCTATTCTATCCCGGTATTTAAAATTTAATCTTCATTTTGTTATAGCTCCGGTGGCGAAATGGTTAGAGCAACACCTCGTCATGAGTGCCCTCGCGGCTCTGGGTTCGAATCCTACTAAGGCATGCAAGTGTGTGAATGTGAACCCACTCTGTAATTGGGATTTAATCCTGTTGAGGGGTTTAAAAAAAGGTAGCTACTTGGATTAGATTAGACTATATTTTAAGAAATAAACTGGCAAAATTAGAGTAAAATTCACTAATCCAAAAAACTTAATCTTTTTTTGACTCGGAATGTAAATCGACGTATTGTGTTGGCCACACCAGATTTTTACCTCTCGCTAAAAGAGTTATTGGATTCATGCTAAAAATCGCATATCCAGATTTTAGTCAATAAGCACGTTTTAAGGTCCCTAGAATCCGATTATAACATTTTTACGATGATGTCCGTATGTGTGTAGATGTGTGTGTGGATGTTGGATCCACGATTTCTCAAATTCTATAAGACTTAAGGCATTTTTAACTACGGATTCTTGAATCTAACAATAATGGGAAGAGTTGATTAAGTTTTGATAACAATTGAACAACCGGAAGTAGTAGTTATAAGAAAAAAATCATCTAAATATTATTTATCAAAAATTTATGTAAATACGTATATTAAAGAACGTTAAATTCTTTATTCGATAAATATAAATTCATTAATGTATCTTCTATAGATTTAGAGATAAAGAAATGCATATAAAATAATTTGATGTAAAAAATCTCAGATCAAAGTACTTCAAGGCAAGAAATTCAAATGTTTGTAATTGACACATAAATGTCACTGTCAAAAATATTTGTATGCCACTGACAAAAATATTTGTACATTATTAAGAAGATTATGAAAATAAAAAAAGTCAACAACGCAAAAGAATATACGTAAAAAAGAATATAAAAGGAATTTGCAAAAAAAATGACGAATATAAAGAAAAAGAAAAGAAAAGTAGAAAAAGAAAATTTCAGGATATTGAATATAAAGAAAATGTATGTATTCAACACAATTTATATTAAAATATCCCATAGATTTTGTAAATATATGTGAGAATTATTTTGTAGCGAGACATGAATACATATATGTATTTGTATTTAAAAATATTTTTCGTTTAATGCGTACAACCAGGTAAAATATCTGGCGAGAGGTTATGTGCTGGCCACATCAGATTTTTTTATATAGATTTTAGAGCGTTTTTTTTAGCCAGGTACGTTTTTTTGGGGTGGAGAAACTGTCGCGATTTCTTCGAATATTTACTTGAATAAGCCTTTGTCGGTCTATCATCTTTAATGTCTGACAAACACAAGCAAACAGCTGTCTTACATCACGATCTCAGATTAAATATCATCTGGGCTGGGTGGGCAGTAACGATTTTTATCATTACGATTCAGAAAGCGAACTCAATTTTAAACATCTACAGGCTGACAATACATCTTGCCGACTGACAGCGGGTGCAGAAAAAATGACAAGAAACGAAGAAAAGCGTCGATGCCGATACTTCGCCTTGCGTTCCAATGAAATGAAATACTTTCAACAGTTAATAATTTAAAATTCTCCCAGTAAAAACGTAACGTTTTTGACAGATATAAAAGTTCTTTGCCACATTAATTTAAGTTTCTAACAGGGTATGCATTTATATTAGGTCAGGAATAAAAGAGAAAAACTCTGACCTAATTTCATAAAGAGGCTGAGTTTTAAAAAGACGAGGAATCAAATTAAACACTGACAGCTTCTGTCATCAATATTGTCTGCTTATTTCGATCAAATTTGCTTATGCAAATTTTGCCCGAAACAAATTAACCTATTTGCATTCTTACACACTTTTAAGAAGATCGGAAAACTGTATAAAATACCGAAAATATCAACTTGGATATAAGAATTCCTAAATTCCTCTACAGAGCACGGATAGATATTTTATGTGCTTGGAGTTTAAACGAACATTGTATTATTTTTTGTTTCATTCTCGTTTTACGTCCGCGCATCTTCTAAAGTCATACGCAGCCGATGGATTTTGATGATTAGAATAATGGAAATTAAAATTGAAGATTAAACGTGGTTCAACGAAATTTGTTCTATATGTTCTTTCCGACGACCAGAGAGCCTACCATTTGAGTATGCGATGGTAGAAATTGAAAAAGCAGTCGGAAATTGGTCAGGATTTTTTTGTACAGGTAAACAGGTTAGAAATTTGATATAGTTAACAAACTTTCAACGCGCGCGCTTCGCTTTGCATCACTACCTATTTTTTGAGATTAGATTCTTCATGAATCCGCTAGATAAATCTGGTATTGTAAAATTTTCGAACACGGTAACTTTTTACCACTCGTGATTTCGAACACAGTCAGTACATGCGATATTTACGGGTAGAATTTTCGTAAATTAGTATGTATTTTCTATAAAATCCATACAGAAAGTTCCTTGCAAAAGATTTTATATTTCTTGTATGTACATTACCTTTCGACACTTGTATGTATTTTATACAAATTCCATACAGAAAGTTTCGAGCAAAAATATCCTATATTTCGAGTAAAATTACAACACAAATATACTACGAATATGTCAATTGACTCTGACATCTTTCAATCAGAATTTTCTTAATATAGTAGCTGTTTCTAGAATAGCTAGCTAATTTATGAAATTTAATTTCTTTATAATTTTATAACTCTATATCCATTTAACATAAGTATAAAATGCAGTCAAATCATATAGAGAATACAATGTTCTTTAATATTTATAATAACATTAAATGTGAAAAAATGATATTTAACATCGTTTTTTCAAGAAAAGCTGTTAAAATCTTCAAATGAGTGTACTTCCGGTTGCCCAATTATAACCAAAATCTAATCAGCTCTTCATATGGATGCAACGAAGAGGAATATGAAAGAATTATAATTTTTGGTATTGTAGTTTAGAGTTATCGTAGACGAAAATTTTGTTACACACACACACATACATACATACAGACATCCTCGTAAAAATAGTAAAATCGTATTCTAAGGACCTTAAAACGTGGTTATTCATTAAAAACTCACCACCGAATTTTTTGACCAAAGACAATACCTTCCTTACTTAAAGGTGACGGAAGGTAAAGACTTCTCGAAAGAAATTACAAAAGCTTTTATTGGAGCTAAAACGATGCAAATTTTCACCGGGAATACAGTTATTTTAATGACTGCAATATTACTGACATTTCGTTTGACAGCCAACTGGCAGTTTTGGCGCCATTTTACTTACTATTTACAGCGATAGAAAGAGATCGCGGTTAAATTGAAAAGGTCTATTACTATAGTCGCCGTCAAATAAGTATTGACTGATCTTCAACTTTTTCCCATCTGCGCACCCTTTCTTGCCCTGCGGTGTTGCCGCTTTTTCACATCAACATTTTCTATATTGTGCCCGAAATAACAACAGTGTAGAAATCTCCAGACCATACTTATGACGGCAACTATAACATCAAACACAAAATATCAGAAAAAAAGAGTAGCTGTTAAAAAATTCCACGTAAGAAAAAATAAATAACAAAAATAGATTTCGCAGAAGTTAACGTATGTGAATTCTGATATATCTTCCTGTTATTACATTCATTAAATATTATTTAATATTCTTTTTGTTGAGTATTACAAATACTATACTTTTTATATAAGTATATGGCGAACTAGTATGGCACGTATATCTTTCAATTTCCAAAAACAATTAACTGTTTTTCCTAATTGAAGAATTCCTTCTGAGAAATGAAAAAGAAAAAATCCGGCAAATTCCTTGTTGTACAGTCGTTTACCTGGTGTGGCTAGTAATGACGTACTGTAATCTAAATAATTATTTCCTGTTCATCATTTAATACTCAATTATATAAGAAATTATATATGTAATCTAAATTACAATGATGAACGATTTATACAAAGACGTTATAAAAGGAGAACCTATTTGCTATGCAGATTGGACTTAGCTTAATTATATTAACTTAGTAAAAGACGCCAGGTCTCGGCTATTTTATCATTAGTTTAGTTAATATTATTAACTTTAACGATTACATAAAACGAAATGGAAAGTTGATGCTACATGAATGCACGAAGAAATTTATTATATTTTCTTCTATGTCACCAAGAATAAAAATTGTGCTCATGCATTGAAACTGATGCTTAAGTATAGTGAAAAAAATAAATTCCTGAGTTCCTATAAACGACAAAATAATAAGTAATAGTTAAACTATAGTTATTAAATAAATACGTGATATACAGGGTGTTAATACTAAGTCGTCACACCCGAAAATTGTAGTTACTTTTTTAATGCATAACGTCAATACATAGCGCTAATAAATAATGCATAACGAAGTTTGTTATATGGCAACGCACAGGACCATTCACAGCTATTTTTAATATTAACATATAATGCATAAACACAATGCAGAGCAACAAAAGTTTGCAAACTCCAAACTTTTATCCATTACGCATTATGCATTAAGTAAATTTGTGACAGCTGTCAAAATGAATTTTCGAAAAATCTCAATATCTTCAATGTCGAAGGAAACAAATAGCTACATCTAGTGTTATATTTGTAATACCATGTGCTCAAATAAAATTATATAAGGAAATATGTTTCAGCAATCTTTTCCAGCCATGAAAACTTCAAATCTGACAGGTAATTTGGAATAAATACAGATGTCAACTCAATTAAATTTTGTTGCAGAAAATGCTATGTTTTTTAAAAAAGTAGCTGTGAATGTAGCTTTAGATGTCATTAAAATAAATAACTTTTCCAATTTTTGATTTGATGCCCCGGTTCGTAGTTATTGGATTGCTTTTGTTTTTCAAAAAAACGTATTATCTCCCTTATTATAAGGAATATTGAGAAAAAATTTCTTTCCAAATTACCTTTAGGCCCTGCAAAACATTTGCGTTTACTATTATTTTTTATTTTTTCAAATGACAAAATGGCGATCGATCAAACATTTCAAAACAAGATTTTTTGATAATCACTCCATCGATTTTCAAAAGTAAAACATTTATAAAATGCAGTAGTAAATAGTTTTATGATTTGATAAATGTTTTACTTTCGAAAATCCATAGACTGGTTATCAAAAAATCTTGTTTTGAAATTTATCAATCGCCATTTTGTCATTTGAAAAAATAACTTTAAACGCAAATGTTTTACAGGGCCGAAAGGTAATCATAAACTTGTTTATCCGCCCTCAAAAACGTGCGCAATTTGGCTTTTATCGCCCGAGAGCTTATAAAGTTGCCAAGCAACAGTCAGTCAAACGTCAAAATCGTCGTTTTTAGATAAATGTCAGACAACATAATAAATTCGATAAATCACATTTTTTGAACTGCTTGTAACACTATTCGTATCCTTTCTCGTTTACGTCTTTTCACTTCTGTCAAACCAACTTGCTCTGGGCAGCGTCAAATTCATTAGACATTTCTTTTGAATAATCGATATCTTCCATTTTCAGTTGACACTAAATTAAAATTTGATATAAACAAACAATATAGCTAGAAACCACAGCATACTTAAAATTCACAACGCCAGCACAACGATACCGAATATATACCCATTGAATCCTTGAATTTCGAGAACCAAAATAAAATAAAACCTTGTATGTACCACGGGCATAATCAAGATTATAGCTACAATCTTTTGATTATGCCCTTAATACATAAATAACTATTTTTCAGTAGCCCTTAAAATAAGGGAGATATGGCGATTTTTCAGAAAACAAAAGTACTCCAATAATTACGAATCGGGGCACCAAATAAAAAATTGGAACTAAGAAAAGTTATTTGTTCTAATAAATACTATCATTTTCGGGGGTGACCGAGTGACGACTTAGTATTAACACCCTGTATATTAATATAACGACACTTAGAATTACTGATATTTAAATGAATATAAACATGGGTAGCCCAAGATAATTAAATGAGTGTACTTCTTACAAACTTACCTTATACTCATAATAACCTTTTTCATATTATAAACGACCATCACTTGAAGAAATTACTATTACTTTCTTATGGAACTATTAATTGAATCATAAATGCAAATTTGAGCAAGGTATGTTTTTTTTCCAATACGTTGAAAAAACGCCCGCACGCTACGAATATGTCATTATTATCGATATCTGCGTACAAAGCAGATAGCACACCCAGTAATGGGTAAAATATATCGTAATCTTAATTTTAAAAATCTTAATACGTTTACTGCGATTAGAATCATTGTGTTTCTAAATATTTTTTCACCGTGGCTGATGTGTCAAGTTTAAAAAAAAGAATATGCCACTTGACGATATAGTATATTAAAGAACGTGTTTTATAAGACATGTTTTTTTCGCACGCGTCAAAATTTAGAAATCGAGCGTTAGCGAGTTTTCTAATTAACAAGTGCGAAAGAAAGTCTTATAAAATGAGTTCTTTATACTATTTTTTATATTGTGCGCCTTCTACAATAACATTTACTTACTCAATTTGTGATTATATTTGTAACCATTTGTACATTTTCATGTAAATAATCTTCCCTAAATAAAAAAAATAATAATAATAATTTCGACATTACATTATTAAAATGAGTTGTCAATTAACTAAAAATAAATTAGGTAAAAATGGGTTAAAGAAACGTCATCTAGTACCAACCGTCTAAAACAAAAAATTGCGTATCGAAATGAAGGTTATTACTTCATGACTTCATTATGAACGCAAAATATAAAAAAATATATTTTTTCCACTATCAGGAGTACAAATCGATAACTCTGTCAAAATCATGACTGAAGTAAAATATTTTGCATATAAAGAAAATAATATCAAACAAACCCTAAATATTTTTAGTTTGACAGTTCAGTTATCTAATATAGGTTATAGGCTGCATTTTATAATTTTCTATATTTCGTTGATTATGCAATTCATAATTAATTCAGCCAATAACATTTAAGAATTTTACTTAAGTTACCATGAATTGATAAACGAATATACATATGATTATCATCGATGATATTCTTGAGTGAAATGTGCTGCTTCGGTTTCACGAGCAATGTCTTCGATTGTAATGATATCAAGAACTGAGATGAGAGAATATAATGAATTTTTGTTGTGACCGTAGACTGAGAACCAATAATACACTTTAAAGTTTACTGAACGTAACACATTATATGTGCTGCTAACCTAACTTTTGTTATACATATTGCATTAAAACATGGTACGAGTTTTATTTAACATATCGGAGTTCGAGTTATTTCTCATTTTTATACTCAAAATTAACTGTTATTTTGTTAATAAAAGTAACAAATCTCTTGGTAACGAATATAACTAAGGTGATGATTTATTTCTGTTTTATCATCTCTGTGATAGACATGTAACTAGGGAGATTCTAAATGTTGATTGACGGAAAACATATCACGTGACTAATGTATTATATTCTCAATACACTCAAATGTAACATTGTCACAGTAACCACCAGTAAACACGTTGTTTTTTTTATCAACAAACATCAAAAAAATTATTTTGTATTGTCATCAAATTTATTCATTTGAATCATACGAATATCACTCGTATGTTTAGTATTATCAGAATATATTGTGTTGATACACCCAACTTATTACTTTAGAATACCACTCCTCCCTCGGGGTCGTGATATTCCAAAATAACGTTTCGTGGCACAATATATTCGATAATACCTGAACACACGTGTGGTATTATATATGATAGCAAGTCTAAAACACCTAACGAATATGTATATATATATATATATATATATATATATATATATATATATATATATATATATATATATATATATATATATATATATATATATATATATATACAGGATGATTCATCGGTCTGTCCTCTCTTTATAACTCTTTTATTTTGTCAGATAGAAAAACTCTTCAAATATAATTTATATGCTATATTATTGTCTATCTACGTACCATATGCATTTGTATACAGGGTGCTCCGTTTAAGCGCAACAATATGTAACTTTATATTTCTTAATGGAACAGCCTATATTTATTTGTTTATTTTGATAGTAAATGAGTTTCCTTTTAAAAAAGTATTACGGGGTCTAAAATTATAAATTAAGAAGTTATTTACGTTCAAAAAAATAGTAGTTCAGAGTGGACAAACCTAATATAATACAAAATTATGTTCCTTTTTTATTAATACTTATTTTAAACATTACACTAATTCCAAAGAAGCTATTAAAATTTAGTGACAGACTAAATAATGCAAAATTATAATAAATGCTCGAAAACTTGTACTTCAACTTTAATAGATTTTTCTATTATAAATATTATATTAACCATCTCATCTTTACTAAAATTTGTATTATTCATTTTCACACCAACATCAACAATGATAAACTAAGAGTATATGGACAACTTGTTTGTTTAAATTTGAAACAATTGATCAAATTATCCATAGCTTACTTTGTTAATAGATAGAAACATATCATTCAACGAATAAAGGTAAATAACTTCTTAATTTATAATTTTAGACCTCTTATTATTTAATACTTTTTTAAAAGGAATCGAATTTACTATCAAAATAAATAAATAAATATAGGGTGTTCCATTAAGAAATATAAAGTTACATATTGTTGCGCTTAAATGGGGCACCCTGTATACAAATGGATACGGTACGTAGATAGATAATACTATATCATTTAAATTATATTTGAAGAGTTTTTCTATCTGACTTAAAATAAAAGAGTTATAAAGAGAGGACAGACCGATGAATCACACGTATATATATATATATATATATATATATATATATATATATATATATATATATATATATATATATATATATATATATATATATATATATATATATATATATATACAGGTGTATCAATAAATTCGTTGGGTTTTTCGCTCTAATCTTGGTATTTCATTTTGGAAAAAATCGACGTAAAACTCAAAATTTTCAATATGAAATTTGAAATAAATTACCTTTATTTATAACAAAAGTCGGTGTTGATAAGTTGTGAATCTCAAAAAATACTAATGATTTAAAATCATTGAATTTTGAAAGTTGACAGTTGAATTTGTCACAAGCATATAGTTGTTCAAAATTTGGATTTTTGTGAAGTTTATACTTAGAAATGACTATATTTGATTTTGATACATTCTACCTATACAAAATTATATTGTAAGAAAATATTTGATTGAATAATGTTCTTTGTTACAGCACACGCTAACCGGCCATTCAGGCAAAGTAATGGCAGCCAAATTCCTGGGCGAACCTTCTAAGGTAGTCACAGGCTCCCACGATCGGACGCTGAAGATTTGGGACCTTCGCTCGCGAGCCTGTAAGTACCTTTTTTCCTTTTGCTTCCATCGCTGTCGTCGGCAATAAACAATCAATATGTTACTGCCAACATTGCCAACACGTATGTCTATTATACAGTCTGTGTGACAGCCCTTGAGGAGACATCTGCCAAGCAGAGTCCGCAAGCATTTCTTATATCTTCACAGACTAATGAAATTCTTTCGTTTTCACGCTTCATTAGATGATCTCCCAAGAAGGCCATGGATTAAAAGTTTTTATTGTACCAGTGTTTTGTTTTCTGTATTGTTTTGTAAGTTCCAATTGCGGTTTACTGAGAAACGCTGGAATTGAAATACGTAATACGTTCTCACTAAGACACGACAAGGTGAAACTTATTTCTCCATACGAAAAACATGAAGTTAATTTACATTTATTATACTAATAAGCATTTATATATAACTTCAAAATTTATACTGTCAAATTATCTATTTTTTAATATTTTTACTAATGAGCCGGTTTTACATTCATAATAGTATATTAAAGAACGTGTTTTATTTATAAGACATGTTTTTTTCGCACGCGTCAAAATTTCTAATTGACAAGTGCGAAAGAAAGTCTTACAAAATGAATTCTTTATACTATTTTATATATTTTGCGCCTTCTACAATTAACATTTACTTACTTTTAACTTTAACTAAAAATAAATTAGGTAAAAATGGGTTAAAGAAACGTCATCTAGTACCAACCGTCTAAAACAAAAAATTGCGTATCGAAATGACTTCATTATGAACGCAAAATTTAAAAAAGTATTTTAAATGAAAATTTATGCAATATCTTTCTTAGTAATACAAGAAATAATAATAATAATAATTTATTGATATTTTCGTAAATAATTCAATAAAAATATTGGCGCCAGAAATAGTAATGAAAAACAACACCCCACACCTGTTACGTCGGAGCACATACAGAACGTCATTCATAGCCAATAGGAAAACAATTTTCGTTATTTATATAAATAAGAGTAGGCGATAGTTTGTCACATATTAAAATGTATGTGCTCTGATGTCACATTGTTTTTCAGATCACGTGACGTTTTCAAAATATTACACGAATTTCAATTTTAAATAATTAATTGGAAAATATCTAATCGATATTTCATGATATTTTCAAATTTGAGACTCTTTAAAGAACAATATCTTTTAAAATTTAGCATTTACAAGTCATATAATAGTTATTTACATAATCAGTTATGAAAAGAGTGATATTGTTTGATGAACATAATATTTGCCAAAACGAGCGAAGCACATTTTGCAAATTATGTGAGACAAACAATATCACGTTTTCATAACGCATTATGTACAAAATTTTATCTAATTCCGCTGAAACAATTTAAAAATATACAAAATTCTAGGTTTTTCTATGACATGTTCATATTTCAAAATCAATTTACCAAAGCGTGGCCGTGAAAATAAATGAATTTCATTTTCTTATTTTAATGCTTTTGTCAGTGCATGCGTATATAATTGAAAATGAGTTCTAAATATGTTCTGAAACCGATATAGATCTTCCGTCTTATGTAGAGGAATTAAATGTGAGTCAATAATTCATAAATTGATATTAAAGAAGTCATTATTGATATATTTTTGTTTCTATTTTGAAAAGTCACCGTTTCAATAAAACTGTGACACTTGAGAAATGACATGACGGATAATATGATAATGATAGCGACGTTGCTTAATATAACAACACTAAGTTTCTTGATTCTTTTTTTAAAATAAATAACAATAAATATTGTAACGGGCCTATTCTGTAACTCAGTAGTTAATTTTTAACCACTGGTTAAAATTTTTATCCAATAGATTTGACAACTAAAAATCCCTTTCTTTGTTATATGTCAAAATACCTGATTGGTTAGAAAATTTAACCAGTGGTTAAAAATTAACCACTAAGTTACAGAATAAGCCCGAAAAACAGTTATTTTAGAAATTATATTAATCAGTTTGCAATGATATTTTAACAAACTCATTACTTTTTTTACCAAATGTCAATCCCATCACAACTGTCTTTCTATTTCAATAAATTAAACTGTTTAAAACAAAAATAAGGTTGCATGGAAAATAGTGTTTTTCGCGAAATCCTTTAGCGCCATCGATAGGGTTGTTATAATTGAATAGTTGAAAAAGAGGCCAAAACCTCCGGAAACGAAATTATTATTTATTTTTTAAGGATTAAAATATTTACTTTTCTTTTCATCCGCTAGATATTTATTTGTAAGTATGTCAAACATTATAAAATTTTAGTGTACATATCTTGGATTTGAAACAAAAGACAAATTTCTTGAAACTGAAAACATCTATATTATAAAAATGAGAATATGTCCAGTGAAAAGAGCTCGTCTGGTAATCCTAGCCCTCGAGATTGTCCTGTGTCGGCGACAATTTTTCTTTCTGACTGCTAAAGAGTACTTTTTTTTCTTTAATATCTTCCTTTTTAAAAAACACCAAAATAATGGATCGTTTTTACAATTATACGAGTATATTTTTAAAGTTCATATAAGAAGTATAATCTGCTGTGTTTTTCAATTACCAATCCGTCATGAGTACTCACTGGATCTATGCTGTAATTGAATCTTGCCGGGCGTTGTCTGGCTTGGACAGCCAGGAACTAACGCTGGTAGCACTTCGTCGCACTCTGCACTAATATGCAATTTGTTTTCTGAGCACTTACGTGCCTGGCATACGCGACCTGCTGCTGTAATGAAAGGTACGGTCTTACGCAGATTTATGGCACAAGCACACAGGTTTTGTTGTGACGAAATAGAATTGTTTCTATTTTTAGCAGACAATATATTGCACCCTTAATCAAATTCAGAATAGTCTAAAGTGTAATTGGAATTTATAATACAAGTGCTGCATATTTCGTAGAAATTGTTTTAGTATATTCTTGGTAGTTATGTAGCATATTTTATATATTCGTATTTTATTTCTTTTAATTGTAAAATAAAATACGCCAAACACACACGAATATCAGTAAACGAGACTCGAATGAGGGATACATAAAAAGCTGAAACTTTATTTCAAATATTTCGAATAAGTAAAATATATTAATGTTAGGGAAAAAATTATTGGAGATATATTTATAAAACAATCCGACGTTTCGATTCATTATAAACCATCATCAGGGCTATGTTAATATATAGTTTGAAAAACTAACAACTATATTGTGAAAATGATTTCATACAAGGTATTATGTATTTTCATCCTTGTATTAATTCATTTTCAAAATATAATTGTTAGTTTTTCCAACTATATATTAACATAGCTCTAATGAAGGTCTATTTGGAACCGAAACGTCGGAATTGTTAAATAAATGACAATTTAATAAAATCATTTTACCATGACTACATCTCCAATATTTTTTTTCGTAACATCATACCAACAGCGAAGAAGTACCAGTAACTATAAAATGTGTTAATGTCAAGTAATTTAAGTATATTATAAAGAAAAATGTAATCGAACAAAATCTGATGTGTACACCACACTACTTGCTTGTACGCAAGACCACCATGAAATATAGACTCAATTAGAAAATTACACGTATTTGACATTATCATTAATTTTTTTTATTTTTTGTACTATTTTGTCCTAATCCATAGAATGCTTTAGTACCAAAAAATATATAATTTTTAATTTTACATATCTCGTTTATACAAAGGGCTAATTTAATATTAGATGTGCTAGACGCAGAATTTAATTCTCTAAAACTATTATTTGAAGCATTTATTTCTAAAATCAAAATAAAACCATTTTATTCAAGAAAAACTGTTAACTTCAGGTAATATATCCCTTCGGTTAACCCATTTTAACCAAAATCTATTATGTTACCCCCATTGACATAAAAGTCTTATATACCAAATTTGAAAAGTTTTGGATTATATTTTAAAATAGTTTGCATTCAACTCTCTTATAGGCTTCAAGTAAAGTACCACTTCTGGAAATTATGTAATGACCAAAAAGGGAGGTGCTCACCTAGATGTTAAAGCAGTCGTAAATACAAAATTTCAACTTTCTACGGTTTACCGTTTTTTGAGATATGCGTGATACGTGTGTACAGACGTCACGACGAAATTAGTTAAAATGGATTCAGGGATGGTGAATATGGATATTTCCGTTGAAATCTGAAAACCGAAATTTTTCGCGATTACAATACTTCCTTCATTTTGTACAAGGAAGTAAAATAGTTATTTATGTAACAAGTATGTAAAGTAGTACTTATTTGGTCGAGTGCGATGTGCGGAAATTGTAGCACGAGACAAAAACTACTATTTTACACACGTGTTGCATACAACATTTTTCCTACAACCGAAATGGTATTGATGTTTCTCATAATACTGAGTGTAGAGGCATTCAGCAGCTTCAAATACTGTTAGTGCTCTTTCTCATAACACTGTACAAAATGTAACTTAAACACTTGGAAGAATCTCAGACAAACGATGATTAGTCTTTTATAATGTACAAATTGTACATTTAATATTAATATTAAAAATTAGCTTAGGTTAGCATACATGTCAAAAAAATGTTAATGTTCTTAAAAACTAGATTAGTACTCAATCTGTTAAAAAATATTAGATTTGTTTCATTTATATGTATATTCATATTTCTCAATAAATTTTATTACTTTCATTATTATTTACTACCTAATTATATACTTGACAGGTAAATTTAAATTAACCAAATTTTAATGTTGCCTAGCAACGCCTATTTACTTTTCAAGCACTAGTGCGTGAAAAGTGACACTTTACACACTGTAATGAGTTCGCGAAAAGTACTTTTCACGCACGGTTGTAGGAAAAATAAATTATTGAAAATTTTAAGATTTACCCCCGGTTTTATTCCCATAGTAAAATTGTTTAAAATAAATTCGAATCAATATTATTCATTTTATGGCAATTTATATATCGTTTCTAAAACTAACCATTAGTCAAGTAAGATTTCAAATGAGAGTACATAGTAATAATAATTACTTTTTTCTACTATCGAAAAAAGTAGGCTTTTCGAACTTTCGTTTGGTTACAAGAATTTAATAATTGCAGACCAAAGATCTTTACAGATTGTTGCTAATACTTAGGGTCTACAAAATAGATTCTTTGCAGACCAGTACCATTACCTACATTCAATATATCTTGCTTCCATAGATGTGATAACATAATAAATGGAATTTTGTTTGATAATTGCATTTAAAAATTTATTAATCTATCTGATCGAAGAGAAAACGTTATTTTTACCTCTGGTTAAAAGTATCCTTGTTGGCCTAAATTAGTTGCAGCAGCAATATCTGGCCTTGATCCGCATGAAGCAAATTTCACTTTCATCAATTGGTAAACAAATAACTATTCTTTGTTACTTGATTTTTTTCTAGAGATTTAAATAACAAAGCTATACCAGCACCAAAAAGAGTTCTATAAGCTCATTCGAGTGCTGTTATAGACTAGTACAATTTTTTTGAAGGTTGGTGGCTATGAATGTCAAAAAATATCAAATAACAAATATCGCTTAATAAACAAACACAAACGATTGTTAAGAATATAATTTTTATATAATTTTGTATTTAATAGTAGTAATAAGAAGAAAATAAAAAATAGAGTAGTTGTTTAAGACCAACAGGTCTTAAATAATTTTGAATTTGAACTGGTTAACCCCTTTGAGTCAACAACCATTTTTTCATATTGGATAAAGCAGTTGTTAGTTCATAGAAGAGGACAGCACAAACTTGATAAAAATAATAATTTGGTTACAAGCGCAAGTACGCGCGCAAACCCCCCTCCAACCACGCTAGCCGACGCCGACTGCCGCATCGATCGACGATCGGTCAGCTCAGTAGCTTGTTGGCCGTTGTAGAGAGTATATAAGTTGCCCGCTGTATCGCGTCGTTGTAATTTTGCAATTAAAAATTAACTCTGCTTTTCTAGCACAAGTAGTGTATTTGTTGTTAGAATTATCATTCGTTTTTGTCAATTACGTCAAATAAACCAAGCTTTATTTGATTTTATTCTTGTTGTTGGGTCGTGAAACTTTTTGCGTCGCCATTTTATACAGCCGACAGTTGCTCAGGAATCAGTTGTAAAACCGTGTTACACAAGTTAATTTCTAACGGAAACCCGCGTTGTTAGGGTTTGATTCATATTCTTCTTTTTAGAAATAGTATTTCGCTGTAGAGTGAGTCTGCATATGTTTCTTTCGAATGACATCATCGGATTGCATTTATTGTTGTGGCGTCGTAGTATAAATACATTTCTTCGTTCTTGTATTTTGGTTTGGAAGTTATTAGGTTCATTTAGGGTTCTTGATATTACTTTAGTTAGATTTGTTTGTTCATATACTTATTAATTGACTAGGATAATTTCTACCATAGTACTTGGTTGTTCGTTCGTTCGCTCCTTCGTTTGTGTCACAACATAATATTGTCCTGGTTATATTAGCCAAGTCCAGTGGTGTGAACCAGCTATCAAATCTTGTCAGGTTTATCCACGGTGTTTAATCCGAGCGTTAACTCTCGTGGGTTTGTACCATCCATAGTTCAATCAATACGGTTTAAACATATTTAGTTTGTATATAGTTTTTTTTTATACATTAACACCAAACAGTAGTGAAGTTAGAAAGAAATAGAACATATTTTAGATAGTTGGTGATGCAAAAATACGGTATTGTTGATCGTGACATCAGTATCACCAACTTTGCATAAAAGATGCAAAATAGAAAAAAAAATTATAAAGAACTCATTTCATAATTGTCGATTATTTTGTGCAGAGTCGGGCCACGTAATAAAATAACAATTATGACATTCGGTCTTTAATATACTATTATAAGTACGATTCAATTAGACAAATTGAATGTTGGTAAATGGAATGAAGCTGGTACATGATGTTTCTACTGGCTGAAAAATAATTTGTCGGAGAAGAAAATTCGGGGCGAACATTTATCGGAGAAAAGCCGACGTTAGTTCTGGTTGGAATGCGTTTAAATTCGTAGAGTGCTAAAATCGATTTTGTTCAGTAAATTTCCTTGTCGTGATCTTGTCACCACTCCGTGCGAACTGATACCAAATTAAATTTTAACACATTTTTCATCATTTATATCTGATTCCTGCCAAAATTCATTCGATAGGTTTTTTCCCAGTGTAGGTAAAGTACACATTAGGGTTGTCTTGAAAAAAATCACAGGTGCGCTTTAAAACGTAGGTAGGTAGAAGGTCAACTGTATCATGAACGAATTAACAAGTTAGGTACCAAACATTTACTACATATTTTTCTTATACTTGTGGTAAAAATGGATATAATACGCTTATTTTTCAAAAATTTATTCGTGAAAAAAAGTTTAAACGGCAAGCACGTAGGGCGACTGGGTTAAATTCTTTGAGTGAATAAAAATTCTTAACTCACGTGGTTTATATAATATTTTATTCAATTTTGACGAAATAATAATAAAAAAATCTGATGTGGACACCATACGACTTTCTTGTACGCAAGACTAATATGAAGTATAGACTCAATTATAAAATTGCACGTATTTGACATTAACATCTATTTTATTTTTTTGTTATTTTTTGTCCTAATCCATAGTTAGCTTCATTATAAAAACCAAACAATATATGTTTTAAATTTACATATCTCGTTTATACAAAGGGCTAATTTAATAATGCTTGATGTGCTAGATGCAGAATTAATTCTCTAAAACTCTTATTTGAAGCATTTATTTCTAAAATCTAAATGAAACCATTTTATTCAAGAAAAACTGTTAATAACTTCAAGTAATTTATCACTTCCGGTTAGCCTGTTTTAACGAAAATCTACTATATTATTCCAATTGACATAAAAGCCTTATATACCAAATTTGAAAAGTTTTGGATTATATTTTAATATAGTTTTTCATTAAAATATATTATAGGCTTCAAATAAAGTACCATTTCTGGAAATTATTTAATGACCAAAAAAGAGAGGTGCGCAACTAGATGTTATAGCAGTCCTAAATACAAAATTTCAACTTTCTTCGGCTTACCGTTTTTGAGTTATGCGACATACGTACGTACGAAATTAGTCAGAATGGATTTAAGGATGGTCAAAATGGATATTTCCATTGAAATCTGAAAACCGAAATTTTTCGCGATTACAATACTTCCTTTACTTTATACAACGAAACAAAATAAAAAAACTAATCAGTAATAGGCAGTGCATGACAACTGCCGTTGACAGACATCAAGTCGTTTATTTAGAAATTATAAACAAGCTTTATATGTCATTTTTGTCGTGAAAAATAATAAAAACGGCTGGTTTGTTTCGTAGAGGCTGTGGCGAGTGTTATTTGTTATTTTCGTGCCTGGTGATATTTTAAATGTATTATTTATTAGAAAGTTAAAATGGACCTTTTCAATTTAAAGAGATAAAAGATGTGCGCAATGGGGATCTGCGCATAGTAAGAACAACTGAGATCTATAGCGTTTGTTTCTAAAAAAATTTAGACGTAAAATGTAAGAATATCTCAGATATCTTTAAAAAATATTATCGAAATAACTTACAAAAGCTTTTATTGAAGTTAAAATGTCTAACGATGCAAATTTTCTCTAAGAATACAGGTATTTTAATGACTGCAATATTTTTGACGTCTCGTTTGACAGCTCAACTGGCAGTTGTTCGCGCCATTTTCTTACTATTTTCAGCGATAGAAAGAGATAGCCGTTAAATTGAAAAGGTCCATTCTATGAGAGTCATTTACAAATTTTGTAATCACTAGCAAATAAACAGTTACTTATATTTGTTGCTATGGAGTTAATGATGACAATTTAAAACGTCAAAATTGAATAAAAAATTAAATTGTTTATGTGTCCCTCGGACTTATGACATGGTTTAATAATCCGTTATTACAATATTTCTATTTAGTTACGCTTATTATAATAACTACGAGGACTAATAGATACCTGCAATACATCCATAGGTAATTTCACCCTTTATTGGAGATCTACAAATGTAATTTTCACCTAAATTAACCAATTCATCCATGCCTTTTAGCTTGGCGTAAACACCCAATATTTATGAAAACAGATTAGGTTAGTGGTTATTTGACCATCAGTAATGATTGTATTGTTATTAATTGCCGCGCAGGTTGGCTTAGTTTCCAACTCCCTAGCCAGAGGGATGAATACCCTGTTGCAAATTAATGAGTGAGATCATTAGTGCGTTGGTGGTGAAATAACCCTCAGAATTCGTATTCCTGGAAGAAGATAAAAGCGAACGGAACAGGGATTGTGATATATGTTTAGTAATCTATCTATCAAGACAGTTATAATAAAATAATCTTTTAATTAAAAAAAATAATAATAAAAATAAAAAGTAAAATAAAAAATAATGTATAATCAATTAAAATTGATAAGATTAAAACTGATCTAAAATAAATAAAAATATAAAAAATAAAGAAGTGTGGTAGGTTTGAACCTAGTAACCTTGGAACAAAAAGCTAAGATGCTACCATTATGCTAGAAACACTTGTATCTTGATCTCTTTCTCTTATATGAAATAATAATTACCATATTAAAATTGCCAATACATTTTTTTTACTTAACTTAACTTTATTAATTTTAAACAATTTGCTATTAATATGATGCAATAAGTGTTCCCAAACATGAATATAAAGTTTTACTACAATAAGTTTTAATGGAACGCAAATATTAAAATTATTCTTAATTCCCATGATATATACAGGTGTCCAATAACTTCTTAATGTCCTGATTACGGAACAAAAAGAATTTTTTTAAAATTCAAAAATTAGTTTTTGAGGTTGTAGAAGGAAACAGTTTTGGGACACTGGTTGAATAGGTTGTGTGTTTTTTTCATTACATACACATCTCCCAAACTTAATTGGTGTGACAAAGCTTTACGTAATTGCTTAAATTAATTTCATTGTTAAATTATTTTATGTAATAGTTATAACTAATTTCACTATTCCAAATATTATAGTATCCAGGGGTACAAAAATGTTCTTCTTAAGTGAACTACCCTTAATTATAGGAATTTTGAAAAAAATTCTTTTTGTTCCGTAATCAGGACATTAAGTACTATATGCCCTTCTAATATGTACCTGAAGTTATGGGACACCCTGTAGCGAGTTATTGTCCCCCGGAGTTTGAAAATATAGATGTGACGTCACGAATATAAGTTTTTATATAAAACTATTTTTTTCGTGGATCTAAAATGTTCTTGAAATGTATGCTATTTTTAAATTGTATTTATGAAAAACAAATTAATATTGTAACACTGTACAAGTCTACATGCTTTATAATTGCAAGTGTATCAAAATTATTAAGTTTTAGTACAAGAAATTTATATTCAAATAAAAACTGTTTGAGAATTGCAATACTGGACTGGTAGCCATTTTGAATTTGTCTACTTCCATTGGTAGTAGACTCCACCCCCTAACTCGGTATTCGTTATATATTTATAGGTGGTCTTTGAGTCGCCAATCAAAATAATATGTATGGATTTCATATGAGTAACGTGCTACTAAAACAAAAAATCCCTTATTTCCGGAGTATTTCAATTATATCATTTTATTTCTTTATTATTATTTATTATTAAGCATCTACTTTCACTATTTTTTACTATTTTCTCTTAATTCGATTGAGCTGTATCATGTATTATAAAAGATATAAAAATATGTTTCATACAAAAGTTTCATGATTTAATGAGACAAATTTAAAAATGATAACAATAAAATTTAAGAGAGTGATTTCCAAGATATACGAGTATATACATATATTGTTACACGTTTGATCGGGTGGGGTCTGTCAGGACAAAATGACATGCGGCAACTATTTGAAATTTTGAAAAACAGTTTTGTATAGGTAAAACAGTTGCTAATCAGATACTTGAAAGGTACTGTGGCGGTAGAAATTTTAAGACATAATAAACAAATTTTCTAAAAATTTAAATTTGCCGTGGACTCACAGACCACTCCCGACAGACGGAGGGTTTTAATAATATACATAGATAGGGGATACAAAACCAAACAATGTCAGTAACATGAATAATATAAATATATAATTAATAGAAAAGTAGACTTAATATACGAGCCCAGTCGCACATGTATTGGACCAAAGAACCCTTGTGCAGAAAATCAATTTTCAGAACTAAAATTTATAATATATAAATCATTTATAGAAAAACAAACATATATAATAAATACACTGTAGTTCTAGCAATTAATTAACAATATTTAATATATAGGGTGTTTTTTTTACGACACAATAAGTAAGTATCTCAGAAACGAATTTAAGTTGTTTTATATCTTGAAATTATACCAATAGAAAAATTATTTTTGTACGCCACTGGATAAACACTATAATATATGACATTTTTATTTGAAACATTTTTCTCGATAACTGATAGTTTAGAAGAATTTGAAGAAGGAAAAAAATAACAATTATCAGTTTTTCGTCATTATTTTGTAAGCCATGCATTTTTTTGAAAAAAATAATTTATTTGCTAAAACTACAATGAATTTAATACACTTATCTGCCATCTGCCTTTTCGCAGACAACCTGTATATGATAAATTTTAATTCTGAAAAAATAACCTACGTCACAAAACTCCTTGGTCCAATACATATGTGACTGGACTCGTACACAATTTGGAAACGGAAATATTAAAATTATTGTATTATTACTTTTTTGCAACAGTTTAGAAAAAAGCCGAATGAATTAGCAATAATATGACTACAATATATGTTGTTTTATTTAATATAAAAGTCACTGTTTTTAATTCGTGAATTCACAGTTACTTTAATCCCATTAGAAAATTAAAACGGCACATCTTTGTTTATACATCAAAATTAAATTTTGATGAGATAAGCATATCATCATTAAAGATGATTTCATTCTCCGAAATATTTTCTTCTCTACAAAGTAAATAACTTTATCAATTATTTGCCGTAATACAAAACACGGAACATGAATGGAGCAACGTCTTTATGCTTTATAATTGTATCTTTCCTAAAAATATTTAGCTAAACCCAAGATAAATACATTATGAAATAACTTTGGAAAGTATGTTGTAAGCAGCGTGTTTGAATTTCCTCTCCTCGCCGGAGTATAAAGGTAGGCAAAGAGTGGAGGGAGGCTTTCATCCGAAACATTCTCTGCTGTCTTCTTCGCAGGAAATTCAATATTCACAACCAGCAAGGTGATAGACGGGGAAAATTAGCACTTAATAAAACGAAATGGGTTGTTTAGCTTAAGATGTTAGCAAGATGTTTTATTCTAAATACTTTATCACAAGAGATAAACTCGGGGAAAGAAGTTAGCGCAAGTAAGCAAGAAGTAATGGATTTAAAATTTGTAACAATTGAAGACGATCTACATTTTTTTTTTAATGAGTTGCAAGAAACAATAATCATTTCTTTTAAAAACTGCATGAAATCTCAGTCATGTATTTTGTTCTAGAATTTAACAGCGAAATGTACATTTGATTTTTGCGAATTTTTGTAAGGTGTTTGTAAAATAAATCTGAATGTTTAAAAATATATGTTTCCTTTAAAACAACCAGCGTTGTTTTTGGCGAACTAACAACTTTAGAGAAAAAAAAATTATACCAAAAATGATCAAGAATAAGTGGATAATATATCAATAGTAACAAACCGAATATTTAACCAGTGGTTCTCAAACGATAGAACAAAATTATATTTTTAAAAGGCACCTATATAATTTTTTAGCCCTTTAGATTTAATATTATTTTCTGATTTCAACGATATAAATATAGCATAGGTTTGTATAACAATTATTTCGAGAAAAATGGTATTAAAAACTAGAAATAATGTAATAAAAAATAGGTTTACTACTACAATACCTGTGTATTGCATAGCCTATTGTAATATTATAACATTATTTTTAATACCATTTTTCTCGAAATAATTGTTATACAACCCTATACTATATTTATATCGTTGAAATAAGAAAAAAAATCTCTATCTAATGGGCTAAAATACCATATAGGATACCATTTAAGAAAATATAATTTTGTTTTGCCGTTTGATAACCACTGGTCGAATTTTTAGTTTGTTATTATTAATAAATTAGCCCCTTATTCTTGATCATTTCTTGTATAAAACATTTTTTTCTAAAGTCATTAATTCGCCCAAAAAAGCGCTGGTTGTTTTAAAGAAAACACCCTGTATATATATATATATATATATATATATATATATATATATATATATATATATATATATATATATATGTATGCGTATACAGTTATGTAATAAATTTAGAATTTCCTTCCGAGGGATCTTCGCTGTACTCTTGATATTTCATTTTAGAAAAGAATAAACGACGTGGAACTTAACATTTTCGAAAACAAAACTCTAAAAAAAATCATATTCAGTGATATTTCTACTCGCGTCGGTGAAAAACATGGCAACTTTATTTAGAACTAATTTTAGTAGTAGTCTAATGGTGCTGTTCTGTACCGTTCTATAAGCTCTGTAAGTAACCAACGTTACGTTTACAGTATGTCAGAAAGTTGCTATTCTGTAACCAAGTTACAGTACTGTAAGCGGTACAGAGTTATAAAAATTTCTATAAATCTTACGGCGCCAAAATCTCGACTATAAAGTATTTACAGAGCATATTGAAACGTCAAAAATATATTTTAAACGTCAATATAATATATTTTATGTTAAAAAAATATTAAACAAATATAGAAATGAAAAGCAAAAGTATTTTTTTTTATTATATCCATTATTAAATAAAAAACAAAATGAAGGTAATTACACATCCTATCAACTCTTATAGAAATTTATGTTTAAAAAATATTTTAGCCTAAAAATAGAGAACATTTTTCCAGAATTATAAAAATCCATTCAGTTCAGTGTACCCGATAATGAATTACAGTCCTAATTAAGAAATGTTCTTATTAAAACTCATTTTACAATTTTTAATATGTGACTTTTTTCTTTCATATAAATTTGAATAATTTTAAATACCTATGCCTAAGAATTTGTCAAAATTATTGATTCAAAGCTAAACGCAATAAGGGCAGTTCTCACCAGTCAAGATGATTTGAAAAAAACCCTATACCTACTTGTACGAGTACTAATGGTAGAAAACTGTTCAATTTCATAGAATATTTAAAACAGTCATTAAATGATGACTGTATAATTAATATTAATAGATCACACTAGCGAGGAGAATAGATTACAAAAATTAAAACACATGATAAAAAATTATTAACAATGACAAACATTGATTACCTGCAAAAATCAAAAAAAACGTATTTTGATTCAATAATTATATATTTCTTTTAATCTTAAACTTATATATTACATATGTAAATCTGATGTATTTATAGAAATTAATAATTGGTGCAAAGTTTTGACGGAAACTATTGTTTATTCTTTTTCAACTACATAAATATATTATGGAATATGTATCTTTGAATATTTTTCATATTTTTAGAATGCCTACTAAATTACTGTCAAATATACTGTAGCATATTTGACAGCTAGACAGGAATGAAGTTAGTCATTCTATAAGAATAACTCTGTAGCCAGACTTGTTGCAGAGGGAGTTACAGAATAGGTAATTTTACTACTCTGTAAGCTGTCGTCTTATAGAGCTCTATAGCTTATAGAGTCTATAGAGTTACAGTCTTACAGTTACAGAATAGGACCGTTAATTAAAATATTGCCAGTTTGCGCCTACCCTTAAATTTTAATTCAGACTTAAACAAAAAAATAAGAATCGAATTTTGGCAGCTTTATTCAATTTCAAATTTGACATTTCGTTCCGATATGATATTACCAATTTCAGTAAAGCTTAAAATTTAAGCGATGGCGGACATCCGAGCCTACAAGTACATATTATACGTTTAATAGAAGAAGACATTAATAGATATTTAAATTTTAAATATTTTATAATTGTCGTTTTTCCTCGGGTTAATATTCCAACTGTTTAATGATATGCAAACCACATAAATCAAATTGCAGACATCACATTATAATTGACGGTTGAACGTAACAAATTTAATATTATTATAATTACCAGTTCTGCTAATAACATTGACCAATTTGCGGAAATGAAACCTGAAATTATCAAAATTTAAATTTGTGGTGCGATTTTATGAATATTAATTAATAGGTGTATCTCCGATGTCAACAAAAACTTTTGTTTATTAATTGGAAACGGCATATAAAATGAATTTTTTACTTTGTCATGTGTTATTGCGAATAGAATAATTCCACTGAACCGTATGTTTTTATTTTAATTTTTAAATTATATTTTTTTAATTGGAATATACAGTATTTGGAGTAAATCGTTTTACACATTCGATTTCGATTCATTTTCGGAAATATTTTAATAAATGTCACACGTGCTACAAGTAGCAGACAACTATTTTTATTGTTTTTGACAATAACATTATGTAACAATATTTCCAAATAATTCTTTAGAAATACAATCATTTCAGATCACTGTTGGATATAATTCAGTAAAACTGTATTGATGTTTAATGATACTATAGTAGGTATTGTCTAAACATATGGGGACATCTGAAAACTGTTCCGGTTCCGACATTGTTCAATAAAACATCAATTTTCTTTACACTAATATTGTGCGGAATTTAATTTCCTGGTGCCACGTTTCACACATATTTTCTAAAAAACATATCGAAGACCAAGGCTTCAATTTTGTAACTTTAAATTATGTCTGACTTCAAATTCTGTCAGAATTGGGGTTTTCCCAATACGAATTCTACTTCTCCAGACTAGTAGAATTTGAAATCTGACAGTATTGAGATTTCCCCAATTATTTCTCCGGATTTTCAATTCTACTGGTCTGGGGCAGCAGAATTCGTATTGAGGAAAACCCATTTCTGACAGAATTTGAAATTAGACAGAATTTAGCGTTACAAAATCGGGGCCCAGATTCGTTTTTTTTTTCGTTGTTACAGATGTGTGGCGGCTAGAGCCGTTACTTGAGTATAAATAGGGGTTAAATTGTATAACAATAAAATATAGGAACGAAATATAATTTAGACGTTTATTATTTTAAGACAAAAAATCACCTGGTTACTTATTTATATATAGTTTCCAGGGGCTCAATTCTTGAAATTTTTCGCATACGTAAGTGGGAGAGATGCGCATGCGAACTGCATATTGGTATTCTTGACACGAAATCGTGTGGTCGTAGGCGAATATTCCGTGCGCAATTACATCGCATGGGTATGAATAACTTGAAAGTATCATTCGCTCACGAAACTGCGTCTGTCACTGTTACTTGTGTTTGGTGTATCAGTACTTAGATAATATAAATCAAATTATGTTTTTATATAACTACGGGGGCGCAAATTATAAATCTAGAATCTCTATACACTTGAGTATCGTTATAATCTTCGACAAATGAATGCTCGTGCATTAATAGAACGATGCAATGGATTGTTAGAAAGGAATTTTAGGTGCCTCTTAACGAGCTTTGCATTCCAAATCTGAAATGGTTAGCAAAATTTGAGTATTATTACATAACACTTGCATTTTAATATTGCCATATTATGTACGTACATACTGTAAACTACGGAAAATAATACCTACTCCTACTATATCAAATATATTATGTATATCTAATAAATTTTGAATATTAAAATTACAACACTTATGGCTTACGACAGCGTCGTTGACAGCTACGGCTGACAGCTTTGGTTGACAGGTTGACAGTGACAGTTAAAAAACAATTATATGATGAACCATTCACGTGGTATAAATGTTTCGTTTAGATTGGCTGCTACATACTACGTTCGCTTGCTTTCGAGAATCGTATGTGTAGGCTTCAGCCGAGTTTCGTTTGGTATTCAAGAATACCACTCATACGTACAGTACTGTTCGTGTATGAAACTAACCACACGAATTTTGTCGCGTGCGGAAAATTTCGCATGATTTCAAGAATCGGGCCCCAGGTTTACTCTAGACATAACACAAACAATTCTCGTTTGGGCAGGGTATTGGCCACTTGATTTAACTCGTAATGACATATGTCATTGTGAATGTCAACTGCCATATGTCACCACATGTCCAACCTGTAATATGACATATGTCATTGTTAATGTCACCTGCCATATGTCACGGCTGATGTTCAAAGGTGACAGACTTTATAGGTATTTAATTAATAATTATTTTAAAAAACAGTTTTCACAAAAATTGTACTTATAGATGGAATAAATAAAAAGAAAATAATAACAAGATAAAATATAATTTTTCTTGTTTCAGGTATAGAAACAAAGTTTGCGGGGTCCAGCTGCAACGACCTTGTAACATCAGATGGTGCCGGAACCACTATTATCAGTGGTCATTTTGATAAACGCATCCGATTCTGGGATACCAGAGCAGAATCCTCTGCGAACGATATCATTCTTCAAGGGAAGGTTACATCTTTGGACCTAACCAGAGGTTAGTACCGGATCTTTTTATTATTTCTCTCAACAAATCTTGGATGAAAATATATTGGATTTGTTTAGTGTTGTCAGTATCAGAATTTCGGTTAAGCACATTATTATTTTAATTGAATTTAAAAATAAAATTGTGCTGTAGCAAACAGTAAAACTCTGAAACGATATTGAACATATATCTATGGTTTTATGAAAGCGAATACCCTTAAAATCAATTAATTATCACTCAAGTTTTATTGCCTTATGACGTTCTCTTAAACCTTGAACGTCAATTTAAACTGGAATTGCTTTTATATTCTTATTTTCGGCAAAAATTGAAGTATTGAAGCTGCCCTACTGGAAGATGTAACATAATTAATGTCTCTTGAACGGCGTCTTCGGCCCATACAATTTAATTATTGGTGATTGAGTATGATTCTATTATCGTATACATAAGTGGCTTTACTGTCTTCTTCAATTATGTTCTCAACCCGGCGACTGTGTGGTAGACTTTTTACTTAGTACATGAGTATAGGGGTGTCATATAACCCAAAAGATATTTAATATAAGGTTTTTAACAATGTCATTAACTTTTTTAAATTCTTTGGAATGTAGTTATTAATTAAAAAAATACTTAGTTTACTTTACGTTATTTTATTACAAAAATTAGTACTTTACAAATTAATTAGAAATTTATACGTATCAAAAACTACATTTATATATATATATATATATATATATATATATATATATATATATATATATATACCGTGTGTCTGTCTTAAAGGTGTACATAGGAAATTAACATGGGAAATCAGTTTTTTGCAAATTCCGGCTCGCCTAATTATTTTAAGCAAAAACGCGTCAAATAAAAGTTTTAGGACATAAAATTCTGCATCTAATTCAATAAACAGAATTACAGAAAGGGACTACACTTATTCCTATCACTCTTTCTTCTAGTAACGCGTGTTTTCCTGCTCGTCCTATATTCTGATTATGCGGCTCACATGTATTTTTTGAAGACACATTAGCAGTCTTCAAATTTTGTCACGAATTTAGAAATTGTGAAATCACGCTCTTCATTAGTATAAATATTTATTTTCTAATAATTTCAGACAATAAAACTAGAGACAAATTCAAATTGTCGGAAACGTCAAATAAGTTAACTTATTTTGTGACAGATGAAACGTCAAGAATTTATTTATTTTTAGTTCAATTCCATGGCTGTCGATATTTTTAACGTAATTTTCGACATTTTTATATTTAATTTCTGTCGTTATAAAGCATGTAAAAATAATTCTGTTTATTGTTTTAGAAGTAGAATTTTATGCCCTAAAACTTTTATTTGACGCATTTTTTCTTAAAATAATTAGGCGAGCAGGAAATTGCAAAAAACTGATTTCCCATGTTAATCTCCTATGTACACCTTTAAAATAGACACACGGTATATATATATATATATATATATATATATATATATATATATATATATATATATATATATATATATATATATATATATATATATATATATATATATATATATATATATATTACAAATAAAGAAAAGCATGAAAATAAAAATTATTGACACTTATTTACAAAACATGTGACATTGTAAACTAAACTACAGAATGAAATAATTGCGTAGGCTTTCACCTTACGTCCTTACGTCACGTATCTACAGAATGTAAGAAACATACCGCATTTTGACATTCGGCACAACGATAAAAACATTTTTCTATAGTCTATATACAAAGTAGCCATTTGCGTTTTCTTTTGTCAACGCAAAATGTCACTTTGCCGCTCATGCCCGACAAAGTAGAAAAAACGCTCGCTGTCCAAATTTCTAACTATACAATGTTGAGAAATGTCACTTGTCTACATTCTTAATGGAATCTGACATATAACTGCTCTGAAAACAAAATAGGGCATTTATTTACAAAAAACGAAAGTATAAAAAATGCTTAAGATTAGATTGTAGCAACAGCTCAAGACAAATGGAAAATAACGATAAATTTAAATTAAATATAATAGCTATTTGTGTATTAAGAGAGCAAAATGGGACAAATGGCATTCTCTCGAAATCGACAATGTCCATTTGCGCTCGAAACACACACAAGATTTTTTCTACAGTCCTCCACCATAACAAAAAAATAATAAAATGTACACTTTGTACTTACAGTACTACTCAATAGTTTTGCAGTGAAGATAGAAACGTATTCAAATATGACTTCAAGATATTGTTTTGGCTTTCGTTTTTACAAAAAATTAATGTCAATTTTGTAATGAATATTATAAGTTTTTCTATAATTTATATGTTTCAAGTACATTAAACTAGTGCAGTGGAAAAGTAGATATCCATTGGGAACGTTCACGTCAAACTTTTGCAGGTGGCAGCACCATTGTTCACACAATTTATTTTATATTTAATTTATCGTTATTTTCCATTCTTCTTGAGCTATTGCTTCAATTTCAATCTAATCTAAGCATTTTACACTTTCTTTTTTGTAAATAAATGCCCTATTTTATTTCAAAACAGTGCGGCATTTTGTTTGGTTATGTAATATACCGACAGAGCAGTTATATGTCAGATTGACTTGTGAAGGTGGTAAATGTGTAACTACACTGCCATTAGTTCCTGACTAAACGTTTCTATTAAGAATGTATACAAGTGACATTTCTCAACAGTGTATAGTTAGAAATTTGGACAGCGAGCGTTTTTTCTACTTTGTCGCGCATGAGCGGCAAAGTGACATTTTGCGTTGACAAAAGAGAGCGCAAATGGCTACTTTGTATATAGACTGTAGAAAAAATAAATTGTGTGAACAGTTGTGCTGCCACATTATTACACATCTTTTGGCTGTTCTAGTAAGTTTTCCTAGTCTACGCTGGTATTTAAGATGTGTAACTCTCTTGGAATTAACAGCTACGTTCTTTTCGGTAACAATTATTGTAAAATGATACTTTACTTCTTTTTGATGCTCAACAGAATTCATTTTTCGGCGAAGCCGCTGTTTCATTAAAAATTTTTGCACTCGTAAGCACTTGCTTGAAATCTTAATAAATCATAATCCAATATTTCTGTATAGTTAATTACACAGGATGTTAATTAAAACGCGCACCATAGGCATTTAACGTGGGAAATCAGTTTTTCCTTGCGCAAAATTTTTGAAAACTTGTTTATTGCATGTTAATTGCAAATAACATAAATGCTTTTCTGATTCCCATTAATTCTAGCGTTACCCTCGTATAAAACGTACTCACGTCGTTTTACAAATTGTTTTGAAATCTCTGATTATTCATTTCAAAATAATCAATTTTTTTCTTTTTCATTGTTAAACGTAGTAATTATTGTTGGTTATTATAAAAACCCAAACCTGCATTAATATTGATCTCATACTCCAATTGTGAATTCCTCGTCCACATAATTAATAAGGCAGCAAACAGGAGAGACAAGAAATAAACTACATCATCCTTAATATCTTGATTAAATCCATTAACATTTTCTCCAAGCAAATTCTCATTTCGTTGTCAGTTTTTGCGTCGTGAGACACAAGCGCTTTATCAATAATTCATGTCAGATGCGACTAACACAAAATATTCATTATTTCAACCAGTGCAAGTGCTAGTACAACCTTACGTCACGTATCGTAAACGAGATTCTTTTTATACTCTATACGTTTTAACTATAGACTAGATGGCGTTTCTAGCAAGGCCGTTTTTACATGTATTAAATAAAGAATTCAAATTTTAGCGCCATTCCTGAATTTAAAAAAATTCTTTCTAATTGACATTTTTTAGTAATTTTGTCTTGTACGTACATGTGCTAATCTATTTTGTGTTGTTATGCATATACTTACTTATAATTTCCGTACCTTTTCTACATGTCGGCGAAAGGGGCAAGTATAAATAAAAACCACATTATTCAAATAAAGTTTAAAGAGAACAACGTAAAATAAAAATATAATTAACCTTTGAAATATAAATATTTACACTCTAAAATATATACATTATATGTATAAACTATATACACCGTTAAATATGAACAAAATAATGTTCTAAACAAATTTCTTTGTTCCTGGGTTGATCCGAATGACCCTATTTCCTCATGTTCCTTTATAACTTTCCAAATATTACATCGTCCTATGCCCAGTTCTGATGCCACAATTTGGACATTTCCTAATTTGGAATACGCATTCGTGGCACGATATGTATAAATTATACACCACATTTATTGCCCGCTTCGAAGGGCCTTTCCTTTTGAATATTTTAAAAGATTGGCAGAGCCAGGTTCAGGATTTTTATCCATAATATTAACGAAGAGAACAATAACAAAACTAACGAACTGAACTAATAACTAAAAAATAAGAAAACGCGCACAATGAAAACTCTAATATGAAATATAACGACAAAACACTATGAAAATTATATAAACGAAAAAAACAAACAAACAGAACTGAACAGAAATTGATAATATGTATTAAATCGTGTACTATTAACTTTGTTGACATGTCAGACGGCAAAATAATTGATACAGTTGTCAAGCAAATTTAAATTTCGCGTCAATTATTTTACTGTATAAACTCGGTTCACGTTTGAACCAATCAGAGAGCTAGAATCTTAAGCCCTATCTCACCCAACGCTCTATAGTTAAAACGTATAGAAGAAAATCTTGTTTGCTTGGTGAAAAAGTAGAAAAATTACTTATTTTGTTTGAATATAAATGTGCAACGTAGACAATAAAAGTTTTGGCAAAAAGTTCATTCCTTATCTGTCAAATATATTTATAACGCCCGATATTTCAATCTCCTAACAAATGTTCCTAACAATTATTCGATAAACAAATTTATTAGGTAGATTTATTAGGAAGATATCAAATTTCGGTATTTCAATGTAAAATTGCTATACAAATTGTTTTAGATACTTTTTTGGAATCTAGTTGTAAAAATATAGAATAAATTAAAATAATACATGACACTGATACACACTTACAAATATTTATAAGGTGTGTGAGTGCATAAGTAATATCTTAAAAATATGGACAAGAAACGTATATCAAACTTTTCCAAGGCTGAATTTCTGTTATTAACCAATTTACTAGCGAATTTAATGCACAATCTGGTACTGTCCACTGCGATAGCAAATCATTTCGTTTAAAATATGATTGCATCAAAAGGACATTCAAAGAAACTGCAAACAACAAATTTGTATTTTGGGCTAGTACTTTTACAAGTACTCCTAAGATTTCTTAAATTTGTTAGTGCTCTAGTAACTTTTTTATAATTTTTCCTACTGTGGATTTATGTGTACCCCCAAAATCTCCAATAGTAATATAGAAACTCCACGTAGCATAAAATCTTAAAGTTAGGAATAATTATTGATTGTAACGGCGAAAGACATGATTCTGTTACAGAATAAATAAACTATCGAATTCTTAATAATAGCTGCATAATTTTTTTACAAAACACCTTTTTACCTCCCGCTACCATTGGTAAGGGAGGTATAGGGATCGTGCTAAAAATCGCATATCGAGATTTTGCTAAATGACCACGTTTTAAGGTCCCTAGAAACCAATTTTAACATTTTTACGATGATGTCTGTGTGTATATATATGTGTGTATGTATGTGTGTTTGTATGTGTGTATGTGTGTGTGGATCCTTTACTCTAACTCAAATATTATCATTCAGAAAATTTTGAAACCTTGTATTTCGAACTTTTTCTGTAATGGAAAGAGCCCATTAGATTTTGGTGTAAATCGGATAACCGGAAATGGCACTTTACTAGAAGCTCAAAATAATTTTTCTTCGAAAAATACCTTTAAATATTATTTTTTCGACATTAATGTTATTATAAAAATTAAAGATTATTAAATTTTCTATAGATTTGCATTAATACTTTTTCTATATATTTTATGGATAAATTTATAAAATTATCTATAAATTTAATCCTGGAGCCTACACTTTAGACAAGCAAAACTCCTTGGTTACACAGTTCATATCTTAAATGTATGTAACTGACAGACAAATGTCACTGCCTAAGAAATAATCATTTCAAATTAATAACAGTAACGTTTTAAAAAGAAAATAGTAAATAGAACCCTAGTTATATGGAATGGATCTTAATACAGTTTCCGCAATAACTAAATATGTAAGTATGTATATTTAAATTAATAAAAATTAAATAGCGGAAGATATTTTTTTGTCTGTAAAATCAAACTCCTATATATATTAAACCTATACTAGGGAATTCTAACTATGAAATCGCGCCAAAGGCAAATTCTAACCTTACTTTTCTGTTCTATATTTATTAGCTGCTGGAAGTTCCTCTCAAATTTGTTAGCGAATAAACAATTTATAAGGTGTAAAATAATTCTGGGATGCAGTCATGTAATTTTTAATATTATTTACTTCGACGTTTCGATCCTACCAGGATCATCCTCAGGAACTACAGAAATTTATAAATAACAATTTTTCAGGGAAATAAAAAATTAACATTTGCTTTAAACTATGAATATATGGACACTTACGAAATAATTATTTTTTACAATAAATGGTGAATAAAATTTTGCCGTCAATGGCGTTCATTATTTGAAAAATTATATGTCAATAATAAAATGCACAGTCACACTCACTAAGAATTATTTTACTCCATATTCAAATCCAGTCAAGAAATTACTTTTCCACACGCAATTTATAAGGTACCTAATAATTTGTTTGGACATTAAAATACGCAAAAAAATGGTTGTTAGGTAAATAATAGTATATTATACGCCAAGGTTGAGAAGATAATCATTATTGACCCAGCGCCAAGATTGTAACACGAGGGCGAAGCCCGAGGGATACAAGGCGCCTGGTCAATAATGATCTTCTCAACCGTGGTTTATATAGGTACTATTTTTTTCACTACTACCTCCTAAATTCTATTTAACGAATTTTATATTAATAATAACATAAGAATTTTGACATTAATATTTATTAATATCTATAAAAACTAAGTAGGCAGAAATAAAATTCTTTTGTTTTTAATATTGTTTTTAATATCTGACATTTCATTTTGGTAACAATAAGTAAATATGTTTGAAGAAAGTAATACGGAAAATTGTACTCCTCCGGAAATTAAAGAAGAGGCGCAAAATGTGCAGTTTGATACATTGCTGCCAGAAAAATCTAAACCGATATATATGAAAGTGTATACAAGTTTTAAAGAATGGTGTCTAACAAAAAAGGTGACTAAAATCTCGGAAAATATACTCCTAGTATATTTCCAGGAGCAAGCACACAATAAAAAGGCTTCAAGTTTATGGGCCATATTTTCCATGCTGAAATCGACTATTTCACTAAAAGAAAATATAGACATTTCAAAATATTTTAAGTTACTTGCATTTTAAAAGCGCCAAAATGCTACGTATAAGCCAAAAAAGTCATTTGTATTTTCTAAAGAAGAAATTAATAAATTTCTCATAGAAGCGCCAGATGAAGTCTTCCTATCAACAAAGGTATCCTGTTGTGGTAATAAAATTCTAAAAACTTACTAATTCATACTTTCTTAGGCTTTTTTTGTGATTGGAGTGGCTGGTTCTGCAGCAATAAATTTGACTTGTCACAATTGCACTATCAATTTCAACTATAAATAGCAAATAAATGTTACCTGTTTTGTGTTTTTACATAGAAATGTAATTATAACCCTAAAAAAATGTACAATGTAAGATAATTGAATTAATGTTACAATAAACACTAACCTTTTCATAGATTTAACAATAAATAAATACCTAAATTAACATTTCGCATTGTAAATATAATGTGAACGCACGAAAAATTTGATAAGAAATAAGATCGTAGAATATTAATATTTTTAATCTGGCGGCAAATTTAAATATAATGTTTTCTTTGCGTTTAATAAGTTAAATAAATTCAGAAGCTTGAATTTCTTTAAAAAGTCACAGTTCGCATAATTAACCATGGTCAATAATAATTCATTATTGACCGTTGTTAAGCGTTGGTAAGGAAGCGGTAGAGAAAAACAATTTCACAACTCAATAACAAGTCAATAATGGTATTTTTGTAGGCTAGTAGTGAACAAAATTTATTAGGAAGTTGTTAGGAGATTGAAATACTAGGCCTAAGTCTGACAACAATGAAATGCATTTCTATTAATCTTTTTTCTATTGAAACAATACGGTCTTAAACGAAAGTTTTTACAGTCGGTCTTATGAAGGTTAATGCTACGAATAATAAACTAATGAAATTGAACTAAATATCCAATTATGTTTTTATACCGCTTTCAAATTAACAAAAAATGGTAAATTTGATAAAAAATTATAATGACACATTATTTACGATATAAAGAACATTTAGTATCCTATAAAATTAAACACAAGATAAAATTAGAACCAGTTTCTAATGAAACCAAAATCCAGTTCTTGTATCACAAGCCGCCGCAAAGCGATTTTAATTGTTTATTAACGAGCAACATTTCCTGTGATATAATTAATATTTTTATATGCGCCCATTTGATTCCCTACTAATTTGTTTATTTCTATTCCAGATTGCAATTATCTAGTAGCCTGTGTCCGAGATGATACGCTTAAGCTGCTTGACCTCAGGATGAACCAAATCGTTCTGTCATTCAGGTAAGACAAACAATTTTTGTTTTTGTTTTAACGGAAATATCCATAATATCTATATTGACTTGTTATAATATACACCCCGAGGTGTTTTGCAATATGAAAGTATATGATGAAAAACAATTATATTTTAACATAAACATACAGGAACAAATATTTATTTTTAATTAAGCACTGTGATCTTTTAATTAAAATATAATATAAATATTTTTTATTAATTTGCTTTGTTCTGGTTTGCTAATTATACATTCTGAGATATTTTTTGTTTAGTATAAAAAGAAATACGAATTACAGTATTTCAAATCTTGGAGGATACAAATGTTTTATTTTTCATATAAAAATACAGTGAAAACGTATAACGAAATTTGTTTTTAACCTACTTATAAGCCATAGTTTATATTTATTTGATCAGTATTTTTTACCTTCCGTCACCTTTAGATAAGGAAGGCATTATCTTTGGTCAAAAAATTCGATGATGAGTTTTTAATCAATAAGTACGTTTTAAGGTCCCTAGAATCCGATTTTACTATTTTTACGATGATGTGTGTGTGTGTGTGTGTGTGTGTGTGTGTGTGTATGTGTGTATGTGTATGTGTGTGTGTGTGTGTGTGTGTGTGTGTGTGTGTGTGTGTGTGTGTGTGTGTGTGTATGTGTGTGTAACAAAAATTTCGTCTGCGATGACTAAACTATAATTTCAAAAATACTTCGAATTTTAAATGGCACTAAATTGACCCCTGTAGTGCACTCTCCACGCCAGCAATGAGTGCCCGTCAGGTGACGCCTTGTAAACGCACGCACGGTACAAATATGTCATTATCATTACCGATATCTGCGTACAAAGCAGATTGGCACACCCAGCAATGGGTAATATGCCGTGATAATATATTTATTTATTTCGTATTCTTCTTCGTTACATCCATATGAAGAGTTGATTATATTTTGATTAAAATTGGTCAACCGAAAGTACCCTCATTTAAAGATTTTAACAGTTTTTCTGGAAAAAAACTATGTTAAATATCATTTTTTCACATTTAATGTTATTATAAATAATAAAGAATATTTTTCTCTATACGATTTGATTGCATTTTATACTTCATGTTAAATGGATATAGAGTTATAAAATTATAAAGAAATTGAATATCATAAATTACCCAGCTTTGCTATAACTTTGGAAACAGCCTCTATATTAAGAAAATTCTGATTGAAAGATGTCAATGTCAAGTGCAATTGACATAAGTGTGTTTGTCTTATAATTTTACTGGAAATATAGGATCTTTTGCTAGAAATTTTCTGTATGGAATTTGTGTATAATACATACAACAGCCGGAAGAAATATAATCTTTTGCAAGGAACTTTCTTTATGAAATTTGCACAAAATACATAGAACTGACGGAAGGTAATGTGCTGGCCTCATCAGATTTTTTTACATTAATGATCAGTATTTTGTAAAATAAATTAGGGTAAGTCCGGGTTAGATGGCCATACAGAAATATTTTTGACTATAGTTCGGGTTTAAATATCACAACGAAAAAAATGTTCAGGTACATTTTTTAGATCATATCTTGCCTACAAGATAAACTAAATGTAATACGTGTACAAGCAAAAGTTTTACAAAAATTTTGCAAAATGTAAAAAAATGACAGTTGGCCATCTCTCCCACATACCGTGGGTAAGATGGCCACATCACTGTGGGTTAGTTGGCCATAGTAACAAATTGTTTAAGGAAGCAACAAATAATAAAATAATGCTTGGTAAATAGTGGGAACTAATGTTTTTATTATATCTATAGACTACAAATGTTCTTAAATCAAAAAACAAGAAAAAGAACAGATAAAAAAAATCCCCAGCATGACTGCAGAAGTTCACCAAACTGGCAGCGAGTGATACGCCGTCCAGGATGGGTTTTCATCCAAAGTTGGCAGGCAGCGTAGAAGTGACTTTTCACAGACTTAAATACAGGCTTTCTTATATACTTGTTTGGCATCTGAGAAAAGAATACAGATTACTGTGGCCATCTCACCCAAAATTAGGATGGCCGTCTCTCCTGATTTTCCGGGAGGGATGGCCATCCAGTCCATTCATAGAAAGACGTACATAAAGGAGACTATTTTCATGTTAGGATAAACTTAAAAGTGTGTTTTACTTGTATATTTAATTTCAACCCAACAGCTAATATGAAAAACCAAAATACGGATTGATTATGCAACATTTCAAATCTACTTTACTTACTTTGATTTCGTTTTATCACGATATTACAATAACAAAACAATGAAACGGAATTTATGTTAGCACCGCACAATTTCAATGTACAAGCCGACTATATTATGGTATAAGCGTGGCCAACTGTCGTCAAATAGATGAAATATAAGGCATGGCCATCTCTCCTAGTATGGCCATCTATCCCGGACTTACCCTATCAGTAAATATTAATATTGTGTCTAGGTAAGATTAGGTTAGTTATGGTTAGGTTAGTTTAACTACATTGCTACATAGGTTAGATTAAATTAAATTTCACGGGGTTATTTTTTTTATTATTATAAGTTACTGATCATTTAATACTGATCATTAATTTTAAATACTAATTCAATATATAGCAGATAGTCAATGTGTACAAAATGTATGGAAGCGGCAGTAAACCGTAGACGCAAACTAGCGTAACTATATTTCACCAGAAGAGTCTATTCGTCAGAGCGCCGAGGGCCACGTAGCAGCACAATGTATAATCCAGGCGCCCGCAATACCCGGGTCGTTATATTATTTTTTTAAATAAGTTTTAAAAACAAGTACAAGGACTCGAGTTTTGTGCGTTAGGTATTGTTTTTGTCAGGATTTTTTTTAAATGAGTCTAATTTTCCATTTGGGAGACATCGTGTATCTTCGGGGTCCTCGGCGCTCTGACGAATAGACTATTGTACATTTCACCTGAGTGGTGACGGGTCGTTCGTTCAATTTTAGTGAGTCAGTTCATTTTGCTCGCTCACTAAAGTGAGTCGTTAACTTAAACGACTCTTTTCAAACGCACAAGCACTCTTCATGTGTGCTGCGACTGTTGTACACACTTGCGCGAGTGTCGTATGTTTTGAACGACTCGTAGCGTAGAGCGTAGCATTAGCTCAGCTCTATTCCCTGCTCCGTGCTGTATTTCGTGCAGCTGTACTACTGTGCTGTTTAATGAACGATGTGCTATCTAAAGAGTATAGTACGTAATCGATGGCACAGAACGAGAACGAACGCAGAGATATTGTGAACTGGTGAGTCATGTGCCGTACTGTACGAACTATAGTGCCGTTCGTTCATGGCTTATTAAAGTTCAAAATGAACGACTCATCACTACACCTAAGTCATAACCACTTTCTTATTTATACCGGGAGATGGCGGTAAAAGGTGAACATAGAGATTTAACATGGTGTATTATTTATATGAAATTCTTGTTAAACTGTATACATGTATGAAAAAAAATTGTTTTTTATAAAAGCATAATGTACAATCCTGAATATATTTTTCCAATTACAATAACTGTATCATTTTTAATGGAAAATTGAAAATGTTCAATTGTATGAACTTATTGTGTATTTACCTACGCTTAATAAATACAATTTTGTTTTGATTAAAATTTTGTTTGTATTCGAATATTGTTTTTACAAAAAAATAATCCAAAAAAATATTAAACTATTTTTGATTTTTTTAAAACAGGTACTTCAATTATCATTATGAATATTGTTAATGGAAAACGCAAAAACAATCTATACAAGCCCCAACTCAATAGTTCGGCGGGCTTACATATTTAACAAATTATAAAACACAAAAATTGTTAGAAATTTCTACAAAATTCTTTCAGCTTCTTTAAAAGCATAAAAATAAAATATAATTCATCAGATAATGAAAATGAATAACAAAAATTGCTAAAAGTGTGCCCATCATTAAGATTGTCAAATATGTAGGCATGAACTAAAAACATAAAAATAAAATATAATTCATCAGACAATGAAAATGAATAACAAAAGTTGCAAAAAGGGTGCCCATCATTACGATTGTCAAGTGTGTAGGCATGTACTAAAACATAAAAATAAAATATAATTCATCAGATAATGAAAATGAATAACAAAAATTACAAAATTGATCTACTTTAATTTTATGTAGGGTGTAACAGCTAAACGAGCTACCTCAAATAATTTCTATATTATTAAAGATACAATAAAATACTATAAGTCAATCTTATAGAAGACTGAGGGGGACATCCGAATACAGAAGAAAATATTTTTTTTAAACCAGTGCTTAAGATAGAACACAAAGTTATATTTTTTTAAATTGGATGATATATATATATATATATATATATATATATATATATATATATATATATATATTAAATCTATTTGATAGTTTTTTCAGAAATCGAATGGGCGTAAAAAAGAAATGCCATAACTTGGTGTTGTAACTTGAGAACCACTGGCTTAAAAATATATTTTATTCTGTCTTCGGATGTCCCCCTTTAATAATACAGATATTATTTGAGGTAGCTCGTTTAGCTGTTACACCCTGTATATAAAGTGTTTTTCGCTAGGACTTATAGTTTCGGAGATTTTTGCAAAATCGATCAGCTTCAATTGATCTAATTTGACTGGGCTAGAAATGTATTTTCAGTATTAATAACATTGAAAGTTTCATATTGATTTTATCCCCAAAAGTACAAAATGTAGACATTGGTTGTTCTTGCCACCGATTAATATTATTATGTATGATATGAGAGGTATCTTGCTTTATATTCCTTGTGAAAAACAAAGCAGCTAATTATAATTAATGTAATTAAATCTCATCTTGAAACTAGTCTACTCGTATGTTAACATTATTAACGATATAACAATAATCGTGGAATTGGTATTGATTGTTTACATGCAACGGATCTGCAATACTCTGCTCAGTCCTGGAGTAATCCAACGCCTAGTGTTATGTAATCAGGTGAATAGCTGTGCTATTCTGGCTGCCATAATGCTGTATGTGTGTAATACTCATCCCATAATAATTACTCACAAAATGTAGCGTAATACGTCACATGATCTTCCATTATCTGCCAGGCCACTCGCAAGATACAGGAGGACGCCATATTCATGTCCCTAATTATTTAAACGTTTATAAAAGGACAACATTTAATCATTTTATAGGTACCTATGAAATGTCGAAATTCATAATATTGTTTATAAATACGAGTTTTTCTTTTTTATTAGGACCACTATGGGTGTAATGCAGATAAAAATTCGTGTTTTTCTTTAATTTTTTCCTACTCTTAATATCGTAAGTAGGCTATTAGGACATTGTTTGTAGGGATGTATGCAGGGCTGGACTGGGAATATGTTTAGTACCGGGACATCCGTATGGGGTCGGGCCAGACCAGTCATTTGAACCGATTTTTTTTTATAATCTTATTATAATTTTTTGTTTCATAATTTACTTTTTACCTCCCGTTACCCTTGGTAAGGAAGGTATAGGGATCGTGCTAAAAATCGCATATCGGAATTTTGGAAAATGACCACGTATTAAGGCCCTTAGAATCCAATTTTAACATTTTCACGATGATGTCTGTATGTTTGTGTGTATGGATCCGCCACACTAACTCAAATTTTATCATTCAGAAAATTTTGAAACCTTCTATTTCTACCTTATTCTCTAATATGAAATGAGCCATTAGATTTTGGTGTAAATCAGATAACCGGAAATGACACTTTATTTGAAGCTCAAAATAGATTTTCTTCGAAAAAATACCTTTAAATGTGATTTTCTATAAGTTTGCATAAATACTTTATTTATATTTTTTCTTTCAAAACGTCTATGACTTGCTCATTTTTGATATTCTTTCTGTTGATAACAAGGTGACAATAAATTTGTACATTGAAAATAAATTTTAATATGCTAACGTACGTAATAGTTATTTATGCAACAAGAGTGCAAACAGAAGCTTTATGCCATGAGCTCAAGTATTTCGTGCCTCGGCAAGCTTCGTCACGAAAATTATTGACCGAATATCATTCGTATTTATATTTTTGTCAATTTTTACTTCCTTGTACGAAGTAAAGGAAGTATTGTAATCGCGAAAAATTTCGGTTTTGAGATTTCAACGGAAATATCCATTTTGACCATCCCTGAATCCATTCTGACTAATTTCGTCGTGACGTCTGTACGTACGTACGTATCTCGCATAACTCAAAAACGGTAAGCCGTGGAAAGTTGAAATTTTGTATCTAGGACTGCTATAACATCTAGTTGTGCACCTCCCTTTTTGGTCATTACATAATTTCTAGAAATGGTACTTTATTTGAAGCCTATACTAGATTTTAATGAAAAACTATCTTAAAATATAATCAAACACTTTTCAAATTTGGTATATACGACTTTTATGTCAATTGGAATAACATAGTGGATTTTGGTTAAAACAGGCTAACCGGAAGTGGCATATTACCTGAAGGTGTTAACAGTTTTTCTTCAAAAAAATGGTTTCATTTTGATTTTAGAAATAAATGCTTCAAATAAAATTTTTAGAGAATTAAATTCTGTGTCTAGCACATCAAGTATTATTAAATTAGCACTTTGTATAAGCGAGATATGTATATTTAAAACTTATATAATTTTTGGTTTTTGTAATGAAGCTTGCTATGGATTAGGACAAAAAATAACAAAAAATAAAAAATAGATGCTAATGTCAAATTACGTCAAATATGTGCAATTATATACTTGGGTCTATACTTCATATTGGTCTTGTGCACAAGGAAGTCGTGTGGTGTCCACATCAGATTTTTTTATTGATTAAATCAGTTATATGAAAAAGTGTATCAAGTATGTTATTATTTATAATTTGATAAAAGTTGTTGGATCTAAATATAATACATCCTTATATAAATGATCATTTCATGTGTACGTTGTCGGTAATACAAAAAATAAGTATATATTGCGAATTTAACAATTGGTTGTCATTCAAGAGTAGTAGGGAATTATTTCAAATCAAGACGAACCGTCACGCGCCATCAGGAAACTCCCGGTATCCCGCCGGGTCAGTCCAGCCGTGGATGTATGTTTATTTTACTGTCAAGATATCGGTTTCTATTAGCGACGGAAAGTAAGGATTGTTCTTACTTCCCTACAGCTGAACTTATCTCCCTCTTTTTGAAATACCAACAAATAGATATTTTAAACTTGTGTCAAATATTTATTACCATTCAAAAGTTACTGTTACCGTTGACGTGACAAATGTGGCAGATGACAGCGTTTTTCTTCTTAAATTTTCCATGGAATACTTAGATTCTTTTTTTTAATGTATCAATATTCAACTGTATTCCTTGTCAGACTTATCTGGCAGTAGAAATGAACAGGTAAAAAATAAATCATCGGGAGTGGAAAAATTCTTATATGCAACACGAGATGTAGGTACGTTTGACCACTTTCGAACTTATTTGCTAGCCCTCGCTATCGCTCGGGCGCAAAATCGTCGTCAATTATTAAATGGTACCTACATCTCTTGTAGCATAAATATCTATTGGTTGTTCTGCAGCTTTGCAGCGTTTCTGCACAGTGATAATCTACACATCTACACAATTTCCAATACACACACTCATGGACGCCCGCAGACTTTTTTACAAGGTGGGTCGATGTTTTTGTTAAGAATAAAATGCGCCGCAGGCAAATTTTTAATAATTTTCAAGGTCAAAAGTGTTTTAATGCAAAGTAAGATAATATAGCGTTCTTTACAATGAAGCAAATTTAACAAATTCTTAAAAAATTAAAATCAATATTTTATGACGAAAATGCGTATGTACGCTCTAAAAGCGTAGAATTGCCCCTTCTACTAGGCTTTATGATGCGAGATGCGAGCATAAGCAATAACTACAGAAACAGACAATCTGAAAATACAATGTTGCATTAAATTAAAATATTATATTACTGAGTAACAATATAATTATTCTATTGAACTGCTCAAAATAAAATGTATAATTAAATGTTAATTAAATCGCGCTCCTCACAAAATACGGCAACCCTAATCATACGTAGATACTTTTAATATAAATAAATTTGCATTGTCTATTCCTTATTTACTTTTATATTTCTTTATTTCTATATAACAGTAAAATTGATAATTGTGAAAGTTTTGAAAAGAACGTGATCATAAAATGATTACAATAAACTACGGCATATTAAAGAAAATACAACACTGAAGATAATGTAATATAATGTAAAAATAATTGCAATACAATACCTACATAACATAATATACTCATTCTGACACTTCAGCTATTTCGTACTTAGTAATAGATAAAATATAAGAAAATATTACCAATAATTATTAAATTTTTAAAAATGGATACAGTCCATAAATGAAAGGGGGGTCAGTCGACCCTTTCGACCCCCCCCCCTGTGGGCGCCTATGCACACAATAGGTTTGTTCGTTTCTCTACTTTGCGTGTACGGTTTACCGCCGCCTCCATACAAAGTATATGGGCGCGGCAGTAAACCGTAGACGCAAGGGTGCGAAACGAACAAACCTAATATTCAATAAATATAATGATCAAAGTAAAGCAGTGGGTATTCTTGATTGTCAGTTGCGTTGCACAAATGTGGAACATGATGAGCAACTGAACACACAATATTCACAGTTTCCGATTCGTACTTTCCATCATCCATTAACTATAGAGTTGGTTTGCGTACTGCTACCGTCCAATGGGGAAATGTGCAATTCGTGTTACAATTGTTTATCGGCCACAACAAAAACAGCGAGGCGAATTAATGGAGCGCGTGATGCAGCAAATAAACATGTGTGCCAGATAACAAGGGGGGGTTGAAAGTACCTGTAAATATATAAGTTAGGGCCGATTTTATAATCATCCAGTTAAATTTTGTTTTAATGATGAAATTAACAAATACCTACATTTTTTTAACATCGTAATTTTAATGCAAGAAGGTTATGAAATCCATGTCGATGTTTTAAACATAAAGGCTGTCCATTTTTTATGAAAATTTAAATGATCATTTAGTACAAGTTCTGTCAAATACACGGCCATTATACGAGCCTTGCATCAAAAGAATAAAATAATTCTAACACAAAAGTAAATTTAGGAATAATAAATGAATAAGCAAGCGTAACTAGAAAATTTTTTGAAGAGGGGGGTGTAGTCCCTTGAGTTAGAAATTTTAAGTAGATAGGAAATCCAATTTTGTCGCAAGTACGCATTAAAAAATCTGATGTGGGCAGCACATAACCCCTCGCCAGATATTTTACCTGGTTGTTGGTATAAAACGAAAAATATTTTTAAATACAAATACATATATTCATGTCTCACTACAAAATAATTCTCACATATATTTGCAAAATCAATGGGATATTTTAATATAAATTATGTACAATACATACATTTTCTTTATATTCAATATCCTGAAATTTTCTTTTTCTACTTTCGTTTTCTTTTTCTTTATATTCGTCAATTTTTCGCAAATTCCTCTTACATTCTTTTTCACATATATTCTTTTACGTTGTTGACTTTTTTTTATTTTCATAATCTTCATAATAATGTTCAAATATTTTATCAGCGACATACAAATATTTTTGACACTGACATTTATGTCAATTACAAACATTTGAATTTCTTGCCTTGAAGTAGTTTGATTTGAGAATTTTTACATCAAATTATTTTATATGCATTTCTTTATCTCGAAATCTATAGAAGACATAATAATGAATTTATATTTATCGAATAAAGAATTTAACATTCTTTAATATAAGTATTTACATAAATTTTCGATAAATAATATTTAGATGATTTTTTTCTTGTAACTACTACTTCCGGTTGTCCAATTGTTACCAAAACTTAATCAACTCTTCCCATTATTGTTAGATTGAGGAATCCGTAGTTAAAAATGTTTTAAGTCTTATAGAATTTGAGAAATCGTGGATCCAACATCACACATCCACACACACATACGGACATCATCGTAAAAATGTTATAATCGGATTCTAGGGACCTTTAAACGTGCTTATTCACTAAAATTTAGATATGCGATTTTTAGCATGAATACAATACCTCTCTTAGCGAGAGAATGTTTTCATGCCGTGTTCGGCGCGGTGGATAATTCCGGACTATTCTATAACCTAATATTATGCATATAATCATCAAAAATATTTAATATTATTGTAAATTTTGTTTAATTTTCTTTATAAACGTTCTGAGCCTGAAAACTAGAAATTTATGTGACATGAAATAAATATTTAGTTTTAAGTGTACTTTTAGAAAAAAATAAAATTGGAAAATGTGGTATGACCCCAAGTATTTTTTTTTTACTTCATTCACGTAGTTTATATTGCATTAATAGATATGAGATGACAAAAGACAAGCACACAAACTTTCATACCTTACTCAGAATTCGAACCCAGAACTGCTGGCACGTGAAGCTATAGTCGCCGTCAAAAAGTATGGACATATGTTAAAGCGGTGTTGCCGCTTCTCCATTATTTGGCATTTTCAATATTGCCTATGACTTAGCAACATTATAGAAGCTATCACCAAGCCACCTCAGTCGGTAGTTTTAAATTGATTAAAGTGATAATAAAATTATTTAGTACTAGTACTAGTGTCACCCTGTACAAAAACTAATTATTTTGGTATTGAACGTATGATAATCAGCTTGGCTGTATCAGTTCTAAACAAAAATCGAGCTGCTTATTAAGATATTCCTGTTGGCGTTATGTCCGTTTCAACAATTTGTAATAATTTTGAAACAGTTCTAACTAAAATTGTGTACATATACAATGTCATTTGGTTTTAATTGTGTGGTCCGTAGTTAAAATGTTTATAGTTGCATTACATTCATGTAACTTTTAATTGACATCATAAATGTTTCAGTTTCTATTATTTTATGAAATATTTATTAATTTACGGTCATACATTTTTATACGCGTATCCTATTGTAAAATTTTAATATGCGGAAATTGTTGTATTACTTTTAGTTTTATAAAATACCTATATTTAAAATATATGTTATTTTATATATTTTTTAATGGCAATTTTGAAAATAGTTTCAGTTTTCAGTCAAAGTTTACAAATTGGTTTGAAAACAGTTTCGGCACATGCGCATTTGGCTGATGTAAGTGAGAGATTTTCTTCGCTCCAAATATTTCTATTTGCCATTATTCCAATTTTTATCTCCCGCTATCCTTGGTAAGGGAGGTATAGGGATCGTGATAAAAATCGCATATCGAGATGAGCACGTTTTAAGGGTCCTAGAATCCAATTTTAACATTTTCACGATGATGCATGTGTAGATCGTCCACTCTAATTCAAATACCATCATTCAGAAAATTTTGAAATCTTGTATTTCGACCTTTTTCTATTATGGAAAGAACCCATTAGATTTTGGTGTAAATCGGATAACCGGAAATGGCACTAGATCCAAATAAGTTTTCTTCGAAAAATAACTTTAAATATTATTTTTTCGAGATTAATGTTATTATAAAAATTAAAGATTATTAAATTTTCTACAGACTTCATTAATACTTTTTCTACATATTTTATGGATAAATTTATAAAATTAATTAAATGCCTGAGCCTACGCTTTAAACAAGCAACTCTCCTTGGTTTCGCAGTTATTCAAATGTATGTAAATGTAAGTGTCACTGTCAGAGAACTAATCATTTCAAATTAATAATAGTAACGTTTTAAAAAGAAAATCGTATATAGAACAATAGGAAAGTAAATCAATACAGTTTCCAGCATAAGTAAATATGTAGGTATGTATTTAGATTAATAAAAATGAACGATTGGCTAAAAAGTTTAAGCTAATTCTCATTTTTGGAGTAGTGAATTCTATTCTATAAAATTAGAGTAAAATTCGCTAATCCAAAATAACGATTAGCTTAATCTTTTTTTGACGCGGGCTGTAAATAGCGGGAGATATTGTGTTGGCCGCATCAGATTTTTTACTTCGTTCTACTGCGCACAAAACTATACAATTGTTGTATTTTTTAGGTTAGTAATATTCGCAAAACGTCAGAAACGTTATGCTACGTACGGTGCTACGTACTACGTACAGTAAAATTTTTGAAAGATGTCCGATCAAGAGGTCTTCTACGAATTGTATGAATTCAGTAGTGTCGTTCACGTAGTTTTTATGAGGGTACATGATATACTACTGTTATTTTATTACTATACAAATATATCTTACAGTAAAAGCATCCAGAATTGAAAACCAAGTGAACTGGTAAGTTTATTAGTATATGAAAAATCAAATATGTGAAATATAGTGTCAGTGTCAGTGAAACTGACAGAAAATAGCGTTATTCGTACGGTTATGAATCAATGTAATATATCTAAATTAATTAATAAACTCGTGGCCGCGTGCCTGAGTGTCAGGTCGCGAATCTGGGGAACCGGGTTCGATCCCGACCGACGCCAAATATTTCGAATTTTAAATGGCACAAAATTGACCCCTGTGGTGCATTCTCCACGCCTGCAATGAGTGCCCGTGAAGTGACGCCTGGTAAGCGCTCGCACGGTACAAATATTTCATCATTACCGATATCTGTATACAAAGCAGATTGGCACACCCAGCAATGGGTAATAAGCCGTTATGATCTATTTATTTTTATTTATTTTACGTTAAAGAGAAAATAATGCTAACAACAAGCATCGTTTTAAAATGGAATGTCTTATTTTAGTCGAAACAATATGAATTTTTGAAAGACAAGCGTGTTATATCTATGCTTATCGCATACGCTTCTTGTGAGAGAGATAAATATATGTCAATGTATTAATTCGTTCATGAATCAGATGACCTTGATCGGACATCTTTAAAAAAATTACTGTACGCACGCGCAATATCGAAACTGAATTTTACGTGTTTACATAAGTAGTTTTGAAACCAGTTTCAAGCCAAAAACCATAAATTTACTTTTGGTTTGAGATTACTCAAAACCGTTACTGTATACATGGCGTTTTCAAAACTAAAAACGTTTTGAAAACGGTTTCATAACTGCATGTAATCTTAGTATATCAATACAATTGCAAAAAATATATCAGGTGATCAATTTTGAATTTTAATGAAACTTTTGTGAAAGATGTCTATTAATTCTCCAATGTTAGAAATGATTTTAATTTCCAGTGGCTTTGAACCAACGTTGATTGACTTTTCATTTTGGTGCTAAGATTGTAGGCGAAGCAGTCTTTGTTAACAAAATCGATTCGGGAACACCTGATGTTGCTGTTAAGTTGAATGTAGTCTCGAAGAAAAAATGAAGATAAGGTCTTTTAATTAAACAGGTCATAATGAACGCCTGTCTGTTCCGACTAAAATCATTTTTATTCAAACATTTTTTATTGTTGGAACTTTCAACATTAAAATTTCTTTTATCTCGAAATATTCTGTAAAATTCATAATCAGCAAAAATTTCACTTGTGAGCCAGGAAACAGTAATTATGATTTTTCTTTTATACCATGCCTTATATTCTTATATACATAGTTCATAGAACCAGTGTTTAATCCCGGACAGAGAAGATATTTTTTATTAAAAACTATATTTATACTTACTATTATGAATGAAAATAAATTAAATACTATATTAAAATATATATTCTACGAGTATAATATGCTATAAATATATAAAGAAAATAGATTTAATGCATAGAAAAATAAACATTATGTTTTAAGAAATATCAAATTTCATTATTTAACAATAAAAATAGTAATATTAATTTTAAATTTATTAAAATATAGTTTGTGTTCTAACAAAAATTTTTATCGTTCTTTAAACATAAGGGCGATATTAAATATTTAGTTAAAACCGTGATTGTGGTACGAGCCTATAGGTATGACAAGAAAAATTGCTGTATTGAATACTTTGACAATATTTTTTTAATATTATTCGATCAATAGGTTACTTCCGTGGTACTGAAAATATGTTATCCATCACTAAATGCCTAAAGTAAAGTTGAAAACGTACGTAAAAATATAAATTTTATTTTAAAAAAATTATATGTTGTTTAATAAATTAAGAAAGAAGATTTTCGTTGACGTCATTATTTTATACTGGAGAAAGGGATGCATATTTAAGAATGTAACCTGTAGATGGCGAGCGAGTGCGAGTTTTAATTTGATTTTGACATTAGTCCATTTTTCTGTCACTGTCTCTCTTCTTTATTATTTACAATTTTCGTGGTTAGCTTATACTCGTACAAGATTAAAATGGCAAACGAAAATATTAACCTCCAAAATATTATTCAGACGTCAAACAGATGATCTGTCATGTTTAAATTACCTGCACATGCCGTTGCTATTGGACGTACCGATGTTATTGCTTTACGGCCATTCATTGGTTCGGCGTAATTCTACGTCATACATTAAAATTTCATTAAATTTCTTCTGGCCAATTAATGAAAATTTTGCCAAAAGAAAAAAAAGGGTAGCAAGTTTTTATCGTCTCTTCAAAAATATTAAATAAAAAACGGCACGCAAGTAGCCCATTGTAAATGTTACAAAATGTCCGATCATGCAACAAACATAATAAGCACCAAGGCCTTTAAGTACATTTATACCGCTATTATCCTAGCGGTAAACTGCACTTACCGCCCTAATACTTAAATAACCATAAATAAATTTTATTATAAAACCGTAATGACATGAAGTTTAAACTTTCTTATTTAGCATTAACGATTTTTTAATAACATTTATTAATTTCGAATAAGTATAGCATAATATTCACATCCTCAATGAAAATAGGTAAAAAAATTAGAAGCAACTTAAAAAGAAACGCATTTTATGTGATAATAAAGTTTTAATTTTAATTTTAAATTGTTTAATAAAATATTATGTTATATATTATTACTAAATAAATTCTACATAAATTTTGCTCCTACGGCATTTATCTTTATATTAAATACATAGTAAAGTTAATATTGTTTATTAAATATAGATATACCGGGTGTGCATCTACATCGAAATTCGGAGTTTAACATGGGATTTTAAATAAGTGCGGATATTGACTCCCCTGTACTTTTAGAGCAAAAGGACAAGAATAAAAAGTTGTTTATAATTACATTTTACATTATAGTATTTTATGAACCAAGGGCGTTACGATGATGATAATGCCAGGAGGGCGACGAGGATCTACCCCGATGGCCTTAGGCCCGAGGGATAGAGGGCGCCCGGTGGGTATTATCATCTAGTATCGCTCGTGGTTGCATACAAGTTTTTATGTCTCACTAGAGTATATGAAATAAGTTTTCATTTATAATAATTTTGATTACAATAATGCTTAAGCTTTGGCGTTACTAAGGATGTTGTTTAATTGTTTTGTTTATTATCAACATTTATTTATTTTTAAAACATCAACGTTCTATATCTTTGGAGATAATGGAATGGGTGAATTTGATGTTTCGGAAGATATTTTATCGAAACGATGGAAAGAAATTATTTTGAATGCTTCTGCATACTTTGAAGAAGACAAACGCATAAATGTCCCCCTAATTATTCCATTCTCGGCTGTAGAAGATGTATAAGTATTATATTTTGAGGTTCGTTTTCACATGACAGATCTCAGTTATTTATTTCTTATGCAGTTATTTCTGAATATTATTACATTTTAGAGAGTTTGTACTGCTTTGGATGTGTCACATGTGGCGACAAATAATATCAAAAATGAATTCAAACGTCCCAAAAAAATTAGTGATCCGTCAAAAATCAATGCGAAACATTGCAGTCTGCAATTCGACGTACTTACTATTTACATGTGTGGTTATAAATTGCTGTTTAAAGCCCTTTTCATAGTCAATTTTAAGTAATATAATTAAATTAAAAATGATTTCTGTGTCGTGCTTTCTTATTATATTAATTGTTGTAATCAATCCTTATTATTATTGCATTGAATTATTATAAAAAAGAAAATAATTTTCATTACCTATATACCGTTCATATTATTTTCGTACCTCCGTCCATTTACTGTTCTGGTGATATGTCAATTTAAAATTATTGTCAACACAAGAATTAGCAAAATGTTTACAAATTTTAAGGCTAAATCTTTAATTGTTGTAACTTAAATAACTAAATTTTGCCATAAAAATGCTGTCATTACTAACATCTCGTATAGATTAATTACAAGTTCCAACTTTAGGACTAGTTTGTTTTGTAACTACAACTAACTTCACGTGATACAATTGAGTTTCCGCCATCTGTCATTAAAAATATGCGCAAGTATATATATATATATATATATATATATATATATATATATATATATATATATATAACTAATGTTTGTATGTTCTATTTTTAATAGATATAAAATAATTACGCATTTTAAGCTCAAATATAGAATAAATACGAAGAATTTATGGAGAAGTCGGTACAAAAAATCTTGTGTATCACACGCCCAGAAACTGTTTTGCGAGATCTGCCTGTCAAAATAAACTCGGTCTCGCAAATGTTCAGTTTCTGGCCTAGTGATACAACTATTCTAATTCCATAAACGATAATCGGATTAAAATGAGGGCATAATGAAATATTAGGCCCTCATTTAATGCCCTGGTTGTTATAGATATGTTTATATACACCGTATCCTAGCAATAAACATTTCATAATACTTTAGTGAGACAAAAGTAAATTTAAATTCGATGTAATAGTACATCTGCAGCACAAGATATATAAAAACAATCGTTACAATTTCATCAAGAATCAGTCGGCAATGGTAATAAAATAAATATCAATATGATATAAGAAATGTGACGTCCTTTTCTTCACAAAATGTTTATTTTTACAAAATGTACATTTCGGCTACACTGTAGCCATCATCAGTTGTACAGTGATGATGGCTATAGTGTAGTCGAAATGTACATTTTGTTAAATTAAACATTTTGTGAAGAAAAGGAAAAGTCACATTTCTTATCTGATAAATCCTTCTCGATAACTCAACAATATTATTGTTATATCAATATGATAGTTTTTCCACTATTTAGTGCGGGCGTTTATCAGGCGGTACCATACCGACATACATTACTGGCGTGGAAAGTGTCAGATACGAGACCCCATATTAATATTCTACATATATTCCTGGTTTCGGTACACACCTTGTATAATAAACTATAAGAGCTGCACAGTTATTTCACCTTTAAATTATTGTTTAGAAGTCTTCTAACAGCTTATTGTTAAAGATTTAATAATAAACAATTATTCATTAAAGATAAATTAACAAATAAATACCCTTGCACCGATACTTACAAAATACTTGATGTGACAAAGAGGAATAAATATTAGTCATAATTACAAGACGCTATCTCTAGCTAGTGAAGATACGTCTAGGTACAGTTACTTATCATTAATAGCGGATGTGGAGGATCGATAACTCGCGATGAATATTTAGCGAAGCGAGCGATATTGTTTGCTATGCATACATGCACTGGGATCATAAACCTGATACGAGAAGTGTTTTAAGAAATTAATTTTCTGTGAAACGTGAAACGAGAGGGTGTTTTCCGTTTTAATATTGATGATACTTGAAAGCAAAGAGAAAATTCCATGAGGATGGAATACCGTTAGAAGATTTACTTAGATGAATACGTATAAGCTAATAGAAATTATGGACATACCTACACATGCAGTACAATAGATTATTCATTCATGGAATCACAATATTAATTATTTTTGTTAAACATTACATATTTTATACTTTTATTATTGCACATGATATTTAGGTCCGGTATTTTCATCTCTGGTTAAATTGTCTGTTCACTTAGCAATCAGTTCTTTCTCAAATTGATTCAAAGTGATCCTCGTTTTCTGTAGATTGTTATTAAATAAAATACGTTAGTTTGCATATTTGACATTTTACATTAGGTAGCTTTTATATTCCAATTTGTTGTTTCCTTGATATTATTTTTAATCATGATTCAAAAGAATCACGAATATATAAATTATGATTTAGAAAATCACAATCAGTCGAAAGAACACGGCTATTATAGAATAAGATACGATATTTTTCGTTTTAGCTGACAATTAGGTTAACAGACAATTTAACCAGAAATAAAATACTAGGCCAATTCGATTAATTAATTAATTAATTAATTAATTAATTTAACTGACTTTTGTGCCTGTTCTGTAACTCGGTAGTTAATTTTTAGCAACTGGTCAAACATTTTAACCAATCAAATAAGTTGACATAGGGCCCTATTCTGTAACTCGGTGGTTAATTTTTAACCACTGGTTAAATTTTTTATCCAATCGTTATTGATTTGACAACTAAAAATCCCTTTTTTGTTATATGTCAACATACTTAGGGCCGTATTCTGTAACTCGATGGTTAATTTTTAACCACTGGTTAAAATTTTTATCCAATAGATATTGATGTGACAACTAAAAATCCCTCTTTTTGTTATATGTCAACATATTTGATTGGCTAAAAAATTTAACCAATGGTTAAAAATTAACCACTGAGTTACAGAATAGGCCCCTTAGGGCCCTATTCTGTAACTCGGGGGTTAATGTTTAACCATTGGTTAAATTTTTTATCCAATAGATATTGATCTGACAACTGAAAATCTCATTTTTTGTTATATGTCAACACACTTGATTGGTTAAAAAATTTAACCAGTGGTTAAATATTAACCACTGAGATACAGAATAGGCCCCTTAGGGCCAGTTGTACAATCAGGGGTTAAGGTAAGGGTTAGTATTTAACAGCTGGTTAGTCAAAAAATGTGTTGTATGATAACAGGTTAAGCGTAACCATGGCTCTTAACCAGAATATTTTTAACTTTTGATGAAATAAGGGGTTAATGATTTAACAAAGTGTTAACGCATGACATTTGACGTTTGTTTAACTGTTTGTAATGGCTTTTCGGCGACGTTTAGTAGTTGAATCTGATTCTGAAGATGAATTATTAGAAAATATGTTTTTAAGAAGTAGCAAAGCCAAGAGAATTAGACAGAGGCCTGACCATTTTAACGAACTTGACGACACTGATTTTTTTACACGTTTTCGTTTAACGAAACCAACAGTGCAGCTGTTATTAGCTTAAATTTATTAAAATTTATAACATAAATAGATAGGTACGCAATTAAAATTCTTTTATAATTTACCATTAAATTATAATTTACATATAATTTATAGAAATTTTTGTATTACGCCCATGAACAAACTGCTATTGACATTGACATTTTTGGCATGTGGCAAAATGTTAATATGCGCTGGGGACTTCGCTGCTATAGAAAAACTAATATTTTTTTAATAATTTGTTACACTCGTTAAAAATTATTTTAAAATATTCAGCAGGAAGCGAAACATCGGATTTTGATTAAATAAAATTTTATACATTGACTGTATTCCTGGTTACTTCTTTTATCCAATTACCAAGAAACTTCATGTACTTTATATAATAATTTATTTACCTTATCTTATGTTGTGATCGCATCAGTTTTTTTTTTTTTTATTCTCTATTATATCTTTATACTGGGCGACAAAATCCACTAATTTTAAACAATCATCTTGCATAAAATTAGGTGTTCTATTATGCTTAGTTTTTGACATTTTGTAATTTTAATTTTTATGAAAACTGGCGTATATGTCAAAATTGCAATAAAATAAAATTTATATTTTGTTTTATATAGTATAATTTGGAAAAACTGATCCAGTGTTAATTAACAGACTGCTAGGTAACCTTTAGAACAATAGAAATGGTACAACTAATTGTGTTTTTTAACAAGTGGTTAGGTTAACTGTATGTTACGTAACCGTAGATACTAACTGTGTATTGTACAACTGGCCCTTAATTTGTTAAAAAAATTAACCAGTGGTTAAAAATTAACCACTGAGATACAGAATATGCCTCATAAACAAATAAATAATAAGTTTATAGGCGGTGTGCACAAAAGTAGTCAGCGCCGACAGCGGACAAAAATGACAATGGTGGTTACTCCTTGAAACATAACAAGGTTATGTTTTATGTCAATAATTTTGCGATATCTATTTTATAAAATGTTTGCAATGAATGCGAATGATAGGACGTCAAATATTATGTGATGCAGTGGGAAATGTAATAATTATGACAAAATTTCCGATTGAAGTATCAAATTTTATAAATTTCCTAGAATATTGTATGAGGAATATATGCTTAAGAAAATATCTTTTCAACAGATATCTTCTACTAACATTCTTTAGGTTTACATATGTTCTCATTGTAAAAGATATTTTTCGTATGAATAAAATACAAACAATGGTCGTATGATTGAAACAATGAAGTATATAAAAAATTTTTTAAGTTAAAATGTGAACAAAATATAATAAAAGAAGCGGAAAATGATTTAAAAATTATATAATACTTGCAGCTGTATCATATAGAAGGTCTATTATTGACATATTATATATTTTGTATATGTAATATTGATGTTAAAAGTTGAAATTTACATGGTTCGTATTTTTCGTGTACTCTCTTTTTCGAGCTTGTGCAGCTGGTTCCACTTAGAGCCTGGTATATTTTCAATGAAGAATATTCGTATACACCAAACTAGCCGTTAGAGGCGCTGATGCTCAAAATGTGCACATCGCCTATAGTTTGTTAAATCTATTGGATAAAAAAATTAATCAGTTGTTTGAAATGAAACACTCGAGTTACAAAATAAACTCCATTCTATCTATTATGATAACCGAGACATACATGTTCTATTCCACACATTTTCCGTAAGGTCTAAAATGTTAAAATTGGCTTACACTTGGAAATAGGTATACAGGGTCTAACAGCTAAACGAGCTACATCAATTAATTTTTAGACTATTAAAGATACAATAAAATACTATAAGACAATCTTGTAGAAGACCAAGGGGGACATCTAACTAGAGAAGAAAATATTTTTTAAACCAGTGGTTCTCAAGTTATGTTAAATGGGATGATACATTCGGTAGAGTATTTTTTTCTGAATTCAACCGTCTGTTTAATTTATATCCTTACATAACAAAAATATTGAGAAAAAATAAATTGAAATTTAAATAAATTTGATTTAATAGTTATTTTCAGTAGGCTGTGAAAGAAAAATTGAGCTTGAATTAAAATGAAACAAATAATTGTTAATAACGATAACGCCCGACTAGAATGTTATATACCAAATGACATCCTAGAACGTGTTATGAGTTGTTGCTATGGTAATGTTGTCAACAAATTGATATTGATACTGCGATAAAGCCTAAAAAAACAAGCAAAAGCATGCATAGCCTACCTACTTCGCAAATTTTATTAAAACTTTCTGATCTGTAATCCGTAGAATATTAAAAATTATAGTCGGACGTTAAACGTTGAACGCACCACGGAAGTTAAACGGACAATAATGCCTTCGGTCAACGTACACATTTCGGGCCAGAGGCTCTCGAAAAGTACACTGTTGACCTCAGGTGTTATTGTCCTTATAACACCCTTGATACGTTAATTACTATAAAAACAGTGTTCCATTTGATTTCTATCTTAAATAATTCAAATTGACAAATAGCAGTTTTTGTTTTTCATACGTAGCCTACTGAAAAATTATTATAAAAATAAAATTTATTTAAATTTCAATTGAACCACTTTATTCAACTGAAATCAATTTCCCTGTTCTATTGTAATGTGTACAAATTATTTGCAATTTTGTATTCACATAATTAATTTTCTTGGCAGCGACATTTCCTTTCTTATTAATAATCCCGGACGACGATCATCGTCATAAACCTTATCGTCATCTTGTACACGTCCGTCAATACGGTCCAACAAATTTTCATTAGCGAAACTTATGTCGCATTTCGCTAATTAATGAAACTCATCCTGATGTGAATTTGCACATATTGTGCAACTTCCACAATGATTAATCCTCCACAACATAACCTCAATAGTGAAAACATCCTCACTATCACAAGAACATAACATCGTGGCAACGTCGCAATGCCAACCTGTCAGCAACGTCGCATCGCTGGCCCTCCAAATGTTTGTCCATGTACCGTGTCCGTAAATCAGTCTGCAAATGTGCAAACATGCAACACTGTAGCACAGTGTATGCTTCATGTTCCATCCTCTAGCCCGGGCTTAAGCTACAAACTACCGGACAATGTTGCCAAGTCTATGCAAATACAGCGTAATTATCCTTCACCTATGAGGAAGCGACGTTTGTTGGACATTAGCTCTACTTATCTATTTACACGCTCAATGTACTGACTTTGATATTTTCATGTTTGTTTCATTTACTAGTGTACGATTTGATGAATGTATTTACTTTGAAATGAGTATCGTTACACGGAAGTAAGATGATATTAAATTTGTCTTACATTTTTTGTCAGTTGATGATCATATGTGTAATTTAAATAACAAATAATATATTTTACTGGAAAACAGTTATATGCAGAAGTAATTATAAAAAGCATGTTCCCACGTTCACAATGCATATAAGATAATTACGTAATTTTTCTAAGAATGCATATAAGTGTTGAAGGTATCCAGTGGAAAGTAAATGTGTTATGTTCAGCCTTTCTCCCAGCCAGATTATAGCTCTCAAAACTCAAATACACTCTTTTTATCAATAAATAAATAAATAAAAATCGAAACTCCATTTTTTATACTCTTAAGGTGCATTCGCAAATGAAAATTAGGTTTAGATTTACAGTCTATCCGCATGTTACGTAATGACTCCATTCACACTTCAGAATTTAGGGTCTCTAAATCCAAATCATAAAGCTAAACATTGCAAGGTCCAAACTTTAGGTTTATGATTTAGTTTGACGTCACAAACTTTACCAATGAGAACGAGTCTGAAATGATATACACCCATCTTTATTTAGTATTCACTTGGTGGATTCGGCTTTTTAAACAAATGCGATAGTAACATGGAGACTGTCATAACTTAATTGCTGAAATATAACCAATAATGCCAAGCGAATGACAGTTTCACGGCGCACATGTGTCTTGTTGAGTACTGCTCTACCGATATTTTAATCTTGTTTTTGAAGCATTTACAATTTACACAGATGTCTGTACATATCAAAACTAATTTTCAGGTATTTGTAAATGCACCTTTATTGGGATTTTGAAGTATCAAGAGTTGGCGTTGATCGCCTTTAACAATGGAACACTTTTTGTTGACTTTTGTAAGCCAAGCATTGCTGTAATTGTGTTATTTTAATTTTTACCTCCCGTCATACCGTAGGTAAGGGAGGTAATGTTATCGGTCCAAAAATTCGATGATGAGTTTTCAGTGAATAAGTACGAATTATAGGATCCCCACAACACGTTTTTACTATTTTTACGATGATGTGTGGGTGTGTGCGTGTGCGTGCGTACGTGCGTGCATGCGTGCGTGCGTGCTTGCGTGCGTGCTTGCGTGCGTGCTTGCGTGCGTGCTTGCGTGCCTGCGTGCGTGTGTTTGTGTGTTTGTGTGCTTGTGTTTGTGTGCTTGTGTGTTTGTGGGCGCGAACGCAGGCGCGCGCGCGCGCGCGTTTGTGTGTGTGTATGTGTGTGTGTGTGTGTGTGACAACTTTTTCCTCCACGATAACTCTTATAACAAACTTCCAAATATTTCTATTTTTCGTATATAAGCTTTCTGCATTCATGTAAAGAATTGATTATATTTTGGGTAAAATTGGATAACCAAAAATGACTCTTTACTTGAAGCCCATAACAGGTTTTAATAAAAAAACTATATTCAAATATAATCCAGAACATTTCAAATTTAGTATTTAACACCTTTATATGCAGAGGAACAACATATTAATTTTTTTCTAAAATTGATAAACGGGAAGTGCTACTTTACTTGAAGCTCTGAACAGATTTTCATGAAAAATATAATAGGATATATTCCAAAACCTGTCAATTTTAGTATTTAAGACTTTTATATAAAGGGAAGCAACACATTAGAATTTGGCTAAAATTGATAAACCGGAAGTGATACTTTATTTGAAGCAGATTTTTGTGAAAAATAAATTAATACAATCCAAAACTTTTCAAATTTGGTATTTAAGACTTTTATATTAATGAGAACGACATACTAGATGTTTTCTAAAATTGACCGGAAGTACTACTTTACTTTACAGGAAGCTATAAACAGGTTTCCTTGAAAAAATATATTAAAACATGATACAAGACTTCTCAAATTTGGTATTTAAAACTCGTGTATAATTTGAAACATTATATTTTCACTATACCTATATGATAAACCGGAAGTGGTACTTAATTTGGAGCTCTTAACAGATTTTCGAGGAAAAACATTTTAGTGGAATTAGATAACATTTTGTACATAATACGTAATGAAACGATATTTTTTACACACATAATTTGCAAACTTCTCTTCGCTCGTTTTGGCAAATGTTCATCAAACAAAATCTTTCCATAACTGATTATGTAAATAACTATTTTAGACTCAATAAATTTATAGTGCAACCTTAGCTAGTTCATGGGGAAATAGTACGCCTAACCTTATATAAGCGCGCTTACATAAGAGTCGAACAAGTTGCATACATTACTCTTACATAAGTATGTAAGATTGTAAGTCGTCCAGATTTACTTCTTCATATTTCATTCTTCTATTATAATAATACGCAATTTAAAATTTTCATACTATTTTTCGTATCAATTACCACTATTTTCAATTTTCATCTTACAAATCGTTTCTATCACCTCATTCCCATCTAACCCTAGTTGACTCGCTGACAATAGCGTATGCCTTTCTTATCGCCGTACTGATAACAACTCCGAGACGCTAACGAGCATTCTTTATGCGATACGTCGCGATGCCTGGCGTCGGAGTCGGGTGCAACAACTTGTGTACTTCAACAGCCTCCGACGCCAACGGATCGAATCGTGAGATTCTCGAATGTTGGTAATGATGAAGTGATAAAAGGTTGCAAAATAGTGAAGTGAATAAGTCAGTGATAGTGAAATACAATCGATGAGGATAAATGTATTTATAAATATTAACTAAACCAAACTAAAATAAAATAAATATTTATTTTTAAAATAGATATCCGTCATTTTTAGCGAAATTATTTATTAGTAATCTATATCTGTATACAAACCAGATTGTCACACCCAGCACTGGTTAATATGACGTGTTGATATATTTAAAGGGTTTCCCAATAGGAACGATATGTTTTTAAAATTGATAAAATACAAAACATCTGAGACAAAATCAAAACTTTTTCTTTATATTATAGTACAACTTTTGACAATTATGTTTTGAATAACAGATTATTCAAATGTCCACCTCGGCTTCGTTTGCAGGATTGAATTTGATGAACCCAATTTTCGGTAACTTTTTGCAATAAATCAGGTGTAATTTCATTAATGCAGCGTTAATGTTCAATTTCAAAGCGTCAATAGTTCGAGGTTTGTTGGCATAGACCAACGATTTTAAATAACCCCACAAGAAGAAGTCCAAAGGTGTTACATCACAACTTCTTGGAGGCCAATTAACAGTTTCATTTCTGGAGAAAACAGACTCACCAAAGTTTTCTCTCCATAACTCCATAGTGCCATAGGCAACGTGTGATGTTCCACCATCTTTTTGGAGGAACATGTCTTGCAAATTCATTTCATCCAATTTTGGCCACAAAAAAATCCGTTAACATTAATCGATAGCGCTCACCAGTCACTGTTACTGCATCTCCATTTGCATCTTCAAACAGTAACTTTTGCTGGATGCAAAGACGTCTCGTGAATCTATAGTGGATTATTTTCACACCAAAAACGACAATTGTCTTTGTTAACAAAACCACATCCAAAAATGGGCTTCATCTGGAAAGATAAGTTTTTTGGAAAAATCAGGATCAACTTCAAGTTGCTCTAGAGCCCAGTCAGCAAACACACGACGCTTATGATGGTCAAGTGGCTTCAGTTCTTGGGTCAACACAATCTTATACGGATGCAAAACCAAATCTTTTCTCAAAATACGCCAAGTTGTCATCCTTGAAGGGCCAAGTTCTGGAGAACGTCGATTAATGGACCGATTTGCATCATATGTATATAACACTGGCACTTTCAGCGGCAATATTCTCTTGGTTTCTTGCGTTTCGTTGTCTTAGAGGTATTCTGGTATCGTATAAAGTGAAAATTGTATAGAATTTTTGAACGATTCGACGAATAGCAAGCACAGAAGGGCGATTAAGTGGACCGAAATCTTCATGAAATTCACGTTGAGTTTGAATAAAAGAACAATTATTTTTATAAAATTTTTGGATAATAACCAAATGTTCTTGAAGCGTGTATTTTGTCATAATGAATTGTCAAACTATACTAAAAGGACAGCTAGTGAGATTTCTAAAATTTTAAGATATGGTTGCTATGATGTTTTAAGAACATTTTGTTCTTATTTATAATTATTAGAGAAATTCTGTATATCTTTTTAAATTGTAATTTAAAAGTATCTTGTAAATGTAAACTTTGAGGGTAAAATCACATAAATAGGTAAGATACTTAGTGATATGATTGATACAGAATTTTCGAAAAAGATGTCTTGACTTTCAATAAAGATATATTATTCGTATCTCTGTCATATGACATCGTGTACTATTGATTTTGAGAGTCCTAATTGTAGACTTCGACGAATAACGAATTTCTTTAGGTTGTGATACATAATTAACAAATTCATTCATCTGTCTTATCATTTAGATGTCCAGAGTCTTCCCGATGATTTTTTTCTTTCCCTAGAATTTGTCATCTTAAACTGTGTTAAGGTGCCAGTCCACATGAGAGTAAATTCTGATAGATGTTCTCGAGAATACTCTCATGACGGTGTCCACGTGAGAGTATTTTTCCGGGAGTTTTACTCTCGCGAGCAGTTCAGACAGTACCCGGAGAGTTACTGTCACAAATTACTCTCAGGACTAATAAGTTCTTGGGAGAACTAACAACAAATAATTATTATTTATTTATGCAATTAGATTTTTATCAATATGCCGACCGAAAGATTGGGAACACAACTACAAAAAACGCAACCTTTCTTAGTTGATTTACAACGAGAGAATATTTTGTTGGTGACGTCATTTCGAGTAAAAAATATCTTATAAACTTATATTATAATCTTTTTAGTTACTGAAATAAAAGAAGTTTTATATGTAACAGTTAATTTTCATTTTTTTTTAATCAAGATGCTTCTAAAAAGCATTACGTTTATACCTTATGTTCGTAAATTGACATTGTTGCACTTTAATTTTATCTTCATTTCACATGGATGGTTTTAGTGCTGCTGAATATGCAGATATGGTTTTATATATGGATTTTGTAATAGGAATCCGGGTACAAGCAGCAAGCACTACAGCCCGGAGACTATGATTCTCGCTTAGAATTTTTCCGCAACAAAAAGTGTACCATTGTTTAATGCGATCAGCGCCGTCTCTTGATACTTGCAAATCCCAGTACCGAGAGTTTTTTTTATCAGTGGACATGGGCGTGTGTTATTGCAATAGTTTAAAATGAAAATGTTGTCTCAAAGCTAATCTGTCCTGCGCGTCCCTCTTCAGCCTCTGGTAATTTTGCCTGTCTTTAATTTCCGTTAACATTCCAAAATTTCTTCGCTCTCTTTCCCTTCTTCAATGTATTTTTCCTTCAATAATAATTTTCTATGTCCCATCCCGGTTTAAAATATGTCCAATCCACTTTCGAGTAGCTTTCCTTTTTCTTACTTCTATCAAAATTTTTCTTTTTCTCCTATTCTTCTCAACATCTCCTCGTTTCTGACTCTTTCCTTCTAACTAATCTTCTCCAACCGTCACAACCACATCTCAATACTTTCTAAGTACTTTTTCTCCTTCTTTCGCATGGTCCACGTTTCACAGCCATACAGTACTATACTCCAAATTAGACATTTTGCAAATATTTTTCGCAATTCAATATTAATGCGCCCGGCTGTCAGTAAGTCTTGTATTCAATTAAATTATATGACAATACTCTTTCGATATAAAAAGAATTTCTGAAATTGACTCATGACAGTTTGATAACTTTGACAACTTCCTAATAGAGTGGAAGTAAACATATGCTACTATGTGATTGACATGTGACATATTTTTGACTTTTGATATTTGAAGTAATTTTTTATATTATCTTGAGTTCATTTTCGGTACTATTGCCAGATATGACTGACAATTCACTTTTTTTAAGAGATGCATAGGCCATATGGAAGGTTTTATTACATTTCCCATAACACTGCACTATTAATTTATTTTTAGTATCGATATTTTCTTTACAAAAATCGCATACTTGACTATTATTATCCGCCATTTTTATTATGTTATGATTTGTACTTACTCTTCATATATCATTTTTGAAGATGGTAGTTTGATGACTTTGACAACTCCCTATGTCCAGTCACGGTGTATAAGAGGTGGGTCATCTCATCAAAAATATACGTATTTGCGAAGTTGGCATCCGCCAGATGTCTCAGTGTGTAAGGTTAGAAATGTTTCCGACACATAGGTAACTGGCATCTGTCAATTTAAATTGAAATTGACATATGTTAATTAAATTTTTTGTGCAACCGGACGCGAAATAAGCATTTCGCAGCCGCAATACAGGCCACGAAATTCAATTTCGCGGCCGTTGTCATGGTAGCGGCCGCGAAATTAGGTAAACAACCACTTTGACACTTGAGAATTGCATGGTTTTGTTTATCAAATGTTAATCCCATAGCCACCTTGAAAGCTAACTTTCTATTTACATTGAAACTGTTTAAAAATAATAAAATTTGTAATTACATATTTTTTACGGTTGCACAAAAAATATTGTGTACACATTGTCCGTGAAATCCTTTAGCGTACCGAGAGAAAAATTGTCGCCGAGGTCGCTTCGCGGCCTTGATATACAAATAACTATTATGTAAATATTCGATAAAATGTATAAATATCGAAAATACTGTTTCGTTGAAGGCTGTAGATCAGGAATAACATCCAATAAAGAAAAAAATCCGATTTACCTTCCTTCGCAAAACATTGTGAATGCCTGGCGGAAAGTTGTACCTTCTCCCAGCTAATAAAATCCTGTGTACTAAAGATGGTATTTGCAAAAAGCATTTTAGAAATGAAGATAGTGTAGAAGAATGAGAATTTAAAATTACAAGCGAAATATCTTAATGAAATTTAAGACATTTAGATTGTCATTGTCATTTTATTTGTCATGTTAGTTCTAGAATGTTATGTGGTAGAGCACATTGTATAGAGGCGCTACATGTAAGGTTAGAATCTCGGCCTACTGATCGCTGACATCAATCTGTCAATAAAAATTGATGAGTTGTCACACCTTCTATTTTTATATTGTGTCAATCATATTAAATGTAACTACGGTAATGACATATGCCCATGTCCACTGATAAAAAAATCTCGGTATAAGATATTAGACTGTAACGACTATTAAAATTTAATTAAATAGAAAATACAAAGATTTTTAGCAACATATACCAGAGAATTTTAAATCGTAAAGAAATTTGAATTCTTTGAAAATTCTTCTTTGAATTCAATCTACTGAAAGCAAATAAATCCTTACATTGCCTAACAATATTTAATTTACGAATCGCCGACTTCAATCATTGCAGCTTGAGACGATTCATTATTAAGGTTTATTACAATCGGATCAAGTTTGATAAAAACCGCTGTATCAATTTACGGAAACCTAATTTGAGCGATCGCTCGGTGATTTTAAGCGGATTTGACTGCGACTGAGTTTCCTCCTTTTTCGTTTTTCGCTATTCTGCTCGGTAGTTAGCAGTTGCACTGATTGTTTGCAACAAGGCTTATTATGCTTATGTGCTCATTTAAATATAAATTACACGTCTCAAAGCTGCTAATCAAATTGTGCACTGTTACTTTGTGATGTGTCATTACTGTACTTTGCTAGTTTAAGATTAGAAGAAGATATTCTGAGCATCTTTAGTTTTAATTTTCAGCCTTTGTTTCATTACATTCAACAACCTCATCTATTGTTATTGTTGCTACAATCTACAATCTAGTGATTTATAAATTACAATATTTATAACTTAGTCAAAGAACAACCATTGTCAATATTAATAATACCGAGAGTAGGTACCTACCTGTGAACAGAGCTGGACAATACTTGCAAGAAAAGTACTCTATTAGAATTGCAAGTACTTTCAGTAATTAAAGTACTGTACTTGAAGTACTTTCCATTAATAGTACTTTGTACTTGACAAAGTAAGTCTATTCACATGTACTAGGTAAGGGATGGCGAACCTATGGCACGCGTGCCAATAATGGCACGCGACACAATATTTTGGGCACGTCACTGATCACAAAATTCATTATGAAACACTACGAAAAAAAGTGTGAAGTAGGTATTATATGACGAGCGAACGCAAGTGATCCCTACGCTACGGAATGTTCGGGTGCGGTGTGCGGGCTGCGATTTGAAAAAATATATCAACGATTTAGAAATACATGAGAAACCAGACGAAGACCAAGTTACTGAAGAATTTATTTCTGTGATTGATTCTTCAATCAAGGAATTTTCAGCGAGATTTTCTCAGTTTAAAGAATTATCGGAAATACTGAAATTTATTATGTACCCTGATGTGACGTCATTTGATAAACTGAATTGGTCCCAATTCGATTGGTTGGAAATTGAAGAATTTGAAATGCAGCTGATTGATTTCCAGTCTAGTTCAATATGGATTCAAAAATTTATTGAAACAAGGAAAGAGTTAGAATTAATTGAAACAGAAAGATTGACAAGTAATATAAGTGAAAATGCTAATAACAAAATTTTGGAAACATGGAATGCGTTACCAGACACATTTAATTGTTTGAAGAAGCTGGCTCATGCTATTTTAACAATATTTTCATCAACCTATGCCTGCGAGTCATTATTTTTAGAGATGAATAACATTAAAGACTCGGTTAGAAACCGTTTGACAGATGACTCCAGTTCAGCATGCATTCTGCTAAAAGTAACATCTTACAACCCTAACATATGTTATTTGTCATCTAATCTGCAACAACAGAAGTCCACTAATTTTACTTTAATTTAAATTACGCGTATAATTGAAACATTGCAAAATGTTCCTATTTTTTTGTAGTAAATAAAGAGTTTTGAGTTGATAGTATTTATTATTAGATATTATTTTCCCAATAATCACAAAGTCAAAATTATTTAATGGCACGTCCATGACCTAATTAAACATTTCTTTAGAAAAATGGCACGTTGATACGTAAAGGTTCGCCATCCCTGTACTAGGTACTTAATACTTGGAAAAATATTTGAAGTACAATGAAAAGTTTAGGCGCTGTGAAATTTAGACGCTATGAAATTTAGGCACTATGACATATAGACGCTATGACATTTAGTCGCTATGGAATGCTTCGAATTCCTATAGGAGACAAAAATGAACTGTAGATAGTAGGTCGGACGACGACAAAATCTCCATTTGGTAGCCATTTTCTCTAGTAAAATAGTGATATCGTTTGTTGTTTTTACTTCAAAGTGTAAACATCGAAACGATTTAGTGCAAAATATCATTTAGATTCAAAATAAACATTTATTTCACTTCACTAAAAAATGATAAAAAGTAATGTTTTCCCTATTTGCCACGTTCTTAAATCTCTCGCCAGATGTCAATTACTTTCATTTATTTCTCCAATAGATTCCTTTATAGTCAGAAATAGGTTTTCGTGTATATGCTATTGAATGTACTTTATTTTTTATGCACCCATGTTAGGTACACTTTATACCTGAATTTGGGTATTGTCCAAAAAATTTGCTAGAACTCGTTTTGAACATATAAAAATTCACAAACCCGAATTTACCACATTAACGGATATAACTTTATCCGAATTGAACAATTTTAAAGTAACGGTTTTAGAAAAAGTATCAGTTTCTAATTTTAGATAAATCCACAACTCGTTAAGGGTATTTTCCGGGTTTGGAAATGCCTGAAATCGGGTATAGAGTGTACCTAAAATATGTAGGTACATTATAAATAAAGCGCATTCTACCTCATTTATTGTCCTTGTATGAAATGATGGCCGAAATTATCTTAAGGGAATACATAATTCGTTACAATTTTTTTCTATAAAATAATGTATTCCTCCCAATAGTCGAAATGCGTGAGAGGAAAATAAGAAGTCGAAGTTGAAGCCAATTCGAATCTGCCATTGCCATTTGATACGGAAAAACGAAATTCACCTTATACAGTTACGATAATTCAATAAATTGTCGAATTTCATTCCGAATTATATCTTATCGGATACTTTTACCTTTTCTTCAGATCTTTAGAAAGAGTGGGAATATAAGAATATTGCTTTTCACAAAATGATTTCCAAAGCCAACTTTAAATCAATAAGCGATATTTTGCTTATTGTATGTACAATATGTTTATCATTCAGATGTGGACGTTTATTTTACTTTATCTATTTATATCTTCTTAAAAAGTAATATAAAAGCTAATTAATCTGCGGCAGATTATCAGAAATTCAAAACATGAACAGAATAATAATAACAATTTAGTAGTAATTTATGTTTCAATATTTTTTTAAAAGATTTAATATCATTACATTGTTTTAACTCTTCCGACAATTTGTTGTAAAAAATAATGCCAAAATACAGTGGGTCATTTTTGTAAAAAGCTGTACTATGATGAGGAATTTGTAGTTCTTATTTTTAGTTACATAATTATATACACCACTCATTTTCGGAAATTTAGACATATTTTCTTTAACAAAAACAAGAAACAATGATGGAACAGTCAAAATATTATTTGGTACATAAATATCTTTTCAAGACTCATTGTAATTTAGCTTAAACATATAGCACGTTTTTGAAGTTTAAATACCCTCAGTAAAGAAGAGGATGTACCCCAGCATATAATGCCATATGTACAGGATTGCTACAAATTACTAATTATTAAATAAAAATAATAATATTTATATTACATAAGTAGCTTAATCTGTGAATAGCAAAACATATTTTTAACAAATTGCTACAAAGTGTGTTTATATGCAGTTCCCTATTTAAGTTTTTAGATAGGCCAAGTACCTTCGTATTTTCTACTTGCTCAATATTGTTGGTGCCAAATTTAATTATTACTGATTCATCTTCTCCTACTTTATCCTTATTATAAATTGTGAAGCGCATAAAAACTGATTTTTTTACATTAATTTGTAAAGAATTTTGCTCAGACTATTTATGAAGCTTATTTAGTTGCATATTAGCATCTGATATAAGATTAATAATATTGTGGCTATAAACAAATAAAGAAATATCATCAGCGTAGGCTATAAAATTGAGTATAGTTGTTTTAATTTTTAAATCATTTATGTACAAGATAAATAGGACTGGTCCGAGAATAGATCCCTGTAGTACACCAGCTGAAATTATTCTTTGTTCTGATACAATGTCATCTACTTTTACTACAACTTTAAATATATTTCATGGAAGTATGATGTTAAAGCAGAAATAGTAGACCGTTTGTGCCTGAAGCCATGTTGTTCATTACTTAAAATGTTATATTTTGTTATAAAAGATAATAACTTGTTCAACATTACTTTTTCAAATATTTTATGAAATACAGAATACAGATACTAATGAAATTGGCCTATAATTATATGTTTCATTAGTATTACCTTTTTTGAATAATGGTTTAACTTTTGTCAATTTGAGGTACACCTAAAATAATTTTTCATATAAGTACAAAATATATGTTGGCAATTTTGTTTTCATGTATACATTCCTAATACTATCTTCTAGGTTATTCGTAAAATTTAATACATCATTTAGTATTTTTGTAAGAATATTACATCTCGTAGCGCACCACATAATATTTGATCATTCGCATTAAATAGTTTATTCACAATTTGTACATTTAGTAACATGTTTTACAATTTAGTTTATTGTAAAGTGGTAATCGTGGTATAGTAATAATTCTTGTACCTTTATTGACTATAATGGAAAAATGTGATTCTCGTAAAATAAGTCGTTTTATAACTATTTAAAACTTTCGAAATCAAAACTACAAAATGTTTTTGTGTTAGCAGAAGTTGAACTTTATGTTTTCCAGCATGTCCCCCTTAATTACTTGAAGCGGAACACGTAGAATTTCTCTCCGTTTTAGAGTAACTCTCTCCAATATGCATCTCTTGGTAGATATGACTGAACACTTTTTAAAACTTTGGTTTTACGATAAAACTTGCGAATATTTTAAGGCAGGCGTGATATACATTTTACGACACTTATTTCCTGCCAGCTAAATACGATAGACGTGCAGCGTTGCCAACTTATCCTACCCTAAAATCGACAAGGCATGTTGTAACATGTACTCGTTCTCGCAGTTTCAAGTTTTACGGATGAGTCTTTTATTGACGTTGCATTTGATCGTGTTGTGTAGTCTATGAAGTTACACGGACTGAGAATTGATATACTACCTATCTTCAAATTCTCTTGAAATACATAATATTGTAAATACAGATTGAAAAATACTCAGAAGAGATGTACTCGTACTTAGTACAAGTGAATATGCTTTCAAAACTTATTTTCTTTTTGTATTCTTGTACAAGATTAAGGATTCATATTTATGTTAAATTAAGAATTAATACCCAAACGAAAGACAAAGTGTCCGGATTTCCATTGACACCTTTGGGATCCCAGAAATTGAGTTTAAGATATACAACTTCGGGTTTTGGGAAACCGTCTTAGGCCCGATTTTACCAAGTATAAATTAACATGCGGTTATGAAAAATGAAGTTAAAAGTAACATGAAATTAATGTCCGGTTACCACCGTAAACGTATTTCACACAAGTGGAAACTGCATGTTAGTTAACCCAAAGTTTTTAGTTATTTTTATAAGGTTAGAACAATTTCTGGGCGCTCATGTCTCGATAATATATTTGTCTTACAACAAATACTAGAAAAGCGTAAAGCTAGAATCATACTGACTCACCTTATATTTGTAGAATTAGAAAAAGCGTATAATTTGAAAAAAAAAATTGAAACATTAACGATTTGGAATATTTACCGAAATTCAATGAGTGCAGTTAAATCAGGAAATATTATATCAAAACCTTTTCCAGTCACGAAAGGTCTTAGGCAAGGTTGTTCCTTGTCACCGACTTTATTTAAAATTTATATCCAAGAAGCACTAAAGTCTTGGAGAAGACGAATTAGAGATATGGGAATACAAATGGAAGATCACTGTTTGACGACACTCCTATTTGCGGATGATCAAGTAGTGATAACAAACGATGAAGAGGACATGGACTTTATGATCTGAAAACTTATAGAGGAATACAATAATTGGGGGCTGAACATGAATATGGCTAAAACAGAATATCTAGTGGTTGGTAGTACCATAGAGAACATAGATACAGAACTCCAAATAAATCAAAATATTGGAAAATATGACAAGTATGTATACCTAGGTAGCACGATATCGGAGGAAGGAACGTCTAATAAAGAAATAAAAAGAAGAGTAGAACAAGGATATAAAAGTATACAAGTTTTAAATTCTATACTATGGTCGAATCAGATTAGACTACAAACTAAAATGACAATCTACAAAACTATTGTAGAGCCAATTTTAACATATGGAGCAGAATGCTGGCAATTTTCTATTAAAAATAAAAAAATAGTGGAGACGGTGGAAATGGATTTGTTAAGAAGAGCGTGCAAAGTATCAAGAATCCAACAAGTACGTAATGAGGAAATTAGACGACGGACTGGAAGGGTATATACTAGCACAGATATAATAGGGTCCCGACAATTAATATGGTATGGCCACGTTATGAGGATGGGAGAAGAGAGATGGCCCAAAAGAGCTCTAAATTATGTACCAAGTAATAGAAGAAGAAAAGGTAGACCCATAACATCATGGATACAAGGTATAAAGAAAACAATGGCCGATCGAGCGATAGATGAAGACGACTGGAGAGAGAGAGAGATAGATGGCGAACGAAATGCGGGATGCGGCAAAGGCTGTAGAACCCCCGCCTGAATATATATATATAGAACAATTTTCTCATTGATAACAGTGGACAACACTGAATTCTGACAGTTGTTTGTTTAACTCTATTAATCTATAGCACCTACACAATGTGGAAAACGAGCAATATTGTAAAATTTGCCATATTTTTTCTGCATTTTCTTCAAGGGTGATAGGCATTTGTGTACAATAAGGTCTTAGAACTGCTAAAACCCTACTTACTCGAGCAATAATTGTGCTTGCTGTTGATTTAAGAACATCACAAAAATCTGCGGCAATATAAAGAAACCTGTAGCACAATATCTTAAAGCCAGCAATACTTGGACTGCAGAAGATAATGCATGATTTCTGGAATTATATAAAATTTATATAATAGAAACTCTTATCGATTTAAACCATTAACTATGATATTTATTTATCCGTTTCATGTCGAATGCCATCTTCAAACTTGTTCTATAATATTTTCGAAAGTTATCGCGGACATCCCGAATCTTTAAAAAAATTCCATATATGTCGAGGTACTAAGTAGTATTTCTGTTACAACTTTTTGATATCTACCGGTGGCATATAAAAATCACTACCATTTCTGTTACAAATTTTGATAGCCATCGGTGGGATGTAAAAATATTACTACGGTACCTGTTACATGTGATCTTTAAGAATTTTCTGTTCGATGTGTAAAATTTAATGTGTAGAACAAATGTTTTGTATGTAAATAATATGTACTATTTTGTAAGATCTTATTGACTACGTTTATCTCGATAATTCAAGTAGGTTCAAGTATATTATCCTATTGGTTATTTTTAATCTTCTTCAAATTCGTATCGACTAAAAAAAGATAGTTAAATACTCGATTATGCAGACAGACAGGGATAGGTACCTATATGATCCAAAATCTAAAAATTTCCATGTTGTTATTTCTCTTCTCTTTCATAAACATTAAAAAAATATTTATTTTTTCATCACTTCAACAATTTTACCAAGTTTTATGTCACGACTTTTATAAAATGAGGTAAAATGCAAACAACCAACAATTAAATGAATTTAGTCACACTGCAACATCTTGCGGAGTCAAGCCGCCTTGTAATTCCAAGCCTGTTAATTTATAGGCTTGACTTGACATTTTCAAGCGGCTCCAAATATTAATCTCGATCGTTTATTTCGAAGATTGACAAGGGCTTCAAACGTCGAGATAAATTTAATCATTGCATGATAATGTCCATGCTATTGGAAAGTACTACAAATTTTGTGTTTCATTGAATGTTATACACCCTGAAAAAGGTGCAAGTATCGGTGTTGTAAGAATAAATGCTGTTTTACTGAGATATTAATTATTGGTCATTCCGTTTTTAGCTTAAACCAATAATATGGTAATAATTACGCTGGCATATAGAGAACTAAATAAGTAATATTCGTAATGAAACCATTATCGCCGCATAAAAACCGAAAGAGATAAAAACCAGTAAAACATGTTCCCCGTCTAGTTTGAGAAGTAAATAAAAAACTCCGGCCCATTTTCGCTTAAAAATAAAAAGCATCTTCCGCGAAGTTCACACCATAATCTTCCTGTTTAATAAAGAATTAAGCGGAAGTGGGTTAAGTGGTAACCAACAGGTTCTCCGCAGAGCCAGTGGCGTGCAGGACCGGGGCAAGAGGGGGAGATATCGCTATAAAACCATCTCTTTATCTCACACCATTAATCTTGTACAAGTCGACATTTACTGGAACTGAATCTGGACCAGACAAGTGTATTCTTCAACTTCTTTACGAGGAGGGCGAAATGGCTTTGGGGTGGGTGACGCGAACGGTCGAATTTTGATTAATTGATTGGTTTTTTTCAAGATAAAGACGAAGTAGGACGTTGGAGTTTTTCTGATAATAAAATTTAAATATACAAAATCTTTATAATCTTGACATTTTTGTTATTGTTGTGATTAGTTCTTTTCTATATTGAAACTAGGATGACATAGTTTTATATAGGGTCAACTACAGTAAATGTTAAACATTAAAATATTGAGCTAAAAATGAAACACTGTTGCTATTTTATTCTGGTGGTAATATAATGAAAATAAAAATGTAATGTGGTAGCAGAAACCTCGTTCTATGCATATTCTTAATTTTTCATTTCTTACTTTAATAATACAGTCGATAAAAATTATTCAATGTGACATGATAAAATAAACTCAAAAATATTTCTATTTTGGCATGATACCCTTTTTTTATGAATAATGATTTTGAATAAAATTAAAAACTTTACTTACATATTGAGATAATTAGATCTAACAAAAATATGAGAATATGTGTAATATTATAAGTTTAAACTGTTTTAAACATTTTTGTTCATTTCTAATTTCTATGTACGTTTTTTATATCAATGTTTCAATTTAACCAAAAATAAATAATTGCCAATCTGCGCTTTTTTGAAAATTTAAACATAAATTTAAATTCTAAACGATTTTTACCTTAAGGAAAGGTATTCGGTGGTGAGGTTTCGATGAATAAGCACGTTTAATGGTCCCGAGAATACGATTTTACTATTTTTATGATGAAGTGTGTTTGTGTGTGTGTGTGTGTGTGTGTGTGTGTGTGTGTGTGTGTGTGTGTGTGTGTGTGTGTGTGTGTGTGTGTGTGTGTGTGTTTGTGTGTATGTATGCGTGTGACAAAATTTTCGCCTGCGATAACCCTAATACTACAATTACAAAAATTATAATTCTTTCGTATCCTTCTTCGTTACATCCATATGAAGAGCTGTGGTTATAATTGGTCAAGCGCAAATACCCTCATTTGAAGATTTTAACAGTTTTTCTTGAAAAGCGATGTTAAATATCATTTTTTCACATTTAACGTTATTATGAATATTAAAGAATATTTTATTCTCTATAAGATTTGAATCTATTTTATACTTCATATTAAATGAATATAGAGTTAAAAAATTATAAAGACATTAAATATCATATATTAACCAGCGATATTAACAAAATTCTGATTTAAAGGTGTCAGTGTCAAGTGCAATTCACAATATGTTTGTGTTATAATTTTACTGGAAATATAGGATCTTTTACTAGAAACTTTCTGTATGAAATTTGTATGAAATACGTACTACTGCCTAAGGAAATGGACAAGAAATAGATTCTTTTATACGGAACTTTCTGTATGACATTTATTCAAAATACATAGAACTGACAGAAGGTAATGTGCTAGCCCCATCAGAGTTTTCTATACAACTCTTTAATGAATTTATAAAATTAAAGATACCTATATAAATTATATTTGTGCATTAAAACATATTAGTTCAAAGATATCCAAAAATTATCAGATGATAAAAAAAATTATTCGTATGTAGCAACCAATTGCAATCCCTGTTCATGTAGTAGAAAAAAATGTAAAGGTGTATACATAAAGCAGATTCCAATTTAACTACACTTTATTTTATCCTTGATATTTTTGCTGAGAAAACTAGTATTAAAATAAAAAGCTGCACTTTCTAGTTTCCCAGTGGCATTGTGTATCTTTTTTAGCCTAATTTTCAACTATAATTTTAAATATTTCATAGTACTATTTATAAATTGAAGGACAATATTAAAACATATCACTCTGATATTTGTTTTCAACTTATTTTTAATGATATTTAAAAAGTATAATTTACATAATTTAGTTCATCCTATAGCAAATATGGCTATGCTTTCCTAAACGATATAAATAACAATGTAGATTTTTTTTCTTTCTTTTCAGCTGTGATGGTTTCAAAGTCGGATGCGATTGGGCCCGAGCAACTTTCAGTCCAGACGGCCAATACATCGCAGTAGGTTCCTCCGATGGCAGCGTCTATGTTTGGGGAGTCGCCACAGCTAAAGTAGAGGCTATTCTTAAGGAACACGGGTAAGCCGAATTTACTTATTAATAATTATTGAATTTCTCTTGCTTTTTGCCATGATCCCTTGCTTGCTGACAATGTTGCTGATGCTGCTAAAGATAAAGAAATTGCTGCAAAGCTTACACATATTCTTAATAATTAACACGTGTATGAATGAATGAAAAGAAAACAAACTAAAACAAAAGCCCAAAAGTTTATAAAAATGTTAACGCATGGTGGTGCAAATGAAATTAATTTTCTTTACTAAACTTCTAAAATAATAATAGAAAACATGGAAAACTTATTTTCACACGACTAATTCTGAAGTATATTGGGTTTAATTCGTTTACTATGTGCTGTTTGAAAGTACGAATAAGTACATATACAAGTAATTAGGCACTAACGTAGGTACTAACCTTATTGTAGAAGTACAAAATAAAACAAATTAAGCCCGTGTTAAATTTCTATGGTATCTTGCAATGTTATTGAATAAGAAAAAAAACATTTGAATTCAGTAACCCATTTCTTCACTGTCTAAAACTATGGTGAAGAGTTTTCCAAAGTAGAATCTAGCTCGTAACTTTATTTCACTTGTTTTAAACCTTTCGAAACAAAATATTTTATCGCGAAAAATTATTTATTTGACTATGATTTATCAAACTGATAAACAGATCTGTCTGAATCTTTTCCGTATGAATTTTAACAGATCAAACAAAAATAATTGACATTTGTTACTCCTAGTACTGTTTGTAGCTTCACTCTATCATTTATGCTGACTTATCATCACTACTACTACTTTCCACGAACAAAATTTCGTCTAGAAATTAACATTCATTTAAATTATTATTAATGACATCGCTGAAGATATCATTGCTACAAATATTTATTATCAACAATCTATTTATTAAAAGTGGGTCTTTTCATAGCATATATAATAGCAATAATGAGGCTCGTTTTTACCTTCCGTCACCTTTAGGTAACAAAGGTATTTCTCTTCGTTGCATCCATATGAAGAGCTGATTAGATTTTGGTTAGAATTGGACAACCCGAAGTACCCTCATTTGAAGATTTTAACAGCTTTTCTTCAAAAAACTATGTTAAATATCATTTTTTCATATTTAATGTTATTATAAATATTAAAGAATATTTTATTCTCTATACGATTTGACTACATTTTATACTTAATATTAAATGGATATAGAGTTAAAAAATTATAAAGAAATTAAATTTCATAAAGTAGCCATAGCTATGGAAACATCTACTGTACTAAGAAAATTTTGATTGAAAGATGTCAGTGTCAAGTGTAATTGACATAGTGTGTTTGTCTTATAATTTTATTGGAAATATAGGACCTTTTGCTATAAATTTTCTGTATGGAATTTACATAAAATACATGCAACTGCCGGAAGGTAAAGTACAAGAAATATAATCTTTAGCAAGGAACTTTCTGTATGAAATTTGTACAAAATACATAGAACTGACGGAAGGTAATGTGCTGGCCACATCCGATTTTTTTAGTTTAAATCAAACAAGCATAGTCTAATTTAGCGATCTGTAAGAATAAATTATTTTTTATTTATATTTTTACTTCCTTGTACGAAGTAAAGGAAGTATTGTAATCGCGAAAAATTTCGGTTTTGAGATTTCAACGGAAATATCCATTTTGACCATCCCTGAATCCATTCTGACTAATTTCGTCGTGACGTCTGTACGTACGTACGTACGTACGTACGTACGTGCGTATGTATCTCGCATAACTCAAAAAAGGTAAGCCGTAGAAAGTTGAAATTTTGTATTTAGGACTTCTATAGCATCTAGTTGTGCACCTCCCTTTTTGGTCATTACATAATTTCCAGAAATGGTACTTTATTTGAAGCCCATAATAGATTTTAGTGAAAAACTATATTAAAATATAATCCAAAACGTTTCAAATTTGGTATATAAGACTTTTATATCAAATGGAATAACATAGCAGATTTTAGTTAAAACAGGCTAACCGGAAGTGTTATATTACCTGAAGTTGTTAACAGTTTTTCTTGAATAAAATGGTTTCATTTTGATTTTAGAAATAAATGCTTCAAATAAGAGTTTTAGAGAATTAAATTCTGCGTCTAGCACATCAAGTATTATTAAATTAGCCCTTTGTATAAGCGAGATATGTAAATTTAAAACTTAGATACTTTTTGGTTTTTGTAATGAAGCTTGCTATGGATTAGGACAAAAAATAACAAAAAAATAAAAAATAGATGTTAATGTCAAATTATGTCAAACACGTGCAATTTTATAATTGGGTCTATACTTCATCTTCATATTGGTCTTGCGTACAAGGAAGTCGTGTGGTGTCCACATCAGATTTTTTGTTATATAAAATCGTTTTAAAGTATGACATTTTTAAAAAACTAGCCATGTTGTGACGTCAGCGTTTTACACGTTCAGACTCATTTCATACAGCTTTATTATATCGACACAGAATTTCTAAAAGAAAAATTATATAGACTATAAATTGAGAATTACATATATAATATTTGATAGAAATGCTATAATATATTAATGTAACATCCTTCTTTTCATTTTTATAAATATAATTTTCATTTGACCTGAAGTTATCCACGTATCACTCAGCTGCTGGTCATTAGTCATTCGTCATTCGTTTTTACTTTTTCGTCTGATTAACATTTGTGTATGTTGTTCGTTGTGTATTCTTAAAATTTCATTACTGTTGCTTTGTTGCGTATCAAAACTGTATTTTTCAATACAAACAGTAACTGTTTTTCGAGTTGTTTTCTTTGTATCACGCGGTACTATTAAAAATATTTTCTCATTATTTTCGCTAGTATTTTGGAACGATGGCAGAAAACAGCGTTTCACCGACAAGTTTACTTTTGTAAATTTCAGGTTATCTGTCACTTTGACGTTTAACCTAAGGTGACAATCCGCGTTGATGAAACGCTGACGTCATTGGGCAAGGGGCGAGGCGGAGAAAATCAGGCGCGTTTTGAACAATGGCATTTTTAATTGCAATTTTTTTAGTATTAAAGATCGATTTGACGAAAAATAAAAAATGCGGGTCTATTATTTTTCATTATTCTATCAATTAAAGTTAAAAATGAAAAATCGTGAATGACCTCATTGTGTGACTGTCCTACCAAAAGTAAGATAGTTGACAACGCTAACTACCAACGAAACGAATATACTTTTTTAATACAGCATTGAACCGTTGACATAAATGAATAAACAGTCTTATTTATATGTAGTTAACAGCTGATTTAGCATAAGTTTCCTTAAATAAAACTTAGTTATTCAAGCGTAATGTGCACACAGATTGGAACTGAATTATATCTCTATAGATTAATACGACTAGTTTCGATTAAAAAGTAATTCTATATGAAATTATTTCATTAATGCTGGATTTCAAAGGATTTCTCTCTATTTTCCTTTTGTTCAATACGGTAAACAATTTCTCTGCTAAACCCTGGATGTTCTTTTCTTAGTTCGCGTTTGAAATTAAACACGTTATGTTTTATGTATCACACAAGAAATTGAGTAAAATGTTAATCCGATCTAATTGAACCGGGTGCGTTCAAATCCTTTATAATCCTTTTTAAATGTATGTTGCCTTTGCGTTCGCGTTTGGTTTCTCAGATCCCATGTTTCTATGTTTGTGATATTCGTATTAGAGTGTAAAGCAGGCGATTTTGTATTTCAACTGTGGGTTTAATTTTGTAAAGACTGAAATATTTATTATGACCAGCAATAAGGATTATGAATAATTATAAATGTTTAAAAGCAGATACATATGTATTCAGGGTGTCCGGATTTCGATGGTCACCATTGAGATTTCGGAAATTATAGGAAATACGACTTCGATTAAATGGGACATGTGGTGCGCCTTTAAGGGGCCCTCGTAGATGGCGAAAAACTAAATATTATCTACTTTTACCTCTCGCTAAGAAAGATATTGGATTCATGCTAAAAATCGTATATCCAGATATAAGTGAATGAGCACGTTTTAAGGTCCCTAGAATCCGATTATAACATTTTTACGATGATGTCCTTATGTGTGTGTGGATGTTGGATCCAAGATTTCTCTAATTCTATAAGACTTATGACATTTTTAACTACGGATTCCTCAATCTAACAATAATGGGAAGAGTTGATTAAGTTTTGGTAACAATTGGACAACCGGAAGTTGTAGTTACAAGAAAAAAATCATCTAAATATTATTTATCGAAAATTTATGTAAATACTTATATTAAAGAATGTTAAATTCTTTACTCGAAAAATATAAATTCATTAATATATCTTCTATAGATTTAGAGTTAAAGAAATGCATACAAAATAATTTGATGTAATAAATCTCAGATCAAACTACTTCAAAGCAAGAAATTCAAATGTTTGTAATTGACACATAAATATCACTGTCAAAAATATTTGTATGTCATTGTCAAAAATATTTGTACATCATTATGAAGATTATGAAAATAAAAAAAAAGTCAACAACGCAAAAGAAGATACGGAAAAAAAATACAAAAGGAATTTGCGAAAAAATGACGAATATAAAGAAAAAGAAAAGGAAAGTGGAAAAAGAAAATTTCGGAATATTGAATATAAAAAAATGTACGTATTGTACACAATTTATATTAAAATATCCCCTATATTTTGCAAATATATGTGAGAATTATTTTGTAGTGAGACATGAATAGGTATATGTATTTGTATTTAAAAATATTTTTCGTTTAATGCGTACAACCAGGTAAAATATCTGGCGAGAGGTTATGTGCTGGCCACATCGGGTTTTTTTCATTTTGAAATTTCTTTTCAACTATCAGTAATCGAGAAAAATGCTTCAAGCGACTTTTGAAGTTTCACAAAACTCTTGTGAATTTTTTTGGGATATAATGCGAATTTCTATGCTGGTTGCCTCCTTTTGGGTTTGCAGGTTCTTTGGACGATGTTTACAAATTTAGGTTTTGAGAGAAAAGGATGCACGGGGTCAAATTTGGCGAGCGCGGCCATGGAATATCGTCTCTCAAGGGCCGTGACCATGCCCACTGCCGACTTAAGACATTTTGCCGCTCGGGGCTAATTTTTAAAAACCGCCATTCTCAACAAAGAAAAAATCGTTTTCCCAACATCAAACCAAATCTCATTTCGAAACTCAGATTGGTCATATCTGAAAATGATTATACCCACAGGTGGGTCAAGTTTCAACTTATGTGGGACCTAACAGAATTTCTCCGTTATTTTTGCCTGTTTACGGTTTTCGATTCGGTTCGAAGTCTTGGTTTACTGAAAGGTCTCGTGGAATAGACTATTCTTAGGTAGAAATTATAGAAGTCCATGAACTCCCATATTTTTGAAATTCAATGACAAGTTATTTTCGAATTGGTTCTGAAACGTTGGTTAATAGAACATTTCAAATGTTCGCAGGAAAAGTAAAATCCAAGTAACTACGTTTTTTTAAACCCCTCAACAGGATTAAATCCCATTACAGAGTGGGTTCACATTCACGCACGTCCATGCCTTAGTGCGATTCGAACTCAGAGCCCCGAGGGCACTCATGACATAAGGCGTTGCTCTAACCTTTGGACACCGGAGATATAATAAAATGAAAATTAAATTTTAAATAGAGGGATAGAATAGAATTCAGTAATCCAAAAATGAGGATTAGCTTCAACATTTCTGTGAATCGTTAATTTTTATTAATCTAAATATATACCTGCATATTTACTTATACTGGAAACTGTATTGAATTCCTTTTCTATTGTTTTATTTACTTTTTTCTTTTTAAAACGTTACTAATATTATTTTGAAATGATTAGTTCTTTGATAGTGACATTTATCTGTCAGTTACATACATTTGAATAACTGCGTTTTGTTTGTTTAAAGCATAGGCTCTGGGATTTAAATTATAGATAATTTTATAAATTTATCCATAAAATATATAGAAAACTATTAATGCAAATCTATAGAAAATTTAATAATCTTTAATTTTTATAATAACTTTAATAAATAACATTTGAAGGTATTTTTCGAAGAAAAACTATTTTGAGCTTCTAGTGCCATTTCCGGTTATCCGATTTTCACCGAAATCTAATGGGGTCTTTCCATTGCAGAAAAAGTTCGAAGTACAAGGTTTCAAAATTTTCTGAATGATAGTATTTGAGTTAGAGTGGAGGATCCACACATACTCACAGACATCATAGTGAAAATGTTAAATTGGATTCTAGGCACCTTAAAACCTAGTCATTTACCAAAATCTCGATATGCGATTTTTAGCACGATCCCTATACCTCCCTTACCAAGGACAACGGGAGGTTAAAATGATGTACCTATAGTTACTAATTTCAAATTACTCGTAAGAAGCTTTTAGATCTTATAGAAATCAAAACCAAAAATATTCTTTTGTGCATTTTCCCTTTTATCATAAACTTATTTCCACTTTAGCTAATCTCTACAAAAAGTATAAACTAGCCGCTGATGTTTAACCTTTCCTCGTTATTTTACAATATCTTCCACTTTGAAGTAGATTTTATCTCGCGAGTTAGTAACAAGGTTGTGTATTAGATGCATAATGCATGTATCCATTACCACCTTGGGCCGTGCTGTGCTGTATGGTGCATGGAGCATAGGACTTGTTTGTCTGTTTGTGTTAGTAAGCGAAACACGTGTCTGCTAATTCAGTGATTGTCGTATTAGTTACAGGTTATGCAGGAGGGTAATTTGAGATTGACTGAATTAATCATGGTCTTGAAATGTTATTCTAATAAAAGGGAATTAATTAGTTTGTATGAATTATTATAAAATTAACAAGAAAAATGTAGTCTAATAGGGAACATAAATATTTAAAATTTAGCATGGAAGTTTAATATAAGTTAACATAAAGTTTTCTTACAATTTTTTATATTATTTCTATGATTTATGATGGACCGTAACAAGTAATTAAATAAAGGATCTAAGCAAATTCGAAAAATATCAATACTAAGGTGCAAATAAATTTGTTTTCTATTTTTATATTTTTTCTATAACCAGAACATTAGAATTAGTAAAAAAAGATAATAAAAAACCGACTTTCAAATATTTTAAAATCAGACTTAATATAAATTATAAATATAATTTGTTATTAATGCTTCATTTTGGAATCACTTGAATTAATAAAAAATAAATTTTTAGGTATATCAATGTTCGTTTTTACTATCTCTGATTGAATTGTCTTCTAACTTAACCTTTAAATAACAGCATGAATTTAAAGCATTACTAACAATAAAGTTATCAGACAGTTTAATCAAAGATAGTAAAATTGAACCTAAGAAGATTAATTAAATTTAAATTTGTAAATTAAACCTGACATAAACCAAATATTGGTATACATTTCAAGATCAACTTTTGTTTTTGTTAGTAAATGTGTTTTGTTGCCAAATAATATTTTTAGTACAGCCAGAATCATTTCCAATATTATTCATAAATATATACATGTATTGTTAAATATATACTATATTTGTCTTTTAACTGAATGAATATTAAAATATTTATTTCTCTTTTTGACCATAAACTTATTGTTCGAATTTTTTTTTATATATAGATTTGTGCAAAAATATCTGAATTATGTGGTACTCAGTTTCCATCCACATTGTTCTTCAGATCGATTAATAATTTCAATCAGTATTGTTAAAATAATTCTGCTTTAAATGATGGTTGAACACTACCGTCCAAAAATATGGAAGCACCTGATATTTATTTTATTGTTACCGTTTAATGAAACGTTTCTTGCATTTTGTCACAAGCTATTGCCTTCGACTGTTAAAATTTTATTTTTTTAAGTCAAATATTGTGAAGAATTATTTATTTTCTTGATGACAGGTAATCGAAGCTTATTTCTAGAAATAATACATACCAAATCTGTTTATACTACCACTTCTTTACTCGGTAATTTCCTGTGTTAAACGCCTATACAGGTTGTCTCACAACTCGCGCCCCAGACGAAACTGACACTTGCCGACGACAATAGGTTGCCAACAAATAGAAGAAAATGATTTGCGGCTGCTTACATAACGGAGTTACAAGTTTTTTTAATTCACCAATCCCGGAAGGATATCTTGAGATGTGATGATATTATTACAAAATAAAACTGGTTGCTAGGTTTTAAAAATACTACTAGTGAGTTACAAAATTTGTTTGACACTGTAATTTTGACACTTTAGAGTTTTCGCTGTCAACAAATTTAGGTTAGTGAAGGTGTCATCCGAGATCATCATTTATATCGTACAGTGCAACGTTCCGAATAGACTCGTGCTGCCTCTCTGGCGTTACGTCCACATTCTCCGAAAATTATAATCATTTCAAAGTAATCAGCGGCTGAATACATGGTAAGAAATTGCCTTTTTATTTACCTTGTCAAATTTAATTTGACACTGACATTTTTCGAAAACTACAGTCGCCCACACATTTTAAAGAAGATTTGATTTGTATAAAACCCTAGTAACGTAAAATTGCGGCAAACATACGTTAAAGGTGTAGGTCTCTGATTGGTCAATTTCTTCTCTCTTTTCTCGAATATCTTTTAAGCTAGATTTTTTTTTTCTTTGAAATTACACATCCGAGTGCAGTCTCGTGTTTCCTCATTCGCTCTGGGGCGCGAGTTGTGAGACACCTGTATATGTCACGGATTCTCTTGTTCTTCCTGTATGTGGCAGTTTGACAAGAAAGCGCGAATAATATTGACAAACATAAAATTTAATGTTATTAAATTTCAAATGAACTGTAGCAAAAAAGAGTTGAAATGTTTAGTTTTCTTGTTTTACAACTTCAAGAATTGAAACCCTTACTGCAAGAAGGAAGTAAGTATCTGTGATTTTTGGTCAAAATGATTTATCTGCGGTTATTTGAAAAAAATTAATCGCCTTCTCGGCTGGTGCAACATGTCTTCTGTAATTATTGGCAACCATTCTACTAAATTTGCGTATATTCGAGAATACCCCTTTTTATTTGATACAAAACGAAGAACTGTCACTTTTATTTTTTATTATTTTTTATTTGGAAATATATCAAACTTTTTTAGTATGTCTTGTTCATAAAATTAGTCCAGTCAATATGTACAATAGAACCTGGTTTCCTTGCAAAAGGTTGGGTATCTATAATTTTTGGATATTTTGTAACGACCAAGGCCAGTGATAAGAAACAATTTTGCAGAAACGAAAGCCGTGTGCTACCAGAGTTATAGGGAAAAGAGTTCGATATTTTCGGGTTTTTCTCGGTTTCTATGCATTGGTGAGTAAAAGTTGTTATTATCAACATTTTAGAAGACAAAATTTGCTACAACTTTTGTATTTACGATTTTTTATGGGTTTGGGGTTAAGAAAGTAGGCCATAAGTTCCGTCGTTATTTAAGACATCAGTCATACGTTGTTTATTGTGTCAATAGGACGTTTCGGACATTAATTTGTCCATCCTCAGCAAAATATTTTAGTTACAATATGATATAAATGCTAGTCGAATTAACATAATGAACTACATTTTTACAAATCAGTGCTCTGCCAAAATTCTGTCATACGTCGTTTATTGTGTCAATAGGACGTTTCGGACATTAATTTGTCCATCCTCAGCAAAATATTTTAGTTACAATATGATATAAATGCTAGTCGAATTAACATAATGCACTACATTTTTACAAATCAATGCTCAGCTTGCTTCCTTGCAGTTTACATGTTTTTAGATTCTGCAATAATTCTTGACAGAATTTTGGCAGAGCACTGATTTGTAAAAATGTAGTTCATTATGTTAATTCGACTAGTATTGAATTACGCAGTGTTTAAATTCTTTTATTCAAATTATATGACATATATTACACAAGAAAATGATACAACTTTTTAAATCATGAATTGATACAATACTTGTTTTTTATCACGGCATACTATTTCATTAATGAAAGGTGTTGCCTTCTATGATTATATTAATTTCATTGTTTGACACTTGACAGTGATAAACGTCAACACCCTCCCTCAATGAAATTCATTCAACATTTTACTAAACCTAGTATCGTACAAAAATAATTAAATACATTTTTATTTATAGGCTTCGTAAATAAATCGGCTACTTGTTCTTCACTTCTTATGTACTGGACGTCAATAATCCCTTCATTAACCTTGTCTCTGATGAAGTGATGTCGAATATCGACGTGTTTCAGCCGTTTGTGGTTCTCAGGATTCTTAGCCACTTTTATCGCGGACTGATTGTCTTCGAAGATGATCACAGGCTTGGTTTCTTCATAAATTTGAAGATCAATCAAAATTTGACGTAACCAGCATGCTTCGCTAACTGCCATGCTCAGTGCCACGTACTCTGCCTCGCAGGACGATAAAGCTACAGTGCTTTGCTTGCGTGAAGTCCAGGATACTGATGAGTCATATATTTTGTAAATGTAACCAGACGTTGATTTTCTGTCGTTCAAATCGCCTGCCCAATCGGCATCAACAAATCCTGTCAGTATTTTTGCATTTTCATCTCTGACGTAAACTAAGTTAAAATCAATTGTACCTTTTATGTATCTTAGTACATGTTTTAAACATTTCCATAATTTTTCATTTGCACGAGTTTGATAACGACTTAAAATACTCAATGCTGTACATAAATCTGGTCTTGTAGCTACCATTGCGTACATCAAACAACCAATTAGTTTTCTGCAGCGGCTCTCGAGTTCTTCATTATGTGTTGTTTCATTTTCTGGTTCTACTAACCAATCAGACTTAAAACTTGGATCTAAAGGTGTCAATGTCGCTTTACAATCTTCCATTCCAAATTTTGACAGTACATTTTTCAAATAAGTTGTTTGATTCATTTTTATTACTCCATTTTCTATATCTTGACTGATATTTATGCCAATGTAATGTGAAACATTTCCCAAATCTTTCATTTTAAAAGTTCTGAATAATTCCTTTTTCAATTCTTCAATCTGTTGATTATTTGTTCCAAAAATCAACAGATCATCCACATAAATTAAAACGAATAACTTTTCGGATTTGTCAAATTTTGTATAGAGACAATAATCATTCTTCGAACGATTAAATTCTTCTTTCTCCATGAACGAATTAAATTTTATATTCCAATATTTTGGTGACTTTTTCAAACCATATAATGCTCTATTTAATTTACATACTTTTCCATGTTCTTGTAAAACACCTTCTGGAATACTCAGAAAAACATCTTCTTTAATTTCTCCGTATAAAAATGCACTACATACGTCAAGTTGACATATAGACATTTTTAATTGATTTGCCACGGCTAACATGACTCTGAGGGTTGTCAATTTTGCAACAGGAGAATAAATTTCTGTCAAATCAACATTATCTTTCTGTTTAAACCCTCTAGCTACCAAACGAGCTTTATAACTTGCTGGCTTACCATCTTTATCCTTCTTAATTTTAAATACCCATTTGCTGTCAATTAAATCACATTTTTCTGGTTTCTGCACAATTTTCCAAGTGTTATTTTCCTTCAAGGCATCTAACTCTGCTTGTATTGCCTTCTTCCATTTTTCACTTTCATCACTTTCCATTGCTTCTTTATATGTTGTTGGTTCTTTTGCTTCTTCTACATCTTTGATATCAGTAAAACAAACCTGATATTCATCGATACCAAATCTCTGGGGTTTTCTTAAAATTTCCCTATTTCTTAAATTTCTCTTGTCTTCAATATCAGATGTTTCTTTCTCTTCGGTATGTGTTTCTTTTTCTTCTGAATTCTTATTATTTTCTCTTTCTTCTTCCTCGTCGTTTTCAGTTTTATTCACTCGCATTTCTGTTTTTCTTGGATAACCTATTGAATTACGCAGTGTTTAAATTCTTTTATTCAAATTATATGACATATATTACACAAGAAAATGATACAACTTTTTAAATCATGAATTGATACAATACTTGTTTTTTATCACGGCATACTATTTCATTAATGAAAGGTGTTGCCTTCTATGATTATATTAATTTCATTGTTTGACACTTGACAGTGATAAACGTCAACAACTAGCATTTATATAGTATTGTAACTAAAATATTTTGCTGAGGATGGACAAATTAATGTCCGAAACGTCCTATTGACACAATAAATGACGTATGACTGTTGTCTTAATAACGACGGAAATTATGACCTACTTTCTTAACCCCAAACTTTAAGGTTGTTCCCAAATTTCCTATTATGATTTTTATGGGCTATAGTGTGTGAAAGTATCAGAATTTGGGAAATGACAAAACACGCACATATCGCAGAAATATTGATGTAATCCGGATGTTAAGGGCGACAATTCGCCTACATCCTGTATTTTGTCATGCAAGCAAGCCGTTTGGTTTATATGTTACTAGGACCATGCCCGAGCGATTAAGATATACTCGTATATATACCCGAAAATACATCGCAAACGCGAGTTATTGGGGGGTGTATACCTCATTGACGCGGTTTTCTTAAAATCGGAGTGCACCACTCGATTTTTGCGAACCGCAAACCATTGGAACTGCAGAGCTCATTTTTATATCCTATTAAAACTAGGGATATTATATTAATTGTAATGATAAGGTCTTCGATAGTGCAGTGCCGAAAAGAATTTGAGTTACATATAACGTATCCATTTTCTTCTTTTTCTTTTTTGGAGAAAATATTGGCTTCTTTGGCCGATTTCGACAGTGCTTAAAGCGACCATCATCGCTCGGCTCCGGGGTAGTGGATTCGATTCCCACCAGGGGCTTGGATGTTTGTGTGCGTTTTCATCATCCCATCTCTATCAATGTAACAAGAAATGAACTAGGATATAAAGAATATAGCAAAAATTTACTCACCCCCATCTACCTATCAATTGTAATAACTGTAAAAGTTTAAATACAATAAAAAGGTTTGTTCGTTCCGCTATGCTGCGTTTTGCCGTAAAACGCGGCGGTAATTGTCGCTGCGTTTTGCGATTCACTGCCAATCGCCGCGGTAATAATTTAAGTTACTAAAAATTATTTTTCTGTTCGATCCGTTTGCGTTAAATTATTTTCGAAGATACTTCATACTATTATAATTATAAAGGATACTCAGTAAAAATATATTATTCCATTTTCCCTTATTTTAATTATTTACTATTGTTATCATTTAAATTTTCCTTTTACAAATCATAATTCATTCATACGACACTGACATTTAAATATTTTACAAATGCATTTCAATTTCTAAAAGTGAAACATTACATAGCATACTTATTGAAAAAATAACAATTTTTTCCTAGTATTTATTTGTCAAACACTGTCATACTGGCACTTCATATGTAGACGCGAACATTACCGCCGATTATTTTTATACCACCGAGTCATGAGTCACTGTAAAAATTATCACCGCCAGCTGCCGCGGCGTTTTACCACAAGTTGCTAGAAAAGCGGAACGAACAGAATCTAGTGACTTTACAGTGAACCGCGAATCGAAAAGAACAGCAAATTTCACCGCCGCGGTTTGCGGTAGACGCAGGTTGGCGGAACGAACAAACCTATATTGTTATAATTTTTATTAGGATTATTTTCTGAAAAAAATTCGAACTTTTTTCCTTATAACTCTGATAGCACAGGGCTTTCGTTTCTGCAAAATTGGTTGCTTATCATTGGCCTTGGTCCTTTCAATACATCCAAAAATTATAGATACCCGACCTTTTGCAAGGAACTTTGTATAACTTGACTGAACTAATAAATAGAAAAGATTTTCGAGTCCAAGTGGAATAAAGTTACTATTTATAATGAATGAAATTACACTTTTTTTGCTCTCCTGCAAAATGTGTAGAAAGACAGATACCTTCTTGTTGCAGCACGGTCTTCAATTTGAGTAGGAACATTGATGTTTACAAATCGGTAGGTGTACGTATATTTTTGGACGGTATTATTTTTTAGAACTTTTTAACTTGCTATTTCTCAGATATTTCCCTATTAACTTTTAAGTCTAAAATATTTCCATCTTCCAAAACTGACACATTTCGGCGACATATCTTGTAATCCCTTCCTATCTCTCTAAAATTCATCATCCCCTCTGGCTGTACTTGTTGCACACGCCCGCTTGCTGTAGCAGTAGTCTGACCTGTGACCTGGTGCTTTGTAAGGGCATCTGGAATATTCTCCAGGTGTGCGGTGACGGCTACGGCGTGGCATCCCTACGGCACCTATCTCGCCAGCGCTGACAAGGCCAAGAAGGCGGTGGTGTGGACCGACGTCTAGGACTAGGAGGACCAAGAGGATGGTAGGAGGTGGTGGAAAACAAAAAGGAAAGGAATTTGTAAAGGGAAATGGGTGAATATTGAAATACCTGTTTTGTATACGATTCGTTAACTTTATATTTTATGACAAATTTCAAATTGTCCTCGAATTTCTGATTCTTTATACAAGTTATTAGATAGTCATCTACTAAGGAACAGTGGTTGTTATGTTGTGAATTTAATCATAACATAATCAAGGTACCAGAAAAAAAATCCAGTGAAAATAATTTATCGAAATCAAGTGTTAAATGTGAATTGTTTGAATATTGTTAAAAATTATATAAAATATAAAAAAGAGGGTTTCTAAAGTATTTGGATACCTGGAAATATAACATACAGTTGCGATAATTTAACATTCTTTCATATTTTATAAGTAACACAAATTATTATTCACATCTTGTATGTTAATTAGAATGCATTAAATTATTTGGAAGCACAAAAAAATAAAAGATATGTAAAACTTTATTCTGAAAAAAAAATATGTAAAAAATATCAAAAACAACAAACAATGAATCGTTTATTTCACAAAACTTTAAGTTTCATTCTAAAAAGGTTAATTAATATACCGATTCTAGAACAAAAAAATTATTTTTTCTATTTTGCTTCTTTAATATGTACTTTATGAAACCCATTTGGATATCATAAAGTACTTCTTTCTGACATCCAAATGAGTTTCATAACGTACATATTAAACAACCGAAATTGAAATTCCTAGACATGAAATTACGCACATTTTTTGAAAAAATTACCAAAATAGAAAAAATAGTATAAAATACACGTTTCATAAGACATTTCAGCGCACTTGTCCCCTTAGAAAACTCGCGGCAAGCCGCTCGTTTCTAAAAATGACGCGTGCGCTAAAATCATGTCTTACGAAACTTGTATCTTAATGTACTATTAAATTTGCCAAAATAAGTGCAGTGTGCTTAAAATATCCATTTTTAGAACCACTGGTTTGATAGCAATTTATTATTATAGGTAACGTCAAAAATTGAATAAAATTATAAACATTACTAATAATCTCTAATCTAATATTGCGAAATGTGTGCAGGATTTTTTTCTTTTTTTAATAAGTATACTTTTATGTTATTGTAAATAAAAGACGTATTTCCTGATGTTTTTATTAGAAGAATTCGAATTAGTACTAAAATTGGATGTTTTTAAGTTCACTGAATAAAATTTTGCGAATTTTCAAAAAATATAGTTTTGCTCTAGAATTGGTATAATCGAGGCCACGCACACATGCCTGAATGCTATCCTCTCTCTTAGCGTGACGTCACAGCGTGAGGCAAACGACTGCATTCTAAGCAAAGGATATATACGGAAATTTTAACTGAAAGGCTTGTATGCTTACAATGCAGTAGTTTGCCTCTCTCTGTGACGTCACGGGTCACGATACAGCTACTAGATAATACATAGTTGACACGTCTGCCATACTGGAGCAAAAAAGGACGCAGTAAATTATGAAATAAAAGTACATTTTTGTAACTTTATGTAGTAACTATTTTTCATAATTAAATATATCTCCCATATTTGCCATATTAAATTGGTTTAAAATAATGAACCAAAAAAACTACGGTTTGTAAAGACTTTTGAGATAAGAGAAAAATATATGTATTGCATAAGTACCTGTAAAAATTATAAGCATTTCTCAAATGATTTACACAATTTGAACAGAACAACCCGTCATTGTAGATAATTTCTATGATTAATAATACTGTAACATTGATATTGAATTTTTGCAGTGGCTCCATAATGGCGGACGAGTCAGCTGTAATTTTTCTAGTAGCTATAGGTCACGAAGTAACCATACTGGCCTGTTTTCTCGTGTGGCCTCGGTATACCAGATTATATTAACCTGGAAAGTTTGGTACCCTATTAAAAAATGTTTAAAAAAATATTTTATTCTTCTAGTTATTAATAAATTATGATCAACTTTTCAAATATATGCCAAGTACAATCTAATAATGTTCTATGTTTATTCTACATATTTAATATTTCTCCAAACTATAGAATAATTACAACGATACTTTACTCAATTCATCCAGATATTTTATGGACCCACTCTTAGTCAAAATTAAATAATAATATTTTCAAATATTGGTGAAGATGAAAGATTTTTAAAACCGTACTGTTGCTCTGTGGCAGCTTTTATAATGTCTTACCGATATTGTTTGCAGCTAATATAGCTTTGCTAAAATGATTATTTAATCAAAAATCAAAACATTTGATCCAATTTACAAATTCCTTTTCGTGGTACAAACTCCTCAGATGATATTAAAGTTTACATTTCAGTAAGTTATGGAACAAATGATACTGTTTGATATGCAAAATATAATTACTTTATCCAAGCTAAGTTACAAGTTAAAATTTATAAATGAATTAGTTATCCTTTAGGAAAGTTGTTTACAACAATTGACTCCAACGAGTAAACTGATTTTAATAAGACTTATTATTTATGGGTTCAGTGTTTATATTTTACATCACTAAGCGACGCCTTTCTTGTAATCACTTTGCCAATATTTCTTCTATTTATATGCAAGATGTATTTTATTCTTTATACTAGAGATTTAAGGTATAACAATATTTTCGCCTTGTTGTACAAATTACGAACTTATTACGTTAACATGAAATAAAATAATTCAACTTCATATACGAATATTAAAAAAAAGGTTCAGGTTATACTAAAAAAAATTTGAACTCTTTCACGACAGATTTTTATTTTTAAAACAGGAATGTATTCTATGATGGTCACTTTTTCTCAGGGCCGTTTGCATATTCAGGACACTGTATTCATGGCGATTTCAAATCTAAAAACGTTTAGAAAGCTGCATGTAAACTCAGTAATTATAATTAGAAACCATATAATTCTCAATCTTTTCTTGTAATTAAAAATAAATAGAAGTAACTTTTATAAAAATTTAAATGCGACTTGTTCCCCTACTAAATGTGCAAAATAAAATGTGATTATTGAAATAAATGCACAGGTATTTTAATTCTCTACAAAATTTTATGAAAAATTATTGTTTAATTAATTAATAGGCTATTTTTGCGCAAGAAAAAACAGTTTTGCCATATTAAAGACCAAATTTGCTGTTATACACATGTTTTTCGGGTAAAATATCCCAGTAGTAAAGTTATGTTATACAGGGTGTCTCACAACTCGCACCGCAGACGAAACTGACACTTGCCGACGACAATAGATTGCCAACAAATAGAAGAAAATAATTTGCGGCTGCTTGCATAACGGAGTTACAAGACTTTTTAATCCACTAATCCCGGAAGGATATCTTGAGGTGTGATGATATTATTACAAAATAAAATAGGTTGCTAGGTTTTAAAAATACTACTAGTGAGTTACAAAATTTGTTTGACACTTTAGAGTTGACTTTCCACTGTCAATAAATTTAGGTTAGCGAAGGTGTCATCCGAGATCATCATTTATATCGTGTTGTAGCAGCTGTGTAATAGTATATTACTAACCGAGGTGGAAAGTGTTTCATTGTCGAGGGCGAAGATAGTTAACCAAGGCGCGAAGCGCCGAGGTTAACTATAGCCCGAGACAATGAAACTTTTCACCGAGGTTTGTATACTATTTTATTCACAATCTGAAATAAAAAAATAATATTTGATATTTAAATAATAATAACCTGACATAAATAAACGAATGGTCTGAAATTGTTCATTTGTCATATGTACTGTCAGTTTGATTTCTAACCTTAAATATTGATTTCATTCATTACTTGTATTATTTACAAGTTTATTCCATATTTTTATTATATAAATTGTAAAGATGCTTTGTTTATATGTAAATACCCAACATTGATACGCATTGATCTCTCAAAGCGGGGGCAGCTATTTTCCGCCTTGAGGTTGGAAAGTATAGCGTGAGTATAGCTGAGGTTGGAAAGTGTCAACTTTCCAACCCCAGCCATCTTCACGTTATACTTTCCAACCTCTTGGAATATAAGGTTAACAATAACTAACTTCCCAACTTTTTAAAAGTCAGAAATCGCCATATTACTAACCGATTGTGAATAAAATATGTTAAACGAACATATTATTGTCATTTGAATTCTTTGAGATTAAAACAACAAAGAACCGTTTTTATTGTAATGCAATTTATACAATGGTAATAACACCCATGGAACGATTCAATCAGAGCAGATGCTCAAAATGTCCTCCGTTCATTTGTAAACATAATCGCGTCCTTCTTAACAGGCTCAATTTAGAGTCCATAACCATTTGTGGAGTAACTGTTGTAAAGGCCGCTTGAATTCGAACTCTGATCTTCTCTGTGTCAATGGGTTCTCTGTAAACGAAGTTTTTCACATGTCCCTAAAGAAAGAAATCCAAAGGATTTAAATCGGGAGACCGACCGGGCCAATTTCGTGGACCACCACGTCCTATCCAACGGTCAGGATACTGTTGGTCCAAAATTTTCCGCACTTCTCGACTAAAATGAGGTGGTGCCCCGTCGTGTTGGAACCATTCGTTAATACGAAAAGCAAGTGGTACCTCTTCGTCTACTAAATCTGGAAGTTCTGTGTCTATGAATTCAGCATAAATGCGTCCTGTTAAACGTGCAAGAAATTCGAAAGATCCGACCTTAGAGAGGAAAAATCAAATTATCTAGAAATTAATTAATAATCTTAACATACCACACGATCCCTCAACAGACCAGTCCACAAATTTACCGAATATTGATGTTGAAATGCTCTTGGAAAAGTGGCCCACGAATTTTCCTTTCCCCAAATATGCCATTTATGAACGTTGTAACATCCTTGTCTGCCGAAAATCGATTCGTCCGAAAATAAAATCCACGAAACAAAATTTGGTTCGAGTATCTCTTGATTTAGCAACAACGTACAGAACTCTTTTCTAGCAGGGTAATCTTCCGGCCGTAGATGTTGTACATGAGTGTAATGATACGGGTGTTGCCGATTATTTTTCAAAATTCGATGTACCGAAGCCTTGGAAATGACTAATTGGCCCGCAACTTCTCTGATACTTCTGGTACCATCTTCCTCAAAGACATTTAAAGCAGCTTCTTCGTTCTCAACTGTACGAGCGATTCTGGGAGCACCACCAGTTTCTTTTCGATCTGTCATCACTTGACCGGTCTCATGCGTCCTTGCGGTGGCTCTCAATATCACTTTATGATCCACGAGATTTCTATCCGGAAAACGTTCCGAATAAACTCGTGCTGCCTCTCTGGCGTTACGTCCACATTCTCCGAAAATTATAATCATTTCTAAGTAATCAGCGGCTGAATATGGTAAGAATTTTTTTTTATTCACCTTGTCAAATTTATTTTGACACTGACATTTTTCGAAAACTACAGTCGCCCACACATTTTAAAGAAGAAGAAAAGAAAGATTACGGCAAACACACGTTAAAGGTATAAGTCTCTGATTGGTCAATTTTAAGACGTCTTTTCTTGAATATCTTTTAAGCTAGATTTTTTTTCTTCGAAATTACACATCCGGGTGCAGTCTCGTATTTCCTCATTCGCTCTGGGGCGCGAGTTGTGAGAGCCTGTATACTTTGGGACGTATGTAGGTAGTCTCTAGGGCGCGAAATTGTTAATTGAATATGCATATAACAATGCAGAAAAAATTAATATTGCATTGCAATATCAATATAAAAGTGTTCTAATTTTATACCTTGTATAAACCCAAATGAATTTCTCGCAGAAAAATTCCGTAGTAAGGATATCGATTAACGGGTTACTGCAGTTTACGAGAAGATAAAAACCCATGAATTTATGAAAACCGGTAATGTAAATAATGAGTTTACTGATTAAACATAGTTAATAGCGAACAGATGGTGAATTTTGGATAGTTCTCCTAATAGCAGTTTCTTAATTTAAAAAATACGTGGTTTCATCAATTTTTTGTTCAGTACTTGTATACCAGTGCATTCATTGTAGTTACTAGTGATAGTTATTATTTGACATATTTATTTACTTTTTGATAAGATTTTAGTTTTCAAAACCGTACTTTGTAACTATATAACAATGTATTTATTACATTTATTTGATTGAAATAAACAAAAACTTTTAAATCGATGTCACAAATATTTCTAAATAAATAAAATAAATAAATATATCATCACGGCTTATTACCCATTGCTGGGTGTGCCAATCTGCCAAATGCAATAATGAAAAATATATTGGTTATTATTCTTTTTACATTGGTCCTTTTTTGTTAGGTTCTTGATTAAATTTCAATTTTGTTTATTTGAAATATAACAAAAACTCCAAAAACCCTATTTTATTGTCAGAGTTTTAATAACATTTTCATTAGTAAACTAATGAAATTCTGTTGCTGTATGAAGTTGAATTATCTTGTGTCCAAATTACAGTCTTGCCATTTTTTATCTACGAATGCATCACTTACTTTCGTTCCTGCGAACAAAGTGACCAAGTCAAATAGCATATTTTTAGTTTTAATCTTAGTTTCATATCATTTACGACTGATGTAGCTATATCTCTATTCTATTTACGTTCTTCGGTCGACTATATTGTATATTCCTCTGTTTAGTTGTGTCTATTGTATGCGTCTTCATTCTTTCGTTTGTGTTTATGTTTGCTTCGATTTGCAGATTGTCTTTTATTCCTATATCTGTCAACAACAGTAGATTTTGTTTTATCTTTTGCAAATAAAATTCATGTTGCGTTAGAATTTGTCAATTTTTTATGTTTGTGGATGTTCGATGCGTAAAATTTTGTAGTTGGTAAATAAAAATTTGTTTGGTAAATAGAAGTTTTTGTTTGATGCACTGATTTAAAGAAAAAAAGCATTCTGCGTTATTGAAGTTATTTAATTGTAAGTCAACGGGTTTGGTTTTAGGTTAAATTTATAAATAATTTACCAAATACAATGATATTTAGTCACATCACATATTTCGTAAGCATTCTGTAGATACAGTGTAGAATATATAGGGATTTAAAAAAAAAAGCTTTAATTTCACTACATTGCCATAACTATACGAACATAGCAGTCTAGTTTTACATATGTTACAAATAAATCAATACAATATTTCCCATAATAATATAATTATAGTATGTCGCTTTAATTTAATGGGCCCATCATGCATCAACAGAAACGAATTTTAAGAAAATGATTTTATACGTATGCATCAATACGATTATTTATTTGAAAAACTTTCTTATTATGTACGCTACAGAAAATTAATGTATGTCTTATGGGCCAATTTTTTAAGACATTTTAGATATTTTCACTATTCTTCGAGTTACGAATAAATTACGTAAATTTGATGATTTGATTTTTGGCTGATTCCTTTTTTTCTGAGAATTTTTTTTATACTTTTGCAAATATATTTTTTTAGATAGAAATAAGAATTTCATTTTAATAAAATGTTAAATATGTAGTAAGCCCTGAATTAAATAAATAAATGAAATAAATAATTATATTAATAATAGACCTTTTCAATTTGTAGAGATAGAAGATATGCGCAATAGGGATCTGCGCATAGTAAGAACAACTGAGATCTATGGCGTTAGTTTCTAAAAAATTTAGACGTAAAATGTGAGAATATCTCAGATAACTTTAAAAAATCTTATCGAAATAAGTTACAAAAGCTTTTATTGAAGTTAAAATGTCTTACGATGCAAATTTTCACTGAGAATACAGGTATTTTAATGACTGCAATATTTTTGACGTTTCGTTTGACAGCCCAACTGGCAATTGTTCGCGCCATTTTTCTACTATTTGCAGCGATAGAAAGAGAGAGCCGTTAAATTGAAAAGGTCCATTAATTATAAAAATTAACAAAAATAAATATAAGATTAATTGCAAATATTGTTTGATTAATACAAATTTTACATTTGTCTATGGTCAATTGAATTTATTAATTGAAATTAAATTAAATTAAATCAAAAACTTTAAATTTAATCATTTTAATAAAACAAATGAAATGAAATTTTAATACAAATATAAAATCAATTATGCTTACTTTATTATGTAACTCTCATGAAAGATAAATATTTACAGTTTTTAATTTTAAATATTTCATTAATTTAAATTAATAGGACTAATAAGTACATATTTGAAATGCTAAATAAATACTCTATCTATTAGAGTTAATTTTTAATATACGTTTCATTTAAAAAACTAAAAAGCTCTTTTAAAATTTTTATTATCCCTAACTTCCCTTTTTTATATTTACGAAAATATTTGAATTACAATTTTTTACCAAAGTTAATAAATGAAAATTGAATGTAACAATTATATTTTTGTGCTGGTATCGAAAATATGTTATCCGATCTATCATTCATTATTAATTAATATTTAACCCACATTAGTAGCACGAGATTTAGGAAATGCCATTGTTAATCATTTTTAACATTTTCTTTTAATTCAATTAAATTATGCAGAACTTTCATTATTCTTCATGAATTATTTATGAAAAATAAAGGAACGAACAATGCATTAAAATATTGAATAAACTTAATAGTTATTACTGTCTTGTACATAGCAAAGGATATATTGTAATCGCGAAAAATTTAAGTTTTTAGATTGCAACGGAAATATCCATTTTGACTAATTTCGTCGTGACGTCTGTACGTACGTGTGTACGTAGAAAGTTGAAATTTTATATTTAGGACTGCTATAACATCAAGTTATGCACCTCCCTTTTTGGTCATTATATAATTTCCAGATATGGTACTTTACTTGAAGCCTATAATAGATTTTAATGAAAAACTATTTTAAAATATAATCCAAAACTTTTCATATTTGGTATATAAGCTTGTATATCAATGGGAATAACATAAAAGATTTTGGTTAAAATTGGCTATCCGGAAGTAATATATTAACTGAAGATGTTAACAGTTTTTCTTGAATAAAATGATATTTTTATTTTTGAAATCAATGCTTCAAATAAAAGTTTTAGAGAATTAAATTCTGCGTCTAGTACATCAAGTTATTAAATTAGCCCTTTGTATAAGCGAGATATGTAAATTTCAAAATTATATACTTATTGGTTTTTGTAATAAAGCTTGCTATGGATTAGGACAAAAAATAAAAAAAAATTAAAAAATCTGATGTGGCCAGCACATTACCTTCCGTCAGTTCTATGTATTTTGTATATAAATTCCAATATCAAGCTTTTTTGCAAGTGATTCCATATCTCCAGTACATTACCTTCAGTCAGTTCTATATGTATTTTGTACAAATTTCATACAGAAAGTTTCTTGTAAGATTCTATATATTTCTAATAAAATTATAACTCAAACATATTATGTAAATTGCACTTTGACACTGATATTTGTCAATCAGAACTTTTCCTTAATGTAGTAGATGTTTCCATGTTTATAGCACAGCTGGTTGCTTTTTGAAATTTAATTTTTTATAATTTTTTAACTCTATATCTATTGAATATGAAGTATAAAATGTAATCAAATCGTATAGAGAATAAAATATTCCTAAATATTTATAATAACGTTAAATGTGAAAAAGTGATATTTAACAGCATTTTTTCAAGAAAAACTATTAAAATCTTCAAATTAGGGTACTTCCGATCGACCAATTATAACCAATATCTAATCAGCTTTTCATATGGATCTAAAGAAAAGGAATACGCAAAAATTATAATTTTTGGAAAGGTGGTATTGGAGTTATGCGATCCGAAAAAATCGTCACGCACACACATACATACATACGTTCATCCATCCATTTTTTTGACCAAAGACAATACCTTCCTTACCTAAAGATTAATGACAAATTATGTCAAATACGTGCAATTTTATGATTCGGTGTATAGTTCATGTTGGTCTTGCGTACAAGAAATCTAAAAGGTTGTGGAAGGCATATAATAAAATCTAAAATGGGTGTAATTAATAAGAGTTTACCTATATTAAAAAAAATTATTATTACAAAAATGATAACAATAAAATAATGAGTCTAAGATAGAAGAATAATAAAAGTAAAGGCATACATATCTGAATTATTGTATTATGGGAAATATTGCTTTTTGTACATTTCGTATCTAATTTATTTTTGAACGCCAACAGCAAACGAATGGAATGTTTCCCTGTATTTTCATACGCTACTGTTTATGAAAGGTCATTGAATGCAATTGTCACATGTGCTAAAATTGTGATAGATTGAATAAATTAGAACTGGTACAGTTGTTTATTGGAATTGTAAATACATCCGAGGTAGACGGTAAATTGTTTTAAATAATAAAATCAGTCAATTCGAATCTGCATAAAACGTTTGTGGGTCAATATTTACATAGTGAATAAATTTTAAATTACGGACTTTATTTTGAAACGAATAATGTGTCTGTTGAAAAACTGTCAATATTTTATTTACAGACAATTTATCGTGTACCTTATTTCATGTTCATAGAACTTTATATTATATAAATGTGCATTTTATACGGTACAATATGCAAGGCCAAGATAATCGCATAGCCTTTCGTACTGAATATAAATTTAATAACGACTTTTGTCATATATTTTAATGTAAAGGAATAACTACCTATTATAAAATTGATACAGCTTGAAATTTTGTATGAAGTTATATGTAAATAATGATATATTTACCATACTGTGTTGTTGATCTTTTATAATAAATCTATGTAAACATATTCAGTGTTTGTTTTCCTTCTAGGTTTGTTTGTTCACCATTTATTTTTCAGTTTATATTTAGCAAGGCATTCATTACATTTATTTTGTTTGTGTGTGGTTGATAAACAAATAAATTTGTTTTTACTGACCAAATTCCTCCAAATTTGAAGAGTATATACAAGTGTCCAGGACAATGTATCCAACATAAGGATACCGAGAAATATAAGAGGTACGTAGTCGGATAACTTAGACAAAAGTTGCTTAATTAGGAAGCCATTTTTGCAGGTTATTGCAGTGGGGTGCGTCAGAGGAGGCAGGTGAGGCCTCACCTCTTAAATTCAATACATTTGTAAATTTATATATATATATATATATATATATATATATATATATATATATATATACCGGGTGTTCACTTTTTTTATAGGACATAGGAAATACAATGTTAAAATTTTCATTATGCGATAGTTCGTTCCCTATGAATTTTAGAACAAAAGTGTAATTACAAAAAATGTTCAGAAATAAAAACTGCATCGAACAAGCTTCAATTTATTAATATAATTCGTTCATGTCATGAAATAAACGTAAAATAAAATTTATAATTTTTAGCTATTTACAGTGTGCCATGGAAAACAAAACATACAATTCAAACTGTACTGTTTGAGTTTGACAGATGACATTTGTTATTGTCGTAAAGATTTAATAATTATTGCCTTTATTTAAATTATTTGTCAGTAAGTATGAATACATTTACTATCTCTGAAAAAATTCAATGGATAAAATGGTATTTGGCTGGAAATTCGTTAATTCAAGTGAGAGATTTATTTAGTGAATTATATCAGGCCCGGCCTATTCCTGCACGTGGGACTATTAGCAGAATTATAAACCTTTTTAATGAAAAAGGAAGTGTTATTCCTCTTTGTAATAACTTAATGAAAATGACAAATGTTTTGTTTTCCATGGCACTCTGTAAATAGCTAAAAATTATAAATTTTATTTTACGTTTATCTCATGACAGGAACGAATTATATCAATAAATTGAAGCTTGTTCGATGCAGTTTTTAATTCTGAACATTTTTTGTATTTATACTTTTGTTCTAAAATTCATAGGGAACGAACTATCGCATAATGAAAATTTAACATTGTATTTCTTATGTCCTATAAAAAAAGTGAACACCCGGTATATATATATATATATATATATATATATATATATATATATATATATATATATATATATATACCGGGCGTCTTAGGACAACCGACACATAGGGAATTAACATGGAAAATCAGTCAAATGTGAATAGTATCTCCCCAGTGCAAGATATTAAGTTGAAATTTTGTATGCATATCCGAGGATACTAATTGTATGGATTATATTTCAAATTAGTCAATTTATATGTGTAATACTAGAAGAATTTAAGAAAAATTATCGAATTTCCAGGATTGCTGTTCATATCCCGAAAAAATAATTGCTAAGCAACGGCTCAAATAGCATAGCGTGTGCGCTTGGTAATAAACAAAATTCGTAGAGTTGGGTCCGGAACCAGTCGAGAGCGAATATATTTTTTTAATTTTTACTTTTCAAAATAATTTTTATCATTAATATGTACTTAATCTTTTATTCATTTTTAATAAAATGTAAACATTATTTCAATCATAAATTATATTTTGTAAAATCTAAATCGCCCTGATTAGAATAAATATTTTTGGATTTGTTTAAATGGATCAATTAAATGGCCTGCAAAATCTCCTGCCCCTTAGATTTTTTTTGGGGTCATTGAAAATCAAAAATTTATGGCCATTATGAATTGACCACTTTAGAAGATCTTAAAGCGGCAATGAGAAATGACTGCAGCCTTATTTCAAATCGACAGTTGAGCAAAGTGAAACAACAATGTTATGATCGTCTCGGATTTTGCTTAGTACAAATGGCGGTCATTTTGAATATTTTTTTGTAATTTTTTTAATTCTTGCTGTTGTGTATATATATATATATATATATATATATATATATATATATATATATATATATAAATAATCCACAGAATTAGTATTCAACTTAATATCTTGTACTGGGGAGACTATTGTTAATCCCCCATGTGTCGGTTGGCCTGAGACACCCGGTATATATATATATATATATATATATATATATATATATATATATATATATATATATATATATATATATATAAATTTATGAATTATTGTTACTTAATATGCCAAATAACCATTCAAATAACGTTATTTTACGCGAATATACACAAAAAGACCAAATTTTGCTGTCCTAATGGGGAATATGCAAGTGCGAGTGAAACGGAACGATTTTCCCTCTCTCTGCGCCCTACACTTCTGCCGGTGAGCCAAGTGCTGACTTGGCATCTCTCGTTTCGAGCAGATCGCACGGCAATCGCTATAGCAGAAATACTTCAAACAAATATATTTATATTATTTTCAATTAGTTTTTGTAAAACCGATTTAGTAATTACTATTTATTGTTACTGTTGTTATTTTTTATGTTTTCAAAAATAATATTTATTTCTATTTTAATTGTATTGTTACTTGTCACAGTTTTTTAAACTAAACTTTTATAAATATAAACTATGTACAGCTAAATTGTACAAATACCAACAACCAAGAATGGACAAATTTAACAACGATACGAACTATTTACAACAATGGGAATAATTTAACTGAACTGATATATTTTAAGAAAAACTTTAAATAAATTACTTTTGCAACTAATATTTTCATTATTAGTTCTTTTGAATTATATAAATATAAAAAATATTATCTTACAGCCGTAAAATAGCAAAATAAAAGCATAGAAATAATTATAATATAATAATTTAATTTACGTGAGCATGAGAATTTCTCGGACTCGGTTGAGTGGTGGGGAGAACACAGTAGTTTGGTTGCGCTACACGCTAGCACGCTGTACTGTATAGCGTCTAGCCTGTCATTCGTATTTCATTAGCCGTCAGTTGGTCTTTTGCTCCTTAACAGATTTGCTAATGTGAAAGAACGCATTTACAATAGGTATATGTAATATCCAATTGTATGTTGATTATTTAAGTAACATTGAAGCAAAAAATTTATTTTTAATATTTGGCCTCACCTCACTCTAAGTTCACGCACCGCCACTGGGTTATTGTTTATCATATACAGGGTGTTAAGAAGAAGTCAAAATAATTCGAACAGTTTTATACATTGTGTCCAAAAAATGAACTGTTTCGGAGAAAGAGGTATGTGACCACAATGGAATTATTAAGTATCATTTGAAAAAGTTTAAAAAGATGTGAATCAAAATCTAAAATTATTTCATAGGTACATCGAAAATATTTGTAAAAATAAAAAAACTGCAAACATCACTTTTCGCCTATATCTAGTAACCCATGTTTTTTCTGGCTAAACAATATACCACTAAAACGATCTCCTGACGTGGCAACTTTTGATCTATCGTGTCCGTAAGGTATACTTTCTATTACTAATGCATTTTCTTTGAATTATATCATAAAGTATTTTATGAGTCACGTCATGGTAATCCTTTATGTTTTATAAATTTCGTGTTTATCCTGCAAGATCATTACCCTTCGTTGAATGCATTTCAGCAATCACTGTCTTCTGTCTTCCCTCCAGAATATTAATTACTACAAGGTTCAATGCCACTGCACCAAGGGTGAGTGAATAGTAATAGTATTAAACAAGCTGGAAATTTCTCCCAAGACGCAACAAAAACATCATAGAATTAAGCGATGTCGTTTATGTCATCCATGATTAGATTCCATTAATCAAGCAATATACAAAGATGTTTGTTTATTAACACGGAGTGAAAAACCTTATTACATTATTTTGTTTTGATTATAAACACAAATTTATTTTTCTCTTTCACTTTTTCTCCAATCTTATTTGTAAAGATACATACTTCATTATTAAAACATTAATTTTGAAGCTCTACTCGTACATGGAAAAATCAGATATATCTCTGTTTTAATATTTCTGGAAAGCAAATTTAAAAATGTCGGTTTATAAAAAAATCTGATATGCCCAACACAATACGTCGCGCCATTTACAGCCCCCCAGTCACAAAAAAGTTCCTTATTTTTGGATTATCGAATTTTACTCTAATTTGGCAGTTTATTTCTTAAAATATAGTCTAACTACCTTTTTTGATAATAAAATGAAGTTTAAATTTAAAATACTGGGATAGAATAGAATTCACTAAACCAAAAATGAGGATTAGCTTAAACTTTTTTGTGAATCATTAATTTGTATTCATCTAAATACATCTAATATTTACTTATGCTGGAAACTGTATTAATTTCCTTTCATATTATTCTGTTTACTTTTCACCTCCCGTCATACCGCAGGTAAGGGAGGTAATGTAAACGTGCCAAAAATTCGATGGTGAGTTTTCAGTAAATATGCACGAATTAGGGTCCCCACAACACGTTTTTACTGTGTGTGTGTGTGCGTGCGTGTGTGTGTGCGTGCGTGCGTGCGTGCGTTCGTGCGTGCGTGTGGGTGTGTTTGTGTGTGTGACGATTTTTATTTGCCCACGATAACTCTTACAACAAATTTCTATTTTCCGTATTTAAGCTTTCTGCATTCGTATAAAGAGTTGATTAGATTTTGGGTAAAATTGGATGACCGGAAGTGATACTTTACATGAAGCCCACAACAATTTTTAATGAAAAACTATATTAAAATATAATCCAAAGTGGTCCTTAATTTTCGAGGAAAAACAATAAAATATAAACCAAAATTTCGTGTTACAAACTTTTCTATTTATTGGAACAACAAATTTGATTTTGTTTACAAACATGGAATTGACGGGAGGTCATGTGTTGGCCAAATCAGATTTTTTCTTTTTAAAACGTTACTATTATTAATTTGAAATGATTAGTTGTTTGACAGTGACATTTATCTGTCAGTTACATTTACATTTCAGTTTGATTTGAATAACTGCGTAACCAAGGAATTTTGTTTGTTTAAAGCCTAGGCTCCGGGATTTAAATTATAGATACTTTTATAAATTTATCCATAATGTATGTAGAAGAAGTATTAAAGCAAATGTGAAGAAAATTTAATAATCTTCAATTTTTATAACATCATTAATCTCGAAAAAATAACATTTAAAGGTATTTTTCGAAGAAAAACTATTTTGAGCTTCAAGTATAGTGCCATTTTCGGTTATCCGATTTACACCAAAATCTAACGGGCTCTTTCTATAATAGAAAAAGGTCGAAATACAAGGTTTCAAAATTTTGTGAATGATAGTATTTGAGTAAGAATGGAGGATCCATACATACATATACACAGACACACATACATCATCATGAAAATGTTAAAATTTGATTTTAGGAACCTTAAAACGTGCTCATTTACCATAATACCGATTTGCGATTTTTAGCAGGATCCCTATACCTCCCTTACCAAGGGTAGTGGAAGGTAATAAATCAAATATCGATTTTTTTGCAAATTTTTGTTACTTTTTTCCTAAGGCTCTTATATTGACATATCTCTTTAGGCAATTATTTTTTTATAATATTGTCTTTTATTGTAAATAAGTAATTAATAATAATATTCTTATTTTAAGTAGTTTGGTACCTATAGATAGGACAGATTTGTACACCAAAAAACTGTTTAAATGCATATTTTTATTATGTACGGTAAAAAATCTATTCATTTGCAAAAGTGATCAACTTATTTTCTAAGTAAATTTAATTAAACTGACAAATGTAGCAGTAATTTACGAGATTATTGATATTAATGTCACTCAGTCAGTACTTACATTTTGTTTATTTTAAATATGTTTGGTAAAAACATTTCATTTTTTCAGAGAGAAAAAAAATGCAGTAATAATATAAGAAGAGAGTGAAAATAAATTGAAAATAATTTGACAGATCTGTCGAAAATTTGTTGCCAGGGCTTTCGTGACTATTGCCAAATGGCAACAAATTTGAAAAAGATACTGGAGAATTATTTTAAAATTTATCTATCTCTCGAATTCTATTTACCTACTTAGATTATTTTTTGATCCACAAATTTGTTTCAAACAACGGAATCAGACTCTGATGCTATTGTAATGCCATCTACTGTTGTAACAAACTAGCTTCATTCGACAAATAAAACACAGTTTTAACAAGGTCAAATAAATATAAATATTCGAGATTTATACTAATTATGGTACTTCTAGAAGTGGTTTCTCTAATTTTTTGGTTTATTTCGTGATCAGAAACGGCACTAAATCGGTCTTTTACGCTCATTTTACTTATGTATTTATAACTATCTGACATTAGCAATGAAAACAAAAGCTACAGAGACTATTCCCGGGAATATTTTCTAGAGCTTTATTCTCAGTATAATAATGATAGGATTGGTTAAAACGCAGACACGACAAAGAACGAAGCATTTCATTGGTTTTAAGAAATATCAAAAAATAATCTACTGAATTCAATGGCAAAATACAAAAAATAGCATTTCATTTAAAATAAGAAAGTTTGTGTCTACTTCCGGTTAAACCGGAAGTGTTACTGCTTTGAAAATGTTTTAGTTGTAACGGGCATGTCGAAAAACCCCTAGATACCAAATTTGGTAAAATAATATTAAGTAGTTTTTAAAATAACTGTAGCGCAAGCTCATTCTGGAACACTTGTATTATAAATATATAGCATAATCCGTACATTTATCATTTTCAAAATGGTCTTCTACTCTCTAAGTTTCCAGAACCAGAATGAAATACGATTGTACACAGAATTGCACTATACATTCTTCCATACATTTTTATTGCTATAACATCCCCAAACACCCCATTTAGCCCCACTATCCCATCGTATTCCCTGTGTATCAATGCCTGGAATCCTCCCGAAGGTGAACGCTCCGCAATCCCTGTCCATCGATCTAGCTCCAGCGTCCCTCCTGGAGCCGAGCGTCTGGACTAAATGAAGAACTACCGGCGCTGGTGACGCCGACGCGACGCCGATAATACCACATATATCTTCATTGCCACTAGCGTCCACACGTCACGACGCCCAGGATCAACGCAAGCTGGGATTGAAGGGAGACGAGAACTACTGATAGCAATGAGAAAAAGGTGGTAAAGGTTGTAAGGTGTAAACAAAAAGAGAAAGGTTTAATTGTGGGTATTAGATATATAGGTATTTTATACGTATTTTTAATAGTGTAAGGAGCAATTTTATATTTACTGTAACAGTTTTTTTTTGTATGTAGTGGTCAGCAAACTGCGTATGCATTCGGTTTCAATAAAACGGTGATGTTTGCTAAACTATAAATGCAAATTACTAATAGCGTTTTCAGCTTACACAGTGCAAGTGCGCACTGAGTGCAATATATCACGTGACTACACTGAACGAGTTCTGCCCTCATCCGGTGGCAGTGCAGTTTAAGCTGAAAACGATTTTGTTTAGCTGCCATATTTGCACTGACACTATTGCACTTGCCTAGGGAGTCAGTGCACAAAAATCGCACTGAGCCCGTGCACGGTGCAACTTTTTCTTAAGCTGAAAACGCATCAGCTGACTAAATTTTGCACTCAATGACAAGCTGAAAACGCTCAGTGCAAAAAAGTGCGCACCAGTGCGCACTCGACTTGTAAGCTGAAAATGGTATAAATTACATACTGCATTTTTATCTACGGTTATCAATCATGAAATAAGTGATTTTTTTTATAAAGATGTCCAATCAAGGTCATCCGTATCATGAACGAATTAATAAGTTGGCATATACTTATCTCTCAAAAATAAATTCATATTGTTTCGACTAATAGCGCTTTCCTCTTATCAATTTTGTGCGCAAACAAACCATTTAATTTGTTGTAATTGTAATTTTAAAGATCCAAATTAAAATCATTGCCTCTTTTTCCAAGCCCTTTTCGGATGTCCTCAAAGTTTTTTTTTCTCATATTCATGTAGTTCGCGAAGAAGATTAATTTTGCATACTAAATCTTCAAAAGTATCGAGATATATTTTAAAATGAGCATTGTTAAATAAATAAAATAAACCATAACTAATTTATAATGCAGTTTTCCCAATTTACACTCTGTGTCGCTTGCCTCTCGAAATGAATAATCTCTAATGTTCATAGCTTTATAGCTTTCATTGCGGTAAAAAATACGTACGCTAGACAAGGAACTATTTGAGGCATGCTTGAAATACAAAATGCAATGAGTGTGTATAGGATAAACGATAGAGACCGTGACCGTGAGCGTACGTGAATACGTAGTGACAAATTTTATGATTTGTGAGTAGGTTCACGACATCTACTGTATATTGTTGCAAGCCAGATTAAATGTTTGGGGTATAATCTGTACCTCGTCATGTTGATTTTAACATCCTGATTAAATTTTCACTACTAATAATAGTAGGCATTGAATAAAAATTTAAATGACAGATTAATACATTTGTTTCTACTGGCTACAAATTTTAACAGGCTGTAAAAATTAACATGGTACGATACCTAATGCATAAGTGCATATTATATTCGACCATCGAACATAAACATAATCAGTCTAGCATTTTTATTATAATGTGCTATCAATTCGTTAGGTATATTCTCTGTTCTAAAATGTTCTGTGATCTGTACATGAAAGGGGAAAATCATGCAGCTTCACATCCCTTGAAAATATGTTACTTGTAATTATAAAGCAGATGACCTTGAATGAAAACAAAATTTCGCCAGCGGGATTTTTTTTCCTGGATACTTTGCCTCACCAAAGCCGCCACTGACTACCATATATTTGTAAGAACACGAAAATCCATATTCAGCCGTCATTTGTACACATACGGTTAATATAAAATCGATATTAACAGCGTCGGACTGGCCATTGTGGCGATGTGGCGATCGCCACAGGCCCGGCGAGCGAAAGGGCCCGGTCTAAACTTGTAACTATCATATCTAGTACTTAGTTAATAGTTTTTAATATGATTAAGAAAAAAAAAATCTTAAAGAACTGATTGTAGATCAAGTATATAACATAATTCAAGAGTCTGACCTTAACCAGAGAACAAGCGTAGCGTAAGTCAAAGTCTTCACCCCAACCCACATCATCACTCCAAACCCCATCATCACCCGGGCCGTTAATCAATGTATTCTAGAAATACGTGCTCAATGGGCATGTGCAAAATCTACTGTGTTGTAGATATAAAATTTAGTTTTTAAGTTCTGTGTGGTTTGGTGTGACGTTTCACTTTTCATATAGTAGACTTTCATTACCAGATTTATAAAAATGATTAAATTCAGAGTTAACTAACTCCATTTTTATTCCGGATTAAAAATTTTAGTATAAGATTTATTCACGAAACAGAATACCTAAGGTAGGAGTTAAATTCTGCAACTATCATTTTAATAAAAAAAATTGTCGCCTTATCTCTTGGGATTGTATTTAAACTTAAGTCACATTTAAGTTTTCTCAATTGCACCAACAAGGCTTAAATTTTAAGCGACCCATAGACAAAAAATACAAATCGAAACAACAATGCATAATAATTCATTTGACATTTTATTTTTTAAAATTAAGTGATGTTGGCGTAAACGGCCTTTAGGGCCATAATTTTTGTGTACTTTAACGATTTTAACGTTGTATATTGTGCTGGGTGAAAGATAGCACTAAAATGAAAATTAATTGTAAACATTGCACCTACAAAAAAAGGTTATCTTTAATAGTATTCACCATTCACTATTAATATGATTTAATTATAACAAAGAAAATGTTCCAAAAATGATTATAACAATATATTTATAATTTTAATATTTAAGTTCATTAACTTCGTAATGCATACTCGTACTTCGCATATGCGTTATTTAATCTATGTGCCAAATCTCGGTCAAAATATATGTATTTGAGACGCGATTTTTTGTTAGATTACTGCTAATTCTATACCACTAGTACAGTTATCTTTGGTAATAAATAAAATACTTTAATTTGTTTTTGTCGTTATTATCAAAAATAAATCATTTCAAAATTTACCGTTTTCATCCATATCTATGTATTTTTTCTCAAGTACCATTAAAATGGTGTTCTCATGGGGTAACTTTTGTCTAATTTACCCGACATCCCCATACAAGGAGTATTTCAATCAATCTGTTTCCCATCATAATCGTCAGTGTCACGGATTCTTGGATGCAGCCTGTGTACTTACTTAATTTTTACATTCATTAATGTATTAAAAAAAAACCTTCATTCATAACCATTTTTATTTCATTAATAATATTTTAAATGGCCTAGAATAGGGGGCCCGGTAATCCAAATCGCCACACTCAGAAATATGTCCCAGTCCGACACTGGATATTAATAATAGTAATCTGAACTTACACCGATTTTCAATTGCTTAATCTATCTGTCACGATCAAATGCACTGGCTGCACAATTCGTTCTTTTAATTCCAATCTGCACAGAGTCCACAATGACCATGTGTGTGTGTCATACACAGCGAAGGTCAAGCACAGCACAACATAACTAGTGATGCCGCGATATCTCGCATTTTCCAGATCTCGTCTCGAATTTCTCCAATTTCACTAGATTCACCTTATTCTCGTTTCGACAATTCGAGACGAAAGTAATATGCCCTCGAGATTTGCTCAAGACGAGAGTGGAAAGTCGAGATCTCGAATGTACTTTTTTTTTTAAATTTTCCAATTCAAATACAAGTACCTATATAAATATTTTAATTGTATCTTCTTTTACATTCATATTTACTTATTCATTTTAAAGTTATTTTGAGGTTTAGCAAAAAAAAGTTTTCCTGTTCACACCAGCTTGAAGTGCCTGCACTATACGAACATATAATTATAATTAGCAATATCTGCGTACAAAACAAATTGACATGCCCAGCAACGGTTAATAAGCCCATGATATTGCGTATTTTTTATACGTAACCATTTAAATACCAGACAGTAAAATAATCAGTTTTAATTAGTGGTACTCGTTTCTTTGCTAATTATAAATTCGAGAAATTCGAGACTCTCGAGTCGAGATCGACAGAAGGCAAGAAAAACTATGACGAGACGAGATACAGAGTAATCTCGTCTCGAAATTTCAAGACAAGACGAGAATGGATTGATTCTCGCCGTTTCTCGTCCCGCGGCATCACTAAACATAACCGAATGCACCTCTTGAATATAAACTTTTCGTGACTCAATAAATAAAAAGTTGCCTCTTAACATTCGGTGATCACAAATCACAACAGGGCCTCAATTTTGTAACTTTAAATTCTGTAACAATTGGGTTTTCTCTACAACGAATTCTACTACTCTAGACCAGTAGAATTTCGTAGTGGGGAAACTCCAATTCTGACAGTATTTTAAATCAGACACAATTTAAAGTTACAAAATCGAAGCCCTCTGATGCGCGAAAAATGTCTGTATTAATAATGAATCGAGAAAAGTTGTAAACAAGTCCATAATGAATTAAAGAACTCATTCCCGGTCTGTTTATACAAAATTTAGAGTAACAATGCGGATAAAACAGTGTGCAGGCATCTCGAGAGGCTATGGCTACGTCGACGAGGCGTCGTTGTTAACACGGCGCTCTTTTCAAACTCATTTCCTTTTCCACTTCTCTCATATAAATGTTGTTTACCTTAAACAATGCCGCCTGTAATGACTTTTCGTATTTGAGTTATGTGCGGCCTCAAACTTCCTCTAATTTTTATTGTTCTTGTGCGCTCCACTTCGTTATACATTTCGCGATTAAAATCTACTGCACCACCAACGGAATTTAATTAAAACAGCATTCATGGTTATCCACCTAAGTTTACGAGACGAGTGTACAGCTAGAACCGATTTTGCTCTTTATAACTACAGTCCAAGACAGGGTCGAATTGAAGGAAATTAAGTATAAAAATTAGCCATTGTGACTACCAATAATAATGATAAAAACTATATATTATCTTATAATTTCACGAAAATTAAGTATTTGAAATAAAAATTTGTGTAATGGCTCCATATCTCTGACGTCACGTAGGGGAATGAGAGAGCAATTTACAAAGCTAAAAGTAGAAATGTAATGTACCGAATTTTTACCTCTCGCTAAGAGAGGTATTGGATTTTTAACTACGGATTCCTCAATCTAACAATAATGGGAAGAGTTGATTAAGTTTTGGTAACAATTGGACAACCGGAAGTAGTAGTTACAAGAAAAAAATCATCTAAATATTATTTATCGAAAATTTACTTATATTAAAGAACGTTAAATTCTTTATTCGATAAATATAAATTCATTATTATATCTTCTATAGATTTAGAGATAAAGAAATGCATATAAAATAATTTGTTGTAAAAAAATCTCAGATCAAACTACTTCAAGACAAGAAATTCAAATATTTGTAATTAACACATAAATGTCACTGTCAACAATATTTGTATGCCATTGTCAAAAATATTTGTACATCATTATGAAGATTCTGCAAATAAAAAAGTCAACATCGCAAAAGAATATACATAAAAAAGAATATAAAAGGAATTTGCGAAAAATTTACGAATATAAAGAAAAAGAAAATGTCAGAATATTGAAAATAAAGAAAATGTATTGTACATAATTTATATTAAAATATCCCAGAGATTTTGCAAATATATGTGAGAATTATTTTGTAGTGAGACATGAATATATGTATTTGTATTTAAAAAATATTTTTCGTTTTATGCGTACAACCAGGTAAAATATCTGGCGAGAGGTTATGTGCTGGTCACATCAGATTTTTTTACTTAATGATACCAAATAAATATTCTCAATGATTAATAAGTCAAAATTATTAATGAAACAATGTATTAGATATCAATATAGGCAACTCATAAACTAATATGGGGCCGGAGCGTCAGGTCGCGAATTTGGGGAACCGGGTTCAATCCCGATCGACGCCACATATTTCGAATTTTAAATGGCACAAAATTGACCCCTGTGGTGCACTCTCCACGCCAGCAATGAGTGCCCGCGAGGTGAAGTCTGGTAAGCGCCCGCACGGTGCAAATATTTCATCATTACCGATATCTGTGTACAAAGCAGATTGGCACACCCAGCAATGGGTAATAAGCCGTGATGATATATTTATTTATTTATTTTATTTAAATAAAAACATTTTGATATTACACGACAGATTGTTTTGGTGTAAATTTGGATTGCATTGAAATGTCAATGTCATATATGACATTGACACTGCATCATATAACATTAACCTCTAAACTATTAGACTCATAAGGTTTTCGAACTGTTTACATACATCATTTTAAAAATGAAACCTGCGTTCTTAAAAGCAGATTCCAATAATTTGCCAAATGTAGATTATTCTATGATTGATGATTTTTATCGAATGAGTTCTAATTCTCCTAGGTGACGTCATATATCCCCTCTTCAAAATTTTATTATTGTTTTTTCCGGAATTAAGAATAATTGAGCGCTTTAAAAAATATGGGTATTTTTATGTTTTGTAAAGAATCATAAAATGGAAGAAAAAATTGTTGATATAACCGGTGTATAAACGAATAAAAATGTTATCTAATACGTAGCAGGCAATTTTGGTCATTATTTTATTTTTTATTTTGTAAATTTTTCGAGTGAATATAAATTGTTGTTATTTAATATCATAGTCAATTAGGTTGACTAATTCAAACATTTATAATATTGCAGCTGAAACGTACGGACGGGTATGTGATATGTATTTCTGAGGCCTCATGGACGACTTCCTAATGCATAGAAATGATTTCTAATGCATCTGCAGGACCTGGGATCTTCATCTTTCGCGGTGAGATTTTTTTTTTTTATAATTTGCATCAAATATTACAGTATATACACTTGAAAGTGCGAAAGATAATATACAATCTTTATTTTCTGGCGCTAAATTATATAATTGCCTATGTCAACAGTAAAAGTTCCATTAAAAATTCAATCTAATAAATATATCAATTTTTCAAGTCTTTTATCACGAAGTGATCGTACAAAGTGTTGAGCTTTTCTGAAAATGTTTTTATTTTACGAAAAATTGTTTACAGTATCCAATCAATATTCGTTTGGTATGGAAATATAATTTCGTTGTGAGACATTTTTTGTTAGAGCTTACTTTATGAAAAACACCAATCTAATTGAATTAAATTTTATATGAAAATCTGTTACGAAAGAATATACCGTTTTTTTTTATAAGAAAAAATCGAAAACGTTACATTACAGGGTTAAAATTAAGGGATATAGTATAATGAAAAATTTCGCTGTTAAAATGCGTTTTATATTTTTTGCAATTTTATGTGTATTATTGATTTGATGAATTTATTATCCTTATTTAAATCCCCATAATAATAATGCTATACTTAACTATGGTGATTCTAAATAAGTATTGTTGTTTGTAACACATTTGTTAAGCTGCTATTTGCAAGGTGTCTCATACATTTATATTTTATCATAATCACCACAAGTTTGTAAGAAAGTTGTTAAGTCTTATCAACGTTGCATGTTTTATCCAATGTTTGCAATTATTATTGGTTATTTGATATAACAATGTTGCTTAACTTTCTTACAAAATTGGTGTGAATAATTGTATTCATTTTATTTTGGAATCATAAACTTGTTTATTCGCCCTCAGAAGAGGGCGCAATTTGGCTTTTATCGCCCGAGGTCTTATATAGTTACCAAGCAACAGCTATTCAAACGTCAAAATCGTGATTTATAGATAAATGTCAGACAATACAATAAATTCGATAAATCACATTTTTTTAACTCAGCTTCATCGTATAGATGTTTACGTCTATGGAACCAACTTGTCCTGTGCAGCCTCAAATTCATCCGATATTTCTTTTGAATAATCGATAACTTCCATTTTCATTTGATACTAAATTAAAACTGGTTAATAAACAAACAATGTAGCTAGATATCACAGCATACTTAAAATTACAAAAAAATGTCATGAGTGCCCTCAGGGCTCTGGGTTTGACTCCCACTAAGGCATGGATGTGTGTGAATGTGAACCCACTCTGTAATTGGGATTTAATCCTGTTGAGGGGTTTAAAAAAAGGTAGCTACTTGCATTAGATTAAACTATATTTTAAGAAATAAACTGTCAAAATTAGTGTAATCAAAAAATAAGGATTAACTTAATCTTTTTTGTGAGTCGGGCTGTAAATGGTGGGAGCACGGTGTAGGGCACGAGATGCGTTGAGATGGCTAAGTAACTGGGAAACAAAATGGCGCTAACGCGACCCGTTACCATTTGACAAAAAATGTTTTGCTACAAGATGCACAACAGGGTATGGATCAAATAAATAGAAATATAGTCTTTTTAAGGGACCAAAATGTGCAATTTAGCGGCAGCCAGCTACACTATAATCACAAACAGGTACTAAGATAAATTTCTGATTGAAACGTGTCAATGTCGAGTGCATTTGACATATGTTGTTTTGTAATTTTATTGGAAGTATAGAAACGTTTTTGTAAGAAATTTGTAGAACATACATACATAGAACTGACAAAAGATAAAAGGTAATGCTTGAAAATATAGAATATTATGCGTTATATATGAATAATTTAATATTTTAAATATTTTGTGTAAAAACCGGGTCGCAACAAAACCTGACATCTAGCGGCACACTGTATGAACTAGCCCAGTTAGTTGGCCATTCTTTGTAATACATTGGAATACGTCGTGCATTCACCTATATATACTACACCGTGGCCACACGTAAATAACCATAAAAGTAGCTACTGGAAAAAATAATATAAAAACCAAGGCAGTGTTTCCCATACTTTTTCTCCGCACGACGTCCTTCAGACTTCAGTTATTCTATTCTAGTTTGAGAAACTATTTTAAGGATGACCAGGAACGGCCATACACTAGAGATGTTCTAGTTGGTTCCTAGATGGTCACCCATTCGGTTTTACACAACGATCACCCCGTATAAATATCTATTTCATTCCGATCAAGATGATTGGATTCCATACAGATTGCAGCATCCCTTTGGGACATTACATGATTGGAAGTAGTACGCGTTGTCCATCCTGAGCTTCTGGTACTAATCTGTTGAGTTAATTATGAATGCGCAATCAATAACCGGCGTACCTGTTTCACTGGGATAAAGTTATTTATGTCTTTGATCCACTTGGATTTTACGACGGGTGGAAACTTTGGTTGGTTTTATTTCTCCGTGCAGCTCTCTCAGTCGCAAGCGCATTGCAAATTTAAGCGGAAAGTTTCGCTGGCCAACTTCTTCGCGCAAACGAAACGAACAAACGCTTTAATCAGACCAAGTTAAGTGGTAGTTGTAAAATATTTATGAACAAACTATCGCATCCAGCATATAAATTTATGACAATCTTCAGCGAGTAGGTCGATAAGCGAGAAGGAAATTACCTTCTCTGAGTGCAGTTAATTTGTTGCACGTACTTTAGCTGCTCCGGCACCGAGTGCTTTACACCCCTTTTTAAAATCTTAAATATTAAACAATCAACAGCAGATGACCTATTCCTACGTGCATTCAAAATGGAATTATTTATCAATAAAGCGAACGAATTAATATTCCATGTTTAATCATAAACTCAGAATTTAACATATGCTTTTTAAATTATTATTAGAAAGGTGAATAAGTATATCATTCATTCTAGCTTTTTACTAGTAGTAAGAACCATATGTGCCAATATAAATACTCTCTTAGCACACTTGCAAATTAATTTGCTATCTGAACAATTCTTGTTTTGAAAAATAAATAAATTTTGAATATTAAATATCCCTTTAAATGTTATTTTTAACAAACCTTAGAACACCTTTAGTATTTTGCATGGCATATCACTTGAATTTTTTTAACTAGGAGGTATAATGGTGTCCTGTACACATTTTTCTGAAAGATTGAATAAAATTAATGAAAATCAATTTTAGCGTTTGTTACACTATCCAAATGTGTATAGGCATTGAAAAATAAATAAATAATTAAATAAATAAATTGTATTTTATGTGACGTCATACCTTCAATTTTACTTCGCCTACTGAGCAAAGTTGTTTACATATATATTAGATTAGATTTATTCTTGCTAATTTGGCTTAGAATCTATATTTTTTATATACCGGGTGTACTTTTCAAAATAATTTTTATCATTAATAAGTATTAAATCTTTTATTCATATTTACTCGGTTTGGATATATTTTAACTGAGTTTGTAGTTCTAGTCACACCGTACTCGTGGAACTTCGTACTACTCAATATTTAATAAAATAGATAGGTTATACGCAATACAACTTATTTATTTTTAAAATATAAATCGCACTAAATAAAACAGCAAGAATTAAAAAAATACAACAAATATTCGAAATGACCACCATTTTGTACTAAGCAAAATCCGCGACGATCATATAACATTGTTGTCTCACTTTGCTCAGCTGTCGATTTGAAATAAGGCTGCAATCATTTCTTATGGCAGTTTTAAGATCTTCTAAAGCGGTCAATTCATAATGACCGTAAATTTTTGATTTTAAATGACCCCAAAGAAAATCTAAGGGGCAGGAGATCTTGCAGGCCATTTAATTGATCCATTTAAACAAGTCCAATTGTAATCAGTATGATTCAGATTTTACAAAATATAATTTATGATTGAAATAATGTTTATATTTTATGAAATATGAATAAAAGACTTAATACATATTAATGATAAAAATTATTTTGAAAAGTAACAATTCTTGAAATTCGATAATTTTTCTTATTTTATTCAAGTATTACAAATGTAAATTGACTAATTTGAAATATAATCCATAGAATTTGTATCCCCGGATAAGCATACAAAATTTCATCTTAATATCTTGCACTGGGAAAATACTATTCACAATTAAATAATTTTCCATGTTACTCTTACTCCCATGTGTCGGTTGTCCTAAGACACCCGGAATACATTTTATATTGATAATACATCATGTTAAATTAACCCCCCGTTTTTGATGACTTCTTTCATTCAGTCTTATCCTGACCTTAATTCGTTTAACAGAACCTTTTCATTTTTTTCTTTCTTTCTGAACCTCTCTGCACGATGTCCTTAGATGCCTAAATGTTTCCCTGCACCTTCTCTCTTCACTCAATAATCAGTATTTGTTGTTTCTCTCTTCATTTCCACATTTGAATCTGGTAATCATCTTGATATTTTTCTTTTCGTCCAGTATCAAATTGACGTCATTTGGATTGATTTATATAGTTTATATTAATTTGAATTGTTGATCTTACATTGTTGTTCTTGCTGTTGTGTGTCCCAATCTCTCAGATATAGCTCGTAAATAAATAAATAAATAAATAAATATATCATCATGGCATAGTACCCATTGCTGGGTGTGCCAATCTGCTTTGTTCGCAGATACCTATCGGTAATGATAATGACATATTTGTACCGTGCGGTCGTTTACCAGGCGTCACCTCACGGGCACTTATTGCTGGTGTGGAGAGTGCACTACAGGGGTCAATTTTGTGCTAATTCGAAATATTTGGCGTCGGTTGGGATCAAACCCGGTTTCCCAGATTCGCGACACGCCATTTATGCGTAGCCTCTCTATTTGTACTGTGGAATATCCATTTCTTTCGTAATAAGCTTTTCTTACTTGCCCCCATTTTGTTAATTTGTTATTTTCCTCTCCTCTCCTCTTTTGTTGTTTCTTATTCGCTCCTCGTATTTTACTGCCCTCTTTCCTGTTTCTACTCTAATTTTAATACTTTCATCTCTGGTATGCACCTATTCAGGCCTAAAATCCACTTTATGCACCGAACTTATGTCTTCTATTTATTTATATTCTGTCCATCTGTATATTTCCGCCCCGTAGAGTAAGATACTTTTGACTACGGCTTCAAACATCATCCATCTTATTCTGCGATTTCTTTTAAATTTTATAACATAAATATATGGATATAAAATTATATTCTTTTCGATTGGTAGTACTGTAACTATACTATTATTCACGAAAGATGACTATTCAAAGTCATTTGTTCGAAAAAAGAATAGACATCACTTTAGAGCAGTAGCTAACAACATTTTGTATTAGAAAGAGAAAGATTATTTGACCTATGTCTATTTAATTTATGTGGCGTGACATATACGTAAATAGTGGCATTACTTTCTAACACACTATAAATAATAATGACGTATGTCGTAGAATTACAGATACCTAATTATCTACTATACTGCCCTCTGTGCTAATATTTACCCAGTGGCGTTGACGTTTAAATCAGATTATTATTCCTTGGTTTTATAGTTAAGTCTATGTTTTTGAATTTGGAAAACATAAGTGAAGAACATAAATCTTTCGGAAAGGCATTATTTAGAAAGAAACATAATTTTCAAATAAATTACTCTTATTTTTTCAGCTAAAATATATCCATAAATATTTCATGTTGCACGCCTATGCATACGAAATGCAATGAAGTTATCTGCAAGTAATATTATATCAGACAAATGATCTTGAATAGTCATATTTCATGAATAATGTTTTAAATTGAACTTATGACATACATCGCTAATAGATTTAATTAAAATTATGAATTAAGTTTTATATTTTAAATATATTTTGTTGCTAATGCCCGGTTTCACCAACATCAAATAAATCTTCGAATAACTTATTCGTGGAATAAATGAAAAATATTGCATCGAAATATGACAGCTAGAATAAATACCGTCATTTGTGTTATGGTTTTGATGCGATATTTTTATCTTATTCGACGAATAAGCTATTTGGAGATTTATTTGATGTTGTGAAACCGGGCATAAATTATTTAAAATTAGTCATATTTTCACAATATGACAAAATATACGCAACTCTTTTTGTATTGGACCCTATTATTATAAACCCCTTTCATTTTTTTGGGTACTCCTATGCACAATAATTCAAAATATGGTGTGCATATTTATATTTAAAATATTAAAAAATAATGTAATATAGGATTGTTCATTATTTAAAATGTATATAAAATTTTACGTAATAAATTTGTGTATTCATTGCAATGATTATAAATATAAAATATATTTCCGAATTTTTATTTTTAGAATCTATTTATCAACAAATAAATACAAACTAATTTGGCTTGAACAGGTTCGTAACCGCTCGCCAGCGTTTACGAACAAACAAGCGTCTGATATAATTGTCTCATTGCTCGTATAGCATTATTCTGGCGATGTTCTTCTCCTATATTTAATTTCGGTTATTGTACCACACGTGAAAAGTGGAGAATGCACTGCTCTAGAATGCATTAAAAGGTATATTTGTGGTCATATTTAACCATTGTTTTATGGTATAATGCTATGAAATCTTATAGAATTATAGACTCGTACTACAAAATATAATATATAAAATACAAAATTTCTAATAGTTGTACATTTTTTTAATTTCAGATTTCCTGTATGACGGCTTTTAGGACATGGACATGTGAACATTAGAATACAGAACACCTCTTGATAACATCAATGGATTGGAGACAACGGGGATGCTGTATTTGGAGCCTTCATAACCCTCTGAAATTCACGCCTTTCGCCTGTCTTAAGGTAAAAATCACATTTTATTTCATACGAGTATTAATTTGCTTTAACAATTGTTTTATGGTATAATATTAAAAATTCTCGCAGAATTAAGTAACGCAAAACATCACAATTTCTAACATTAATATATTTTTCATTTCAGAATGCTTTCATGAAGGCTGAGGACATGCAGAGGAAGATAGAACACCTCTAGGTAACATCGAGAGGCAGGACACGATGGGGATGCTGAATTTGTAAATTTGTATGAAGGTAGGAATCCAACTTTATTTCTTTAGAGTATTAATTTGTTTTACAATTATTTCACAACGATATAACGAGATACCTAAGAATAAGTTTTTCCGTCGAATTAGACAGCATTGAAACCAGATGTATTTAGGTATATTCTCTGAACTCTTGTCATTTTTTTACTGATATTACATAGTTAAAGACTGCATAAAATACTGTCTCAGATAAACTTAATACATAGTATTGAAATTGTTAGAGCTAACATTGGTTTATAATCTTAGAACAATTATTTGAGTATAATTAACCTTTAACTTTGTTGAAAGGAAATATGAAACAATCAAACAATCTATAAATATTGTAATTTCTTATGCAGGAAGTTCAATTGGACGGTGTTATGCAGAAAGCAATCGACCCACAAATATTTTTTTTCTTTCTGTTTTTGATGAAATCGGGTGAACAAATTCAATTTCTTGTTATGTAGAAATCAATTAACCCTATTGGTGTATACAGGGTCTCAATAAGCTTGCTCACTATTGGTAATAACTTTTTTTATTTGAAGAGATATGAGTTTGGTTAAATGAGCAAACTTGTGCTACTTTAAATTAAAAAACTACTGATATCAGCAAACATTAATTTATATCAGCGGTTTTCAAAATATGGGACCTAACTTTTTAATTTTAAATAGGAACATATATTTTTTATTCACGTATTTGCTAGAGAATTTAATTCTGAATTCAACGATATAATCGGTTCATACCATTACATAACGAATTTTTTGAGAAAAATCCATAATAAAATTTATATTAATTTGATTTAATATGACTAAAATAAGTGTGCCATGAATAAAATTAGTGAATATTTTGTTTCGTCACTTGATCATACTTTTTATTAAATGTCAACATATATAAAATACTCATTTTTTTCATTCATGGCAATCTAATTCTACGTATAAAAGAACATGTATTTATTTTTTCCATTCGTGGCACACTTATTATAGTCATAATTATTATTTTTATTATATAGAGAATAAAATATTCTTTAATATTTATAACGTCAAATGAGGGTACTTCCGGTCGACCAATTGTAACTATAATATAATCAGCTCTTCATATGGATGTAACGAAGAAGAATACGAAAGAATTATAATTCTTAGAATTATAGTGTTGGAGTTATCGACGGAGAAAAAATCGTCACACACACACACACACACACACGCACAGACATATATACATCATCGCGAAAATAGTAAGACCGTATTCTATGGACTCTAAAACGTGCTTATTCATTAGAAACTCATCATCGAATTTTTTGACCAAAAACAATACCTTCCTTACCTAAAGGTATGACGGATGGTAAAAAGTTTCTCATTCGTACTGGTATTAAACACACTACATTTATCGCTAAATTTTTTAAGTAAATTCACTTCTTTGCTTATTTGTTCATTCAAATAATAAATTTTGTCACACAATAAAAAAATAAATGGCTAAATTGTTTTTATGTATCTGCTGATTAGCTAAAACGACGCCACATTAACTTAGATAAAAACTGGCAAATTTTCTAGCAAAAATAGCTTCTAAAACTGGTATCGAATTAAGCCAAAAAGGAGTCTTTTACGTCCCTAAAAATTAAATATTGTGATGTTAGGTTTGGTAATCCCTTTAAGATGTTCTCCCTGAGTAATTTTCCTCCAATTTGGAGCAGCTCGTGGTAAGCCTGGTTGATATTGATTTAGAGGTCCGGATACGAGCCGCGGTCTCTGCTCTGTCATTTATTTTCATTATTTTAAGCAATCCTCTCGCCAGCAAATTTACTTTGGGGATAATCGAATCTCGCCGACTCGCTGCCCTTTGCTGCCCGTGCCCCCACTAACGTCTGATGTCATAGGCGTGTTACCAATAACGCGGGATTTGTAAAGGATCCCAACTCACTTTTATAAATGATAGGGGGTGATGTTTTGTTGTAGAATATTTTGATGTGGTGTAAGATTGATTGTAAACATGAAAAAGATGTTCAATATGTTGAAAAACAAAGAAAAAAATCTCGGAGTCAGGTTTTAAAATTTATATGAGGATGTAAATAAAGTTGCTATATAAGAAATTAACAAGTAATATACAAAAAATCTGATGCGGACACCACACGATTTCCTTCTACGCAACACTAATATGAAGTATAGACTCAATTATAAAATTGCACGTATTTGACGTAATTTGACATAAACATCTATTTTTTTGTTATTTTTTGTCCTAATCCATAGCAAGCTTCATTACAAAAACCAAAAAATATATGTTTTAAATTTACATATCTCGCTTATACAAAGGGCTAATTTAATAATACTTGATGTGCTAGACGTAGAATTTAATTCTCTAAAACTCTTATTTGAAGCATTTATTTCTAAAATCAAAATGAAACCATTTTATTCAAGAAAAACTGTTAACAACTTCAGGTAATATATCACTTCCGGTTAGCCTGTTTTAACCAAAATCTACTATGGTTTTCCAATTGACATAAAAATCTTATATACCAAATTTGAAAAGTTTTGGATTATATTTTTTAATAGTTTTTCATTAAAATCTATTATAAGCTTCAAATAAAGTACCATTTCTGGAAATTATATAATGACCAAAAAGATAAGTGCACAACTAGATGTTATAGAAGTCCTAAATACAAAATTTTCTACGGCTTACCGTTTTTGAGTTATGCGAGATACGTACGTACGTACAGACGTCACGACGAAATTAGTCAGAATGGATTCAGGGATGGTCAAAATGGATATTTCCGTTGAAATCTCAAAACCGAAATTTTTCGCGATTACAATACTTCTTTTACTTCGTACAAGGAAGTAAAAATGGCAGTATGCGGAGTATAATGTATGTTTGGGTCTTAGTCGTGAACATAATGCGTTATTCGGTTGTAATTAAATGCTAAACGTTAAAATAAACCAAATAGTAACTGAAGTGATAGGGCACAGCCAGCTAGAATTAAGGTATAGTATAACTAGTCCATGAAAATTGACGTTTAAATTATTTTTTAAATGTGATTTCTTTTCACATTCAGGTATTAGAATTTTTGCAAGTACCTACCCACTCAAATACTGGACTAGGAAATCCTAGAAATACATTAGCATATTTTTCCCAAAATAGATAGATGACAGAATGATGAAACATTTTAAATGCACCCTTTAAATTTAAAGTAGGTGATGGTATATTGATATTCAAAAATTCATTTGAAAGGTATTTCAAGTAAGTTAAAAATATTAGTGAAAATCAAAATGAAGAATATGAACATAAAAGTAAAGAAATAATAATACCTGTTTATTTCATTTGTTTCATTACCACAATCATTGTATTTACCATATAAAATTAAAATTGTTCTATTTTTACTTCCTTGCACAAAGTAAAGAAAGTATTGCATTCGCGAAAAATTTCGGTTTCCAGATTTCAACGGAAATATCCATTTTGGCCATCCCTGAATCCATTCTGACTAATTTCGTCGTGATGTCTGTACGTACGTACGTACGTATCTCGCATAACTCAAAAACGGTAAGCCGTAGAAAGTTGAAATTTTGTATTTAGGACTTCTATTACATCTTGTTGTGCACCTCCCTTTTTGGTCATTACATAATTTCCAGAAATGGTACTTTATTTAAAGCCTATAAAAGAAAAACTATATTAAAATAAAATTCAAAACTTTTCAAATTTGGTATATAAGACTTTTATATCAATTGGAATAACATAGCAGATTTTGGTTAAAACAGGCTAACCGGAAGTGATATATTACCTGAAGTTGTTAACAGTTTTTCTTGAATAAAATAGTTTCATTTTGATTTTAGAAATAAATACTTCAAATAAGAGTTTTAGAGAATTAAATTCTGCGTCTAGCACATCAAGTATTATTAAATTAGCCCTTTGTATAAGCGAGATATGTAAATTTAAAACTTATATACTTTTTGGTTTTTGTAATGAAGCTTGCTATGGATTAGGGCAAAAAATAAAAAAATAAAAAAATAGTTGTTAATGTCAAATTACGTCAAATACGTCCAATTTTATAATTGAGTCTATACTTCATATTAGTCTTGCGTACAAGGAAGTCGTGTGCTGTCCACATCAGATTTTTTTTTAGTTTGAAACAAGTGAACGAAGGTAAGTTGTCATAAATCGCTAGAAAGCTGAAAAAATTATAATTTTTATCTCGTAACTCGAAATTTTACAGTGATAAAAAATTGTACATAGTCCAATATTTTTTATTCATTTATTCTTCATATTTAAATCCTTTAATTAAATTGTCTTGTGCATGGATAAAAATGCCCAAAAAATATGATGAAATTATTGTTATAACAAATAATTCTAGAAAGGAAATGACCCAATGCATATCCTTATTTGACATTCGTCGATAAAATGTAAAAGTAGAATAGAATCCCATTGGTTAAAAACCCTTAAAAACTTACAACATGTAGCGACTCAAAGCCTTCGAAGCTGAAATGCAAGGAAATTGAAAGGAAACCTCAATAAAGCGAATGATTTACCGGTAAGCGATATTTAAATAGGTAATCAGCTAACCGTAGCAGATTACCCTCCCGGTTCGGATCGGTCCGCTCACGTTCGACTGTCTTCGTGCAGTGGTCTCTCGGGGCGCGGCGTAAGTAAGGGTCACTTTATACGAAATCCGGTGAAATTGAGGCTATCGCAGGGAGATTGGACATTGGTTTGGTAGCCAATCCGTGGCTCGCCGCTTAACCGATACAGAGAAGAGTATAAAACTGTTTTTGACTCGACAGTGGACACTGACCAGACCGCAATACGAGACGTGAACGTGCTTCCGCTACTTGTCGTAAGATAGAGAATGACGGCAAGAATAATTATCAAGCTTAGGGTAATCAACATTGGTTAAATTCATATTTATAATTACCACGGTCACGCTAGAATTGTTGAAAATTAAAAAACAGAAAAATCAGACTTTACACTATCATTTTAAACAGTTATTTATGTCATTTAAAATTAAGTTGCGAAAGTTAAGTTACAGCATTTTTCATTTATACATTTAGTGTGACCTTTTTACCCTGAATATATAACTTGTTTACCGTTTATAATCAGTGCGCATTAGCTGAGTTTTTTTATGTGTTTCATTTACATTTTTCGAGTGAACTGAACGTTACTGACTGCGCACTTTCTTGCACTTATTGTAATCGTCAGTTCTTACTAGTGCATTCTGCCAAATTACTGTAATAGTCTGATATAGCGACTTTTACGTATTTTTTTAGCTGTGAAATTCCGGTAGCATTGTAGTTAGAGTTTTTCTTTACGTTGAAATATTTACGTGACAGCTAGTGAAATTGTTTCGGAGTTCGGACCGGATGTTACAAAAAGTCTTGATTTTAGGGCTTTTGGCAAAACTATGAGTTCTCAGAAGTAAACTTAAATATTACACCTCAAAACAATAAAAATTAATCTATTATTCACGAATCAAGGTCATTTGTTCGAAGAAATAATGCACATCACTTTACAGCAGTAGCTTAGCAACATTTTGTATTAGAAAGAGAATGATTATTTGACCTATGTCTATTTAATTTATGTGATGTGACAGATATACGTAAATAGTGACATTACTTTCTAACACACTATAAATAATAATGACGAATGCCGTAGAATTACAGATACCTAATTATCTACTACACTGCCCTCTGTGCTAATATTTACCCAGTGGCGTTAACGTTTAAATCAAATTATTATTCCTTGGTTTTTGAATTTTGCAAAAACATAAGTGAAGAACATAAATCTTTCAAAAGGACATTATTTAGAAAGAAACATAATATTCAAATAAATTACTCTTATTTTTTCAGTTAAAACGCACGCCTATGCATACGATATGCAATGAAGTTATCTGCAAGTAATATTATATCAGACGGCTCACAAATGACCTTGAATAGTCATCTTTTGTGAATAATAGTTTGGAAGATTCTTGTCGAGAAAAAAATATATAAACGATTACCTGATTTTTATTATGGTAATTGTCATCTGAATACCATTCGTGGTTAAATTTTATCCTGGAAAATTTTTCCGATTGCTTTATTCGAGCCTGTTGCTAATTTATCTCGTGACATTGATCAAAAATCACTCGTTTGACAACTCGTGATTTTTTTGTCAATGCCACTCAATAAATTGCTAGGTAACCACCTCTCGTAACAATCAGAAAAAAAATTCCGGCAGAAATTTACCACTTACGATATTATATATGAGAAATCTGGTGTGGCCAACACAATACCTCCCGCCATTTACAGCCCGAGTCACAAAAAAGATTAAGCTGATCCTTATTCTTGGATTATCGAATTTTACTTTAATTTTGGCAGTTTATTTCTTAAAATATAGTCTAATCCAATCCAAGTAACTACCGTTTTTGATAAAATGAAGATTAAATTTTAAATACCCGGGTAGAATAGAATTCACTAATCCAAAAATGAGGATTAGCTTAAACGTTTTTTCAAATCTTTAATTTTTATTAATCTAAATACATACCTACATATTTACTTATGCTGGAAACTGTATTGATTTCCTGTTCTATTGTTCTATTTACTTTTTTCTTTTTAAAATTTTACTAATATTTATCTGTCAGTTACATACATTTGAATAACTGCGTAACCAAGAAGTTTTGTTGTTTTAAAGCATAGGCTCCGGGATTTAAATTATAGATCATTTTATAAATTTATCCATAAAATATGTACAAAAAGTACTAATGCAAATATGTAGAAAATTTAATAATCTTTAATTTTTATAATAACATTAATCTCGAAAAAATAACATTTAACAGTATTTTTCAAGTAAAGTGCCTTTTCCGCTTATCCGATTTACACCAAAATCTAATGGGCTCTTTCCATAATAGAAAAACATCGAAATAGAAGATTTCAATTTTTTCTGAATGATAGTACTTGAGTTAGAGTGGAGGATCCACACATACGCACAGACATCATCGTGAAAATGTTAAAATTGAATTCTAGAGACCTTAAAACGTGCTCATTTACCAAAATCTCGATATGCGATTTTTAGCACGATCCTTATACCTCCCTTACCAAGGGTAGCGGGCGGTAAAAAGCTATTCAATTTTATCTCGTTTTTAATGATAAAAAGAGAACTTTCTTCAAAAACAAAGCACCTAAAGTTATATATTGCTTCTGTAAAATTTTGTATATTAGTATTAACCCATTTTCAAAATATCGATTCATTTGAACTGTATCATTTTGTACTTAACTTTTAAAGAAATAGATTTGTTTATTTTTTGTGCAATCGAACAAAACAGTGAATCATTATTGCCCTTATGATCATATTTACTATAACAAATATCCATGCGAGGTTTGTTGATAATTTTATATTAACTTCACTCTTACAATCCCATTTTCGTGAAGGACCCCAATAAAGCTTACAGAGCCCTTTAGATAATCGGCCCCAGTTCTGCGGCGTCCAACAGTAACATATTTCCTCGTCAGTGTCAGCCTTGTCCAGTACCTGAAGTTCCGCGTTCCAGGGAATGAAATTAAATTCAGTAGGAGCAGGAATAGGGAGCAGGACTGGAGACGTGTTATTGCCGCACGTTGATTGTAAGTGGTGGTTTTGAGCTGTTAGTTCGGAGTTTGCTCAGTCGACCGCACGTCGCACACTGACAATGACAAAACCAACCAACGAAAGAGCAAGCCCCATGCACTGTTCCAATTCATTTATGTTTTATACCGGTATTCAGTACTTGTTTGGCTAAAACAGTGGAGAAATAGGGGAATAGTTGAATTCAAAACGCTATTCACGAGTTTCTAGTTACACTAATAGAATAAGATTACTACAACACAAATACAGGGAAATTATCAGTAATAATATAACAAGAGACTGAGAATAAATTAAAAAATCTGGGAAATTATTTTCTAATTTATCGAACTGTCGAATTATATTTAGATTATTTGTTGATCCACAAGTTTCAAACAACGGAATCGGGCTGTCGTGCTATTGTAACGCTGTCTACTGTCGTAATTAACTAGCTTCATTCATTTACTAAGCTTAGTTATTAATTCTATTTTGATAACTACAAGAACAATGCAAAATAAATAATTACTAATGGGCTACTTGCGTGCCATTTTTACTTCCTTGTACGAAGTAAAGGAAGTATTGTAATCGCGAAAAATTTCGGTTTTCAAATTTCAAGGGAAATATCCATTTTGACCATCCCTGAATCCATTTTGACTAATTTCGTCGTGACGTCTGTACGTACGTAGGTACGTGCGTACGTGCGTATGTATCCCGCATAACTCAAAAACGGTAAGCCGTAGAAAGTTGAAATTTTGTATTTAGGACTGCTATAACATCTAGTTGTGCACCTCCTTTTTTGGTCATTACATAATTTCTAGAAATGGTACTTTATTTGAAGACTATAATAGATTTTAATGAAAAACTATCTTAAAATATAATCTAACACTTTTCAAATTTGGTATATAAGACTTTTATGTCAATTGGAATAACATAGTGGATTTTGGTTAAAACAGGCTAACCGGAAGTGGCATATTACCTGAAGGTGTTAACAGTTTTTCTTCAATAAAATGGTTTCATTTTGATTTTAGAAATAAATGCTTCAAATAAAATTTTTAGAGAATTAAATTCTGTGTCTAGCACATCAAGTATTATTAAATTAGCCCTTTGTATAAGCGAGATATGTATATTTAAAACTTATATAATTTTTGGTTTTTGTAATGAAGCTTGCTATGGATTAGGACAAAAAATAACAAAAAAATAAAAAATAGATGTTAATGTCAAATTACGTCAAATATGTGCAATTATAGACTTGGGTCTATACTTCATATTGGTCTTGTGTACAAGGAAGTCGTGTGGTGTCCACATCAGATTTTTTTATTGAATATTTTTGAAGAGACGATAAAAACTTGCTTTTTTCACATTTAATGTTATTATAAATATTAAAGAACATTGTATTCTCTATACGATTTGACTGCATTTTATACTTCATATTAAATGGATATGGAGTTATAAAATTATAAAGAAATTAAATTTCAAAAATTAGCTAGCTATGCTTGACACAGCTACTATATTAATAAAATTCTGATTGAAAGATGTCAGTGTCAATTGACATATTCATAATATATTTGTGTTATAATTTTTGCTTGAAATATAGGATATTTTTGCTCGAAACTTTCTGTATGGAATTTGTATAAAATAGATACAACTGTCGAAAGGTAATGTACATACAAGAAATTTAGAATATTTTGCAAGGAACTTTCTGTAAGAATGTTATAGAAAATACATAGGCATTTACGAAAATTCTACCGGTAGATACCGCATCTACTGACTGTGTTCGAAAACACGAGTGGTAAAAAGTTACCGTGTTCGAAAATTGTACAATATCTACCAGATCAATTTACCGGATTCATGAAGAATCTAATCTCAAAAAAAGGGTAGTGATGCAAAGCGAAGCGCGCGCGTTAAAAGTTTGTTAACTATATCAAATTTCTAACCTGTTCCAAATTTTCAATTTTTTTTTTATAGGTTATGGATCTACCCTGTTTACCACTTGCGTTCTTAAAATATCGATTCCGGTAGCTATAACTTGATATACAGTTGTTTGCCCGGTAACAGTTCACCGGTAGAATTTTTGTAAATGCCTCATATAACTGACGGAAGGTAATCAGATTTTTTATTATTAACTGAGTATTGTGATAAATAATCAATTAGAATTCTCTTCTCCCTGTGTATTCGAGAAAGTAGCGATGCGGTAGTTAAAAAGATCTGAGTTACCTGAGTAGAAGAGTATCATACATGAAGATACAGAAAATTTATATTCTAATATCACCCTATATTACTTACATTTTGTTGCAAAAATTTGCAACGGGTACAGCTAGTAAATAATTAAATATAAAGTGTAAACAAATGAAATAATTATTACAATGAGTAAATTAGGTAAAATATAAAGATAATTGGAACAGTGGTAGTAATGTGATATATCTAGTAGTTTTGTGTGCCATAATTCAATTTGATTAGTAGTGATCCGCGGTTTCACATAAAAAACTTATGAAGTCGGTTGTCCAAAACGAACAAGTCAAAAAGTAATTCGGTTAAACGCTTTGTATCAGAAGGCGAGCTGGAATCAAACTCTGTATCCCCATCCCTTGTACTCGTATGTGTTGCGAAGTAAATGTGCAGACATGGCTCTACAACTATTACATTGAAAAATCGATGCTCTTAATTTAATTTATCAATTGTTTACCGGTTCCTGTCCGCCTTTGGTGTTTGTTGCACTCATTCGTTTGGTCCGAGCCCGGTCGAATCCACCCGATTGAAACAACACTAGCAGGTATAAAAAATTGCGAATCGAATACGCCCGCAAGGGTGTAATTTATATCCTCTAATGGGCAAATTGAGCACAGATTTCAAATAGACGTTTCTATTGTTTCGCGGCTCAAATAAATGTATCTGTCTCGAGCACAACGGACTTAGTTAATAACGGCGGAAAGCCAATAGTTAACTAATAACTTCCACTCGCTCTCGATCGGGCTGTTTAGATAAAAGTTCTCGGTCCGTGACCTACATTGCACTGCCACTGCGCCTCATAATTGCTCCTTTAATTAAATATTAGCGCTACACCACTTGCAGTTATTGCCATTATTGTTATTGATAATTCCACTGAACAAAGCAACAGCTACTACAATTAATTGATGAAATGAACCACTGTTTTCAGTTTGCGCACGTACTCAAAAACGAAGAAAACAACAGTGAGTTTATTTTTATAAACATGGAAATTACAAGTTAAGATATTAAACACAAATTTGAAAACTATTGCTGATACATTCATAGTGTAACGTGGAACGCCCGCCGTCGTCGCAGCAATGAGCGAGTATCTATAGCGATGACGCATCGCGCTAGCAGCCGGGCTATGTAAACCTACTTGCGGTTGCCTGAACCTTTTGGCTGGTAGTATAGTCACGGTTTTATCCCCGGTTGCAACTCTGTTGTAACTAAAACCATGACAATGTCTTAAAACCAACTTACAACCAAGCTTAGTACGGTCACGGTTTTAAATCGGTATTAAGATATAACCGAGAAGCAATAAATTTAACTTGGCAACATTGCAAACACGTGTCATAATTTACGTCAAACTGTCAATTGTTGAGTTTTGACGTTAAGATTAGATTGAAGGTTCGTGAATCTTGTGTCAAGTTTATTATATTTTATTAAAATATTATTGTGAAAATAAACTAATATAATATTTTTTTGGGAAAAAAGTATAAATGATTGGGAAAAGAAGTGAAAATTGTTCGACAGAGGAAAAGGAGTTCTTGTTGGAATGTGTAGAAAAATATAAAAATATAATTGAAAGCAATAAAAATTATATGAATATAATAGGTGCGTTCGGTTATTCAGTTCTGTGCACTCATTTTTAATAATTTGCACTGTAAGCGTTCGGTTATTCACTTCTGTGCACTCTGGGTTGCACAGAGCGTGTTCGGTAAATACTACGCTGTGTAGATTGTGCATGCACAGTTCGCCCAAGCTCTGGACGTGTGGCCGGCTGTGCTCGTTCGACTTAGCGCGCAAAGTACTCGTATGCAGCGAGAATTGATTTTTGTCTGAGAATTATGCAAATTTTCACTAATTTTGTAAATATGTAAGCTATTACATTAATTAATATTTACTGGAAACTTTCTTGGTTTTCTAAACACCCTATTAAAATCATTACCTCATTTTTCAAGCCATTTTCTGATGTCCTCAAGTTTTGTTTTCTTCTTATATTTAATATAGTTCGCGAACAAGAATTATTTTATATAATAAAGCCCTGTTTTTTTCACCTCCTGATAAAGTGTCACTTAACTTACCTGCCAGATAAAAGAAAAATATCGCATCATATAATTGACGTGTATATAATTTTGTCAATTTACGCCGTAACAGACACTTTAACTAGAGGTGAAAAACCGGGCCTAAATTTTCAAAAGTATCGGTATACATTCGAAAATGAGTTTTAAAATAATTCATTCTCTGGCAATACTTGGAGACGATTTATTCTTTCACGAAATCTTCTCCTTCTTCCTCTGTGTTCTGCTATTTCTTCTACTTCATTTTCCTCTTCAATTTCATTAAAAAATCCTTCTACAGCTGCCATTTTTATTCTTTGCAACAAGTCTTATACTACCCGTATACCAGTTGTAAGTTTGGTTTTAAGTTTCACAGCGTTGCTATGGTAAATAAAACCAAAGATACTTACAACGCATCTAAAACCGCACCTTACTACGCTTTTTAGTCTGAAACTTACAACCGAGGATAAAACCATGACAATACTACCAGCCATATAGTGTTCATTGTTATTATGCGGTCGAACATTCCAGAGCTTTTCTAGAAGATATTGACAGCTGTATAAAAAGGACGCAGCTATGCTCGGTTATTTAGTTACATTCAGAGACATAGAGATATTCACATAGAGTGAAAAGCCCAGCAGTATCGTAATGAGCGTATGCAGTAAAGTGTCGAGTGGAGTAGATACTCTGGAAATTACTGGTATACTGGGATAGCTGTGGATGTGAATACGCGGTAGTGTTGACGAGTATTGGGAAGCTATAGTGTATGAGGACAGTAACGGCGAGTCTAGAAGTTGTTGGTATATTTTGGATAGCTGTGGAAGTGAATACTTGGTAGTGTCGACGAGTATTGCGAAGCTAGGTATACAAGGACAGTAACAGCGAGTTGGAGTGGATACTCGGCTTTGGTGTTTAAGAATTGTGGCATACGGATAGTTTGTGATACTAAAGCTCTAGAAGTTAGACAGTTAGTTACATGAATAAACAGACAGAGAGGTGAAAGGTGTGACTTCTGTCTGAGCAGTTGAATATATAGAGGCTGTGGAGGTCGGTAGGCGGACAGTTGAACGTGATATAAGTATATAGTGATATAAATATAGAGATACAAATATCGCGTAAACAGTCTACAAGAGTCTGCAACAGATCGGGAGTCTAAGATTGGAACGCGTAGTGAAATAAATAATTAGTAATATCGTGGAAATAAATAGTAGTGTTCATTGGTTAAATAAATCAATAGTGTTAGTGTTATCTAGTTAATTATAGTTTTAGTCTTAATTAGTTTTTAACAATTGTTCAATATTAGTAATAGTCATTTTCATTATAGTTTAATAAACACTTATTTTAATTAATAATAATTGTCTAATATTTACACTTCACCCAAATAAATAAATAAAATAAAAACGTTACAATATTAAGCATTATGACGTTCATACGAGTACGAGTATATGTATAGTCTTAACTTTTTTCACCATCGATCATGCCCTAACTAGATCGTGGCAAAGGTGGCGCACGCCACGGGCGCAAAATTGTTCGGGGCTTAAAATTTTAATCATTTATATGGTTTTAGATAAAATATTTTAAATATATTTTCTAAATTTAGCAAATAATTATCTACAGATAGGCTAGTTGGCAAGGTGTTTATTGTGGAAATAATTGTGACAAGCTGGCGTGAAATTTAATATGTTTACTGGGACCTCCTCCTGGAGAGATACTAATTTTGCACCCTTTAGCGATCCCCGATTTTGCCGCCATCTTGGGTCAAAAGTGCAAAAATGAGTTTTTGGCCATTTTCTTGAAAACAGTGGCCTTTATCAAAATTTTACAAGAATAAAAATTAAAGCTTGTAATTTCCTGTACATAAAAGAATTATGTTGCACAGAATACCGTTTTATGGAATTCTGTAAGGCGTTAATTTATAGACAGATCTATAAGATTATAGAAATTTAAGAGAATGCCTGGAATCCCAGCATTAATATGTACTCGTAAAAATGGAAAATCTGTTAGCTAATTAATTAAATATCAGGAGAGAATGCTAAATTTCCTTGGTGGTTTGTTATTCACTAAAATTTCAATATGTATGTGTTTGCCTGATTCCTATAATTCCCTTACCAATGAGAAACAGAAAGCATACTAAAAAGTTTATTTTAAATTTAGTTCAAATTGTGGCGTAATCACCCATATACAATATCACATATTTGCTTAATTTTTTTGTTTAAAACATGTTTTCCTTTCATTTCTCTAGTTTCTATATTACAATTATCCATTTTGAATAAGATCTGATGTATACGCTTGATGATTATTTCGTTCTCTGTCTTCTAACCCAGTTTGAGAAGAGAAACATCTAATTAATCACCCGGCTTGTTTGCTGTCCTGATTCCAGCCAGTTAATATACGTTTAAGTTTGTAAGTGACGCAAATTGTTATCACCTCAGTATCAGGGACACTGCCACAGACGTACTTCCGCAATAAATGGCAACAGCAACGACGGAACGGTAATATCTACGCACATTTAGAGATGGACATTGAGAACAGACAAAGAAGGGAATGTTTCAGTGGAATATGGGCTAAGCCTGCTTGATTGATGTTGGATATGTGACTACTACTGTTGCGTACAACAAAGATAATTAATGTGATATGGAAACAGACCATGTAGATTTTATGGGATAAATAGAATTAGAATTTCAAAGCTTATGCTGGAAATTTAGATTAAATTATTACATAATTAAATATATTCGTTCTCAACATTCATTTTAGACATCGTAGAAAAATTCATAAAGAGCAAATTGATGTGAATGTGCTTTCTATGAATTGTACGATGGTGTAACAGGTATGCTAACAGTAATTTCATATCCCACCGGTGGCTATCAAAAGTTGTAGCAAGTACGGTAGTGATTTTTATATGCCACCGGTAGGTACCAAAAAGTAATACTACTTACTTAGTACTTGTACATGAAAATTTACTTGATCCGAAAGTAAAACACTAATTTAATTAATGCAAAAACTTATAGTATGTTTCGTAAATACCCGAAAGTCACCAAATTGTGTTTTCTGTTCCGTAAATATTCAATTCCTGAAAAGATTTGATTTATGGAACGCGGTGACCTGAAATTGGTGAGTCTGGTTAGTCACCAAACTCATCGCGCTCAAAGCACGATGACTTCGGTTATTTGCAATTTGCATCAATTTGACAGATGGCATTGGCGCTATTTGAAGGTGATTTGAAGTTTATTGTTTGCTTTGTGAGGTGTGCTATCAAAAATTCGTGATAATGGTAACTATGTTTAAATTATTGAAATAAAAATTGCCAATATATTTTTCTTTTTCTTTTTACAAGAGTAAATACCAATAATTTGAATAGTGTTGGGAAACATGAATGCTTATCTGACGGAACTTGAATATACTCACCACTTTCAGTAACCAACTACTCACCGAAATCACCGATTACGATTAGTCTGATTTATTTACGGAACATAATGATAATTTAGTTCAAAGTAACGCTGCCACCACTAATCGTGTTATCAGAATCCACCGATAGAAGAACCTGAGCAAAAAATTATACAAATCAATCACTCAAAATTGGGGGCGGTGGACTGAGGCGATTGTGTTAATAGAATTTTGTGACAAAACAGATTTTGTTAACGGGATTGTTGTAACAGTCGCTATTTGTAGACAGCCAAATATGCAGTTAATACACTATGCATGTGCAACACAAAACGATGTATAAAATACCAAGATACAACAAAAAATAGAATTATCGGACTAATTCTCTTGTTAAAATTAACAACCATTTTCAGTTGTTAATTTCAATGTAAGTTGCTAAGTTCAAAATCCCAATTCACTATTACGTCAAGTTGCTAAAATTTAACAACTGGTCGTTACGGTCGAGTTGTTAATTTAGCAACTGCGTTTCTCTCGTTGTTAGTATTGAACAATTGTTGGTAAATGGTTTTTTATGAAAATTTTGTGTTAGGAACTTTTGCTGGAAATAGTGGAACGACAGCAAAAGTAAAATATTTATAAACTAATATATACCTACATGCCCAATAATTATATACATTTTTAAACAAGATTTTAGATTTATGCAAAGAAATTTGCGAGATGTTATTAATCAATTCCCGATCCTAATATCGGGAAAAAAATATTTACAGAGATATTCAAATTGAGCAAGTGTCGTTGTCCGATGAAGGGTTTACATTTATTCCAAATTTAAATATTTTAATTCCTAACATTGAATAAATTTTCAGATTCTCTCCCGAAAAGATCTAAATTCAATTTTTTTAAATTGATTTTCATTTATCTTACTCATTTAAATTTAAACAGCCATTTCAACAATGTCAAATTTCTATTATTTTTACTGCTTAAACTCCTAGACAATGGTCACGCGTCATTCCTAATGATAAGACTCTTGAAATTTCGAAATCAATCGCATAGAATTGAATTAACAGGTATACTAAAATGGAGAACTTTACCAGATTCTCCCAACACTTACTTTCAACGCCTAGCTATGGGTCTTATAAAGAGATTACAGGGCAAAATTTCAATTTTTCAAGTCAATCAACCATTTGCAAAATTTCCAACTAGCAGTTATCAGAACTGAAATGTAAAACTAGCTTTGTTATTCAATTAGTCCAAAATTATCATGAAATCTACCATTAGAGAATAATGTTCCGCGGAACATCTTGCATCCCAAATTTTCTTATCTCTTATTAATAAAAACTCAAACGTCAAACGAATCAAAATCTGTCACTTTAGATTGTGAATAGAGTAGAAATATGTACAAATATTGAGAATCGACATGCCTTTTAACTCACTTGTTAATAATTTCACTGCTACTGCTTTATTTAACAACGATTGTTCAGAACGACCGTTTTTAACAATGTCGCTAATTATGTATTTACTGAATACCAATTGAATGACAGTTGTTACAAGAGTTGCGAAAAATTGTTGTTAACTCTCAGTTGTTACCTAACGACTATGTTAACAACTATCTTAGTGAATTAGTCCGTATAATAAACTTACTTCGAATTATAGACTAATTTCTGGTTCTTTTTATTAACTGTACAATTTCCGTTTTTATTATTTTGAAAAACGATATCGTTTGTTACCTAGCATAATAACTGATCTAGCAATGAAATCATATGCTAGCCAGTGCTCGAGTAGAATGTTGACAGTTGATACCTAGCAGTCCGTTCAGTTATCTAGCACTAACATTTGCTAGCTAACGGTAGGGATATTGAACGTACCTATTTAATAAATTTTAAGGGCCAGTTTTACAATCCCCAGTTAGAATTTTAACTGTAAGTTTTGTCGGCTCCGGTGATTCAGTGGTTAGAGCAACGCCTCTTAGTCATAAGTGTGCTTAGGGTTCTGGGTTCGAATCCCACTAAGGCATGGATGTTTGTGGCGAGGTTTGCGGTATGTAAACACACTCTGAATTGGGGTTTAATCCTGTTGAGGGTTTTTAAAAATTAACTATATTGAATCGGATTATTGACAGCAATGATAAATTTGTCATTTGAAAGTTCATTTCGTTTCGATATTGTTTATTTAATTGAGAGTAAAGATTGCAAAATTTGCCCTAAGTATAGTTTGTGTCAAGATAAATGCACATTGACTTTTTCGCCCATCTCATTTGTATTTGCTTAAAAGATTTGCAAGGGTAAACGAATAGAGAGATATTCACATTTTCTTCCAATTAGCAAATTTAAAACAGCACAAATTAGAGGTGGGCGTGGACCGTGATTTTGTCGGGTCACGATGGGTCACGACGTGACCCGCGTGATCGTGAATATAATTTAAATTTTGCGTCGTGATTGGACGTGAGCGTGAGGCACTAAAAAATTATAGTGCGTGATCAGGCGTGATTGAAATTTAATCGGGTGTGAGTACAAGTTTTATTCTATTTTTTATTTAAAAAATTGTCAATTTCCATCTTTTACTTTACATTCTTGTTATTATTTTTATGTCCAAATATGTTATCAACAGTTTTTTTTTTTCATAAAAATAGTGTTATTGTTGTACTCAAAATTGTATACACAATTGCTCCGATTTCACGAAAGATATATAAATCTTTAAGCCCGTTTGACACGATCATAATTTTGTTAACAAATTTGTTACCAAATTTATAATGATATTTGTGATAGAACAGAACAACCTATTTGTCCATAAACATTCGTTTCCAATGAAACCAATCTGTTACCTAACTTATTACCAATTAGTTACCTAATTTGATAACAACTTACGACTGTGTTAAACAGACTTATGCCCATATTCATAAATGCTCGTTAAATTTCAAAACGGCTCGTTAAAATTTTTGACAAAAGGAATCAAACGTGACAAGTCACATTTCGATTTTTCTGTCAGTGTCGATTCTTTTTACTGGATAAAAATTATAACGAACCGTTAAAAATTTTACAAGTGTAATGTACATAGAAACAATTACGTGACACGAACGTGACCTGCCGGCCGTGATCGGGCGTGAGTGCCAAAAGATCGTGAACAAAAAGTTACTCACGCGCCCACCTCTAGCACAAATTACTTATAAAATTCATAATAAAGTTTACAAATATTAAAAATATGTACATAGCAATCCACAATAATGCTGTAAATTTAGTAATTCGCTCCTGGCCGCTCAGGTATCGAAATACCCCAGAAGGAAGGGTAGGGCGAGAAGTCAAAATCAATGTGCATTTATCTTGACACAAACTATGATACAACTTTCGCGACTATTTAAAATGATATTGCAAATTTTGTTTTCGTCGGTCTACCAGATTTTTATTATTCTCAATAATTCTAACTTGACTCTCATATAAAACAAACTTAAACAATCCGACAATATCTATATGTATGTATATGGGATAAGCCTAATTTGAAAATAGTTAAGTCCAAGATTAAAAAAAAAAGTTTCTCGCTTAATATAGAGTGACATCATAATTCCCTTCCTCGATACAAGGAAATTTTATAGAATTTTTAATATGCATATAAAAACGAAGGCTGGCAGTTGATATCTATTAGTAATTCTGGTGTTAAGCTTTATGTCAGATAAAACTTTACTGCCCTTAAAATTTTATCACCATCATGTCGAATATCAAGTTTGATTTTCCACTAAGCAGAATCATTGCAAATTTTCATTGAAGCTAGTTTATTATACCTCTTAAAAGACCAATTCATGTTTTTCTCATCATATCAAATTTAACTTTTTATATTGCATTATAAATTTCAAATATGGAGACGCTAGACGCTAGACGAATAAAATGAGGAGCTTAATAATTCTGTAATGACATGAATTGAGATATTTTTATGAATTATGAATTATTGTGTTATTTATTCATGATACATTTATACTACACCTAATAAATTATATTATGTTGACCTAATTTTCAAGAAAAAGAAAAACGTTTCATTCAATATAATTTCGCTGAATATAATAGCAGAAAAATATAAAACAACCGATTGAAATACTATTTTATGAATCACATAATTCAAAGTTTGTCATAAAACGAGAGTCACACTAGAATTATGAAGAATAAGACCCACGATTTGCAGTTTGTAAAACTTTATTGTAAATAAATCGTATGTTCAGAATAGTTCCCTTCAACAATATTGCCAAAGAAGATATTTGGGCTAAATTGCAGTTTATCCAGAATTCAAGAATTTTATATTAATGGTTATTATATACTTGGTAAACCATTAAAAACAATAAATGCCACTAAAAATTGGGTGCGGAAAGATATATTTATAGAGATTTTGGCATTTTTTCTGAAAAAAACTTAGGTTAGATGAACTACATATATTTCTATGTTTAAGTAGGTACTACGAATAATACTGTTTCAATTAATGTATATTTGCAAAATTATGTCTTATTTTCCTTCTTATCCTACGTTTTATAACATTTTTTATTTATAATTTTGCGTTCATCTGTCAAACTATTGTAAACTAACATGAAGATAGTGGGCCGAGCGATGTCGAATGTGTGTGCCTGGTGTGCGTTAGGTATTGTTTTTGTCAGGATTTTTTAAAAATTTATTAAAAAATACGTGTGCGTTAGGTATTGTGTTTGTCAAGATTTATTAAAAAATATTTTTCCAAAAAAATGTATAAATACCTGTTTCCGCGCTCCAATTTTATGTTTCCTTATTATATTTTAGTTAAAATAAGACATTACAACAAAAAAATTGCTATTTCTTCTATTCTGGATAAACTGCATTCCAGCCGGTATTTGTTTATTAAAAACTTGTCTAAACTTTGTTTGCACGCTTAAGTATTAAAACATTTTTTGAAATCATAATAAATAATTACTGAGTTTACATGCAGTTTTTAAACCGTTTTCAAAACGTTTTTAGTTTTGAAAATGCCATGTATATAGTGTCAAAACAGTTTTCAGTTATCTCAAACCAAAATTAAAATTCATGGGTTAGACTTGAAAACTAGTTTTAAAACTACTCATATACACACTTTAAGTTCAGTTTCGATTTTGCGCATGCATACATAGCATAACGTTTCTGTCGCTTTGTGTTATTTGGTGTTACTAACCTACAAATAAACTGACAGTTGTGTAGTTTTAGTGCGTAATGATATAAAGTAGAAAAAATAATTGAAATAATGGCAAAACGAAGAATTTGAAGTGAAGAGGATCTGTCACTTACACCAGCCAATTGCGCATGCGCCGAAACTATTTTCAAATCAATCAGTAAACCTGTTTTGAAAATTGCATGTAAACATTTTCGCGTAATTTTGAATGAAAACTGAAACCATTTTGAAAACTGCATGTAAACGTTGTAAATATTTCGAAAATACTCTCTTCTGGTTTATTCCATTTAATTAATGGATTAACTAAATTCTAAGGCCGGGTTTTATAAAGCTCAAAAATCTTCACTTAAATTTTAGTTGCCAAGTAAATTTATTTAAGTGGAGATTTGGGTTTTATAAAGCATTTTTATATTTACTCAACAAGTAAATCTACCAAGTAAACTAAGTGGAGAATTTCATGCCATTAAATTAAATTAAAGTAACGGTTTTTATTGATGTACTTTCAAATATTTATAAAACTTGAAAGATTATTATTGGATCAATTTTTAATAACTTTTCGCTTCTTTGCATCACCGTCATTCAAAATTATAATAGGAGATAATTTTAATGTATCTAAATCGACAATATGCAAAATAATACACAGAGTAACGCATTATATAGCTTTATTAAAAGATATGTACATTAAAATGCTGAAAACTGTTGAACAACGGTACAAAATATGTAGAGAGTCTTTTAATATTTGTTGAATTTTTTTCGTATAACAATTTTATCTGTTTTCCCGTTCGAATACCAGTTTGTTGTATAGCATTATATTCTTTGCTTTACACACGTTTCGTTTTTTAATTTAGCATTTACATCATCCGTTTTCTTATTTTTTGCTACATCCAAAACATCACATTTTTCCATATAAATATTTTTTTTGCCCTGTTCCCGTCTTATGCCCATATTTCACACGATTTCACCTTATTTTACTTTCTGTCAAATGCATGTCAATACGTCGAACAATCAAAAACACATAACAAATCCATAAATTCTGTCATAAGAATAATCAAGCAACTCATGTCATTTTCACACAACGCAACGAAAATTATATCTCCACTTACATATCTAATGGGTAGATTTTGTTTATAAAATCCAACATGTATTTACTCAACAAGTAAATTTATTCATCACTTAGTAACGATTCCACTAAATTTTTGTTTATAAAACCGGTCCTAGTAATTTATCTTTCGCAATTTAATCGTTCACAACAAAAAAATTAACGTAGCGGTAGAATTAGTGGCAGTGGTAGTGGCCTGGGTAAAAGATTGAATGCGTTATAGCAAATGTATTCGTTCACATCCAAAAATTAAGAAAATTAGTAGTAGCGCAGTGGCAATGGCAGCGGTAGGAGTTTGCATACTCCAAACTTCTACGTTGCCACTAAGCTACCGCTTTATTTTTTTTGACCGTTTTGACGTTTATTGACATCTGATTTCTGATGTCATCAGATAAAATGAGCAATAGAAAAAGGATCATTTTGTGGTGTGCCTCAGACATTGCACTATATAAACAAACAGAGTTATTAATAAACCAAAACTTTGCACAATTAAAAGTGAACACGTAACTTATCATTTTCGCTTATTTCAAAGGCAATTTGTGCCCACGTATTTTCTTTGTTTTTTAAATAATTTTAAATTCCATTAATATCTTCGCTTATCTCACACAATGTAGTGCTTGTGGATAAGTGTAATTAATAATTCATCATCTATGTCAGTTGCTTTTTGTGCAAAAATAAAATGACAGCTATAACTGTCAACCTTACACCCTAGTAATTTATAATAAAAAATTCCTAGAAACTATAATTTCAATAATTTTTCATTGTGAACGGAAATAATTTTTACTATAAATTTCTTACGCTACCGATGCCACTAATTCTTATACTACCGCTAATATTTTTTATTCTGAATGGGCTTTTAATGTTTAAAATGATAGCGTGCATTTTTTTGCCACGGCCGTGGCCTTCCTGATTTTTTTATTCTCAATAATTCTAGCGCGACCTCCGTACGCGTGCATGAAGTCCTAATGATTGCAGACATCTTACTAGGCTTTTACCAAAATCCCCAATTCTTTAAAAAACTTAGTTAAAATCCACGGAGTCAAATCTGTATTGGGTATATTTTTATTTCCCTTGAGCCCTACAATCTTGCGAACAAGCAGGGCGGACTAGCGAGCAGCAGGAGTTTCCTCCGGTTGACCGTCGTCCGTCAGTGATATTAATGTCCGGTCAGTTTGGACGGACAGCGCAAATCCTTCTCTTTCCTTCCCTATCTGTACCAGGAACAGGGCTGTAGAGACGATGCTATTGCCTTATTCTCTGAAAGACGCACAATATTGCACATGTAATAGAGTTTGAATAATAGTAATGGAGTATGAAATTTCTTTTTCTCAAGGTTAATTTTTAATCCAATCCTTTCACTTACTTCTGTCATTTGTCATCGTTTCCATTTCTTCCAATTTTTTACATCTTTTATTTCCTAGTTCTACTATTATTCTTTTCGAAGTCTTCCGCATCATACACAGAAATCAAAAGAAGAAAATAATGATAGTATAGTAATTTGTGTGAAGGTTATGTTAAGATAAATCAGAGCGCTACTTATACTGTTTTTACCTCCCGCTACCCATGGTAAGGGAGGTATAGGGATCGTGCTAAAAATCGCATATCGACATTTTGGTAAATGACCACGTTTTAAAGTCCTTAGAATTCAATTTTAACATTTTCACGATGATGTGTGTGTATGTGTGAGGATCCTCCACTCTAGCTTAAATACTATCAATCAGAAAATTTTGAAACCTTGTTTTCTATCTTATTCTAAGGAAGAAGCCATTAGAATTTGTTGTAAATCGAATAACTGGAAATGGTACTTTACTTGAAGCTCACAAAGTTTTTTTTTAGAGAAATACATTTAAATGTTACTTTTTCGAGATTTGTGTTATTATAAAAATTAAATATACTTAACTAAATTTTCTAAAGGTTTGCATTAATACTTTTTTCTACAGTCTATATACAAAGTAGCCATTTGCGCTCTCTTTTGTCAACGCATAATGTCACTTTTTTTTTTTTTTTTAAAAAAAAAAAACCTCTCAACAGGATTAAATCCCAATTACAGAGAGGTTTACAAATACAAACATCCATGCCTTAGTGGGATTCGAACCCAGGACCCCTAGCATACTCATGACTGAGAGCCGTTGCTCTAACCATTGAGCCACCGGAGCCTAGAGCGACAAAGTAGAAAAAACGCTCGCTCCTCAAATTTCTAACTATACAATGTTGAGAAATGTTACTTGGCTACATTCTTAATGGAAACGTTTAGTCAGGAATTAATGACACTGTAGTTACACATTACCCACTTAACAAGTCAATCTAACATATAACTGCTCTGTCGGTATGTTACATAACCAAACAAAATGCAGCACTGCTGTGAAAATAAAATAGGGCATTCATTTACAAAAACGAAAGTATAAAATGCTTAGATTAGATTGAAGCAATAGCTCAAGAAGAATGGAAAATACCGATAAGTGAAAATAAATAAAAAATAAATTTTTGTTATGGTGGAGGACCCCATTGTGGCGACTGAAGAAAAAATCTTGTGTGTGTTTCGAGCGCAAATGGACATTGTCGATTTCGAGAGAATGCCTCGCTCCTGCGTCGCGCGGCAACAACCTCTCAATCGACAATGTCCCATTTTGCGCTCTTAATACACAAATAGCTATTTCTATATATTTTATGGATAAATTTATAAAATTATCTATAATTTAAATCCCGGAGCTATGCTTTAAACAAACACAACTCCTTGGCTACACAGTACAAATCTCAAATTTATGTAACTGACTGATAAATGTCACTGTTAAAGAACTAATTTCAAATTAATAATATTAACGTTTTAAAAAGGAAATAGGAAATAGAACCGCAGTTATACGGAATGGAACTTAATACAGTTTCCAGCATAATAAAAATGTAAGTTTCTATATTTAAATTAACAAAAATTAAATGGCGGGAGATGTTGAGGTGGCCACATCAGATTTTTTTCATTTTAGTTAGTGTCCACAATTTGAAAACCACTGGTCGAAAAAAATGAATTTTACGCTCCATAAATAGTCTAGTTAAATAAAAATTGTTTGTTAATTTAAGCGACCTCGTAGCCATTATAGTTCTCGAGATAATGGATAAAATAAAATGAACAGCCTGTATAATTTATAGTCGAATTATTGGTTTTTGATTTTATAATCCCTCTTTTCCCATAATCAGTGATACGTTCCTTAATCCTGTTTATATACGAGTATCTAAAGTCGTACAACCTGCAAAATCCCTAATGAAAACGTCAGAAGTAAAAACAGCGTAAAGCATAGGGGTGAAGTTGCTAATGAAGGGTTTCAAACCCGGACCAGAGGGTCGATTACCTCAGAGGGTGCTTACTCCCCTTTGTGGTTTTGAATTACCTGTATTGTAGTCGTGACTCGGATCGGCTTAGATTTGATAAGCTATTTGTTTGCGTATAGGTAAACTAGTATGTTGAGTTTAGCAGTAAACATGGCATTTACAACAGGAATCAATTAACAGAAAAAAGTATGAGACAATTTTTGTAGACAATTTTATTTACTTTATTTTCAATAACTTCATATTTTGCTCTAAAGTTAATCCAAACCGAGATATTAACGAAAATCAATAAAAATGTCTTTTCCTACAACCGTGCGTGAAAAGTACTTTTCACGCACTCATTACAGTGTGTCACTTTTCAAGCACTAGTGCTTGAAAAGTAAATAAGCGTTGCTAGGCGACATTAATATTCGGTTAATTTACCTGTCAAGTATATAATTAGGTAGTAAATAATAATGAAAGTAATAAAATTTATTAATAAATATGAATATACTCTGTAAATGAAACAAATCTAATATTTTTTTAACAGATTGAGTACTAATTTAATTTTTAAGAACTTTAACATTTTTTTGACATGTATCCTAACCTAACCGAATTTTTAATATTAATATTAAATGTACAATTTGTACGTTATAAAAGACTAATCATTGTCTGTCTGATATTCTTCCAAGTGTTTAAGTTACATTTTGTACAGTGTTATAAGAGAGAGTACTAACAATATTTGAAGCTGCTGGATGCCTGTACACTCAGTATTATGAGAAACATCAATGCCATTTCGGTTGTAAGGAAAATGTTGTATGCAACACGTGTGTAAAATAGTATTTTTTGTCTCGTGCTACAAACATCGCACTTGACCAAATAAGTACTACTTTATACACTTGTTACATAAATAATTATTTTTCATGCGGGTTTTTCAATTTGGCAGCAAAATCCGGGGTCGCTAGAGGATGCAAATTTTGTATGTTTTTTTGAAGGTCCAAATTAAGAGAATAAAATTTATTCCAGCTTGCCACCATTTATTTCCACAATAGCATTTTTTAAACGCTCTGTCGACTGGCCTATATACAGTGTGTCCATTTAATCTGTTCCCACATGAAATTTTAAGAATAGGCAAACCAATACATTTCATAAGCCACTTGGTAAATATTAGAAATTTAAATCAAATAACCAGAGTAGGTGTAAGAGCATAATAAAATTTAAAAACCAAGTCACTTACGAAATGTTACATGTATTGCCTATTCGTGAATTCTCAGGCGGGAACAGCTAAAATGGACAGCCTATATTCGATAAAAATAAAATGCCCTGTTTCGGAGATAATTAAAGTTAAAGTTAAATAAATTTTTCGGTCATATTATTTTAGTGTGCAGTTGTAGTGACAAATAGAAGATTTTATTTATTCATTTCTATAATAATTAAGGAATTGCTATTAGAAATGATTATTTTATCCCAGTTTTTCATACATCATACTGTTTTTTTCCTTTTTTTCTTTCCCTTTGGCGACGTTAATATGTAATCTAACATGACCTAAATTTAAGGAAACATATATTTTGATAATGCGACACTCCCCTTCGGAAAAAGCTAGGCGTCATCCGTCGCACCGTTGTCACACATTTCACGAAAATATAACAAATGTGGCATACATAAAAAATGAACCTTCTTCTCTAACCCTGGACCAATCTTACGGGTTTATTTCGATTTACAACTTTATTCAGACACCAGAGAGAAATTACAATATACAATACCAGTGGCGTACCTAGGGTGGGGCAAACAGGGCAGGTGCCCTGGGCGCCAGAACCAAGGGGGCGCCGTTTGGAGCCCTTGGCATCCGTATGTAACTTGGGTACCAAAATTTGACGTGTTAAAACTGTTGATTACTGTGCGTATTTACGTTTTTCGGAACTGTTGAAGCTCTCTATCTGTTTTTTCATCGTCTACTCAACGCTGAGAAATACTCAAAAACGCTGTGCCCATAGTTATTAAATCTGAGTCTAAAACAATATGGAGTGCAAAAGTGGAAGCTGTGAAGCCTATAAACAACTACCTTGACAGCATACTCCAAGTTCTCGAAACTATAATGGATGATGCAAATGAAACGAGTGAAACAAGAAGTGATGCTATGCAATTGTACAACCGTATTTTTGACACTCGATTTTCTGACTCTACTTGGATTTTGGACGAGAGTACTCATTCCTATTGATAAAGTTCAGAAAAGACTACAAGTTATAAATATGAACTTTCATGATGCCGCCTTAGATTTGAAAGGTTTAAGAGATTATTTTCGCAGTGAAAGAGAAACTTTGGTGACTGAAGCTCTGTCAAAACTGGGATGTTGAAACCGAAAAACGCCAACGGTGAAAAATCTTCGAATACCATGCAAATAATGTTGACTATTGCAGTTTTCATCGCTAGCTGTGAAAGATCTTTCAACAAATTAAAACTGATCTTAAATTATCTGAGAGTCTCCATGGGTCAAGATCGATTAAGTGATCTTGCTTTGATGAGCATTGAAAGAGAAGAAACTGAAAAGATCGATTTCGAGCACGTTATTAATTCCATTTTTTGATCGTAATAACCCCCGGAATATATGGTATAAGTTTGTCGGTCGAGTCGCGGAACACCCGTATATTGATAGTTATTTTATTATTGTCCTGATTCATTCATGGTTGAAGTTATTTCATGGATATTGTTAAGTAATTTCAACAACAATACAAATGCTACATCTTGCTACACTAAAGCAAGAAAAAAGTAATATTGATTTTACATTGTTGACAGGGGGCGCAATTACGACCCTTGCCCTGGGCACCATTTCACTTAGGTACGCCACTGTACAATACAATCTGCACAAGACAGAAAGTAGAGAACTCTCTTTTTTCGAACAATAAAAACATCATTTCGATTATGATAATAATTGTTTATAGTATTTTCAATATGTTTACTGTTAAATAAAATTAATATAGGTTCTATTTAAAATTTTAATTAACAAAATATATCAAAGTCTTATTACCCATTTGTAGGTGGTGGGTGAGCCAATCGCCAACAAAATTCAAAAACAATGTACTTATTCACAATTGAAATCAAAAGGACACATTAAATAAAATGCAATAAACATTTCTTTTACAAGTTTTTATTTTACAAGCTTTTTTTCTGGCGAATTGTAACAATATCTTTTACTTTTATAAAAGCCTACTCCGAGTTAGGAAATTTTTTGGACACACTGTATTATATTCATATTGTCATTTTACCTTCCGTCATACCTTTAGGTAAGAAAGGTATTGTTTTTGGTCAAAAAATTCGATGGTGAGTTTTTAATGCATGAACACGTTTTAGGGTCTCTAGAATTTTACTATTTTTGCGATGATGTCTGTATGTCTGCGTGTATATGTGTAGTACAATTAAAAAAATTATAATTCTTTCGTATTTCTCTTCGTTACATCCATATGAAGAGCTGATTAGATTTTGGTTATAATAGGTCAACCGGAAGTACCCTCATTTGAAGATTTTATCAGTTTTTCTTGAAAAAACGCTGTTAAATATCATTTTTTCACATTTAATGTTATTATAAATATTAAAGAATATTTTATTCTCTATACGATTTAATTACATTTTATACTTCATATGCAAGGGATATAGAGTTAAAAAAATATAAAGAAATTAAATTTTAGCTAGCTATGATATAACCATGGAAACTGCTACTATATTAAGAAAATGCTGATGGACAAATGTCAGTGTCTAGTGCATTATAATTTTACTGGAAATATAGAATCTCTTTGGTACATGAATCTTTCTGTATGGAATTTGTATAAAATACATAGAACTGACAGAAGGTAATGTACTTGAAATATGGAATCTTGTACAAGAAACTTTGTGTAAATTTGTACAAAATATATGGAACTGACGGAAGAGAAAAGAGATATTGGATAAATTTTTGTATAGCACACGTGAATTATCTGCAATTATAACTTTATAATACATGCGTATCATATACCCTTTTAAATGTTTTAAAAATATGTATATTTATTTTTATTTGACATTTCAAAATTATATTTATAAATAAATAGTGGAGGGTAGATTACGCACATTTGATTCTAAACACCCCAATTCTGTAACAAAGTTATTAACTCGCAGCAAATAACCAATAATTGGTTTAAAAATACCACAAACTAATAATTATTATTTAATAGGCGAACCGTTGATTGGTCTGAGCCGTCAAGAAACTTGGGGATCTTCGAAGGCAGCGCTTCTAAAGGATTGCTGAGCTCCAGATAAATTTTCTACGGCGTAGACGACCATCGATAGGTAGGAAACTTATTTTTTTTTATAAAATATTTTGTTCTCTCAATCTTGAGAACTTATATAGTCAAACGAATGTTACTATAATATATGTTTAAATATTATCTTGTATTCAAATTCAATTTTGAGTACTACATTGAAAGAAACATAACTTTCATGGATGTCTGTATAATATTCAAACGATTTAAAATTGAAATATGGACTATTTATTAATAAAATCAATATCTTTCAGGAATCGGACAACAAGAAGACTAGATTAATATACTAGATTTTAAGTTAGTTTTAAGTTCTTTTAAATGTATTTTCAGGTCTTAATTAAACTTTGGCTCATCGCGCCGTTGAGCAAACACGCGTTTTCTTTAAAAATGAAAATAAATTGATTAATTTGAAGTGCATTCCTTGGCGATTCATCATAAAATCGTGCGTCTACGTTTGCCACCGTGGTACGCGTACTGCGCGGGTTGTCCAGACGACACCTAGGGAGAGTGAATGTGAAAAGAAAAATATATGTATCGGGGCATGAATGATGCGAATGGATGAGAGAATCAGTGAGAGGGTCAGGAAGGTGGGAGAGATTCGAAACTTGATGTGGGTTCGGGTTTCCTTATTTAACATCACGGTTAGTGGGATGGGTAGGCAGGGTTCGTGCGCGATTTTCCATAATTGAGTGGACTGATATGGTTAGCCGTGCTATGTGAAACCAGTTGTTTATTCTGGGGGATCGCTTCGCACTTGTGCGAATGTTTCTAGGGACAGTTTAACTCTTTTGTAAAATTGCTTGCTGACCATCGTATTGGTCTACGCTCTAGATTGCTAGACTCGAATGAGAAAAGATTAAACAAACCTGAATGCTATCACAGGAAACTCTCTTATGGCGTCTATGTGCTCTCCTCATCCGGAGGCAACGTATGTTATCATCATTTAATGTTAATGGCAACGAATAATTAAAGACAAAGTAAAGTTTTTGTTTGATTTAACTTTGTTTGAGCACACGGGTTGATCGCGTTCGGGATAGGTATCGCGTATAAGACCGGGCGATGTCTTCGGGAGTAGCTCTTCTTCGGCATCCAAGCCGAGAAGATTATATGTAACTGTCTTTCTTGTCCTTAGGGAGCTCGCGTTGGCAGGCCGTACATGCTTTGCATCGTGTGGGGTCGGCTTAACCCCCTCGTAAACTACATGTGAGAACCACCCCGGTGTTCTCACTTTCTGTCTTAGCTCGTATATCTCTCTCTCAAACTTCGCGTTTAGCTTAGCATAGTCTAGATATAAGATAGCTTGCGTAGACTTAAGATAGCTTAGATGTAAGATAGACAATGGTTGTTTTTGCTTTTTGAGAGAGAGAAAAAAATTAACGTAACTTCACACTTTTAGATTTGCTATTCATTGAACGAGAAATTAACGTAAGATAGGCTTAGATTTGCTATTCTTTGAACGAGATATTAACGTAAGATAGGCTATTTTGCGCACTTCACCAACTTAATATAGGGGGGGGGGGTTCTACAATAGCTTAAGTTTGATTATAAAATATTGTACACGAAATTTTATTTATTTAATAAATGGTATATATGTGGAGCGTGGGTTTGGCATTTGAGGGCGGTTGCTTCCTATATATACAATATTAAATAAATAATTTAGTTTTAAGGTAGTTCTAAGTTGGAAGAACTCCCTACTGCCCTGTCACTGTCGTCGAGATTGCAATGCCAATTGGTGACGCAGACCATGGCTTCCTTTTCATAAAAACCTGTTTAAAATGTATGTACACAATAAAACAATCTTTTAATTTATGTTCAGTTTAATTTAAAACCCGTCACAATTAGTCGTACAGTAGGTAGTTTTAGTAAAAATTGTATTTATTGTTAAGGATTTAGACGCGGTCAGGGTAAAGTTAGATTTTAAGAATTTATTGTAAACGAAGCCTTGTATTCATAAATATTATATATTTTGGTAAGTGGGAGGTTGGGTTGTAACAACAAAAAAATATATAATATAATTTATGTAAAGGTTTGCAAACGGTCTTAAACTGAATAAGAAATCTTGTACTTTAACAATGGGAACAAGAAATCTTATTTAGGGACCCCAAAATTTAGTTTGTTAAATAGTCTATAAGAATTGTAAACGGAATTCTATTTAATATATTATATATTGGGTAGTAGATACCCTAAAAATATATAAGTGGAGTTTTGAATCAGTTATGAAACTAAAATGTTTGTTATCAATTGAAATTATTATGGTTATACAATTTGTTTTTAATTATTTTGCATCTTTATTCTATAAATAAAAGTTTTATCTTCAGATAAACTTTATTTACAGAATAAAGAAACAAAATAATTAATAACAAATAAATATAACGATGATAATGGTAATTTTATTTGATAACAAACGTTTTAATTTTATAATTAAACCATGTTTGACACTGTCATAGATTGTTATTAGATTTGTTAACAAATTTAGTAACACTTATAAACAGAATGAACACAAGAGAAACACAAATAAAACTTAAAAGACATTTTTCTTTAAAAATTCTGTTGATAATTATTTCTTACTAAATTTGTTATCAAATTTAATAACAATTTTTTAACATGCCAAGCAGGATTTAGTTGTAAAATGTTAGTTACCATTAAAATTATCATTATTTTAGTTGTATTTTTCTATTAGTCATTTTGCATCTTTATTTTGTAATAAAATAATACTTTTATTTGGTTACAAATTTAGTATGAAGAACACAAATATTTGTTAATAAATCTAATATATGTATATATTTTTATAAAAACTCGTATTTTTATGTTATTTAAAGTAATGGGCACCCAATTTGAAAAATTCGTAAAGGGTATACCCTTTTGTGCATTGATACTATACTTAAATATTGTAACAAAATGTTAATGTATACATTTTAAATATATTTGTAATTATATATTGCTAATAAACTGTAAAATTGATTTAAAAATGACTTATTTTCTAATCGTTAGTTTTAATTTTTATAGTACATACCTCAAACACGCGTAAATATATAGTTTCTAAGAGTCGTGATCGTATTACGTACATAGTTCTTAAAACAGCTGTCATGGGGCAGCACCTGTCAGAAAAAGGAGGGCCATAATTTATTTAGAAATCGTGCATAGATGCTACTTTTAATATGAGGCGTATATCTACTGGGAATTTGAACTCAGTAAATCGTGCATGGATGCTTCTTTCGCTATACCTATAGATAATTTTAATCTAGTAAAAAAGAAGCATCCATGCACCAATTTTTCTAAAAAAATCGTGTATAGATTCTTTTGATATACCTATTGGGAATTTTAATCCAGTAAAAAAAGAAGCATCCATGCACCATTTTTTTCAAAAAAATCGTACATAGATGCTACTTTCGATATACCTATTGGAAATTTTAATCCATTAAAAAAGAAGCATCCATGCACCATTTTTTCTAAAAAAAATCGTGCATAGATGCTTCTTTTCATATATTTTCTGGTTGCCTTTTTAGGCGCAAATATATATGATGAGCATCTTTTAGAAAAAGTGTACACATCGTTTTTTTTACTTTTCAACGTTTATCGACAGCTGCTGCACCCTTGTGGCCGTTTTAAAAACTACACACCTGTAAAGGGTAAGAAATAGACGAATTATATTTTAATTTATATTTTATTCTATAAAATATTGTACATTAAGGATAATTGCATGAAAAACAACAATGTAAAATACGAATAAACAATACAAGTAAAATTTATATAAACTATTATTTAAACATCCCTGCTCCTAATTTTTCAGGACAAGGATAAGTATACATATTTATAAAATACAAAGAATAATAATAATAATAATAATAATAATAATAATAATAATAATAAATGCAATTTAAGCTTATGAACATAATAAAGGCAACAATGTATTACAAATAAACAATAAATATTACTTAAACTAATACAATTTTTTAGCTAACCCCTTATTTCAGGGGAACATACTATAACAAAAAGGGAAGTATGTATTTATTTAACATTTACATATTATACCAAAATTCTGGGGTAACTGGTAAGGGGTGTTTACATGAATATTTAATTATTTCCTGTACTATAAAAGATAAAAATTTAAATCTTTATATCTATGTTACTAGCTAACAATGAATTCATAAAAAATATAACCAAATTCTGGGGTAACCGGTAAGGGGTGTTTACATGAAAAAATTTCAGATATATTTAATTATTTCCTGTACTATAAAAGATAAAAATTTAAAACTTTTCAATCTATGTTATTTAGCTAAAAATTAAATTATGGTTGTATTATTTGTTATTAATTATTTTGCGTCATTATAAAGTTTATCTTCTGATAAACATTATTTACAGAATAAAGATACAAAATAGTTAATAACAAATATATATAACCATAATAATGCTAATTTTATTTGGTAACAAACGTTTTAGTTTTATAACTCAAAATTCTGTTCATAATAATTTCTTACTAAGTTTGTTTGTCAAGTTTGATAACAATTTTTTAACGTGCCAAACAGGATTTAATTGTAAAATTAAAATGTTAGTTTCCAAGTAAAATTAGCATTACCTAATTTGATTGTATTTTTCTATTACTAATTTTGTATCTTTATATTGTAATAAAAGATTATTTGATAAATTCCTCTTTAGTACGAAGTAATGCAAAAATATTAATAAAATTTATGTTCAAAATAATGATAATTTTACTTGGAAACTAACATTTCAATTTTACAAGTAAATCCTGTTTGGCACGTTAAAATTTTTTTATCAAACTTGACAACAAACATAGTAAGAAATAAGTATTAAATATATAAGTATTTAAAATATATACATTAACATTTTATTACACTTTTACAATATTTAATATATCTTCTTCTACTGGCTTTGGGGTCCTTGAAGTTCACATCTTGACGACCTGCACAAAAAATATATAAAAATTAGATTATTAAACATATACAAAAACAAAATAAGAGGGTAAACCAAAAGGAATGGTAAGTAAAAAAAATTAAAATTTAATTCTTGGTTAAATTTTAATTGGAGAATTAAAATTTAATTTTTAGTTAATTTTTATTGGAGAATAATATTTTAATTCTAGTTGAATTAAAATTTAACAAAGAATTAATTTTCATTGAGTAATTAAAATTTAACCAAGAATTAAAGTTTTTATTGGAGAATTAAATATTAATTCCTTATTAAATTTTATTAGTTTAATGCCCGATTTTATTTCTGAACTTCAGTTATGTTTGTTAACGGATTTCGGATATTAGCGGTAGGTAAGGATCATTATTTTTATAGTAATTACTTTAAAAAAATGAAAATTAAACAAATTATGTAGAAATGTCTCGATAACAAACTCTAGTAGGCGTGGCTTGTGCTGATATTAAGTATATTTAGTAAAATCGCCTTTCGGCTCGGTATGTAATAGAGGGTTGCCTTTTATATTTCGGGATTGGGAAACCCTAGTGTTGCAATCTGGCAACTGACTAAAGTTTGACATTTTTGAGGTTATACGTACTCAGAATGTTTTGACATACGAGCGCTATTTGTGTTGTTTACAGTAACTTAAAAGATTCATCTCGGCCAAAAAATGGAATTAAATCGTGAACATTTTCGTGCGATTATTTTTTACAACTTTCGACGTGGATTAAGTCAACAACAGCGCATCGATGAACTTAACTCAATTTTTGTCGATGAAGCTCCATCAAGGTCCAGTGTTTATCGATGGTATGATGAATTCAACCGAGGTCGTAGTTCACTCCAAGACGAATTTCGTGAAGGTCGTCCAAAATCAGTTGTTGTTCCGGAAACCATTGATGCTGTGCGCGAACTGATATTGCAATATCGTCATGTGACCTATCGTGAGATTGAGGCAACCTTAGGCATTAGTGGGACCAGCATACATTCAATATTGCATGAACATTTGACTGTCAAAAAAATTTGTTCGCGTTGGATCCCACACAATTTGTCAATCGCTCAAAAAAGCCTCGTGTCGATTGGTCGAAAGAAATGCTCAAAAAATACGATCGCGGTGCTTCGAAACACGTCTATGACATCGTGACAGGTGATGAATCGTGGATTTACGCGTATGAGCCCGAAAGTAAACAGCAGTCGACTGTATGGGTGTTTCAAGATGAGCCAAATCCCACAAAAGTTGTTCGCGCACGAAGCACTTCCAAGCAAATGGTCGCCTGTTTTTTCGGAAAAACTGGACATGTCGCAACCGTACCACTAGAACAACGCAGAACAGTCAATTCTGAGTAATACACAACCATTTGTTTGCCAGTTGTCTTCCAAGAAATCAGGAAAACCAACCGCCGAAGACGGATCACTCTTCACCACGACAATGCGAGCTCTCACACATCGGCTCAAACAACTACATTTTTGAGCACTCAAAACATCGATTTGATGAGTCATCCGCCGTATAGTCCTGACTTGGCACCGAATGACTTCTTTTTATTCCCGTACGTAAAAAATAAAATGAGAGGTCAACGTTTTTCGACACCTGAAGAAGCGGTTGATGCGTTCAGAATGCATGTTTTGGAGATACCTCAATCAGAGTGGCAAAAGTGCTTTGACAATTGGTTCAAACGCACGCAAAAGTGTATAGATCTTAATGGGGAATATTTTGAAAAACAATAAAGCTATTTTCGATGATTAATATTTGTTTTTGTTCTCTAATCCCGAAATATAAAAGGGTACCCTATATAAACGTGACTGGATTCCTTATTGAAGGATTATATTTCACCAATTAATATTTCACTTTTTGGAACAAAAATTCATTTCACTTTTGTGATACTTATTCCGAGTGAATCTGTTTTGGAAGTAAATCTGCATGCGTTTAAACAAACAATATTAAAAACACCTTCATTGCTTTGCGTTTGAAATCAAAGGCCAGAACATCACAAGTGTAATATTTCAAAGCCTGAATAATATACTCCATTATCCAAATCTGGATTCAGCGTTTCGGCGTTTCGGACGCCGACGCGAACGCCCTTCATTCTATCTCACCCGCAGCAAAGCAAAGCAACGCAAAGCCAGATTAAAACTCTGCCTTTTTCCCTTTTATTACCTCCCATACAAACACTCAAGCGTTTTTACATTTACTCCCATTATTGTTATCGTTATTATCATTAATAGCCAGAAAGAAATTAATTTCATTACGAGTACTTTCGCAGAAATTATTTCGAGGAAAAATAAAAGTGATACAGAGGGAGCTTTATCCCAAATTATGATAGGTATGCATTTCTACAAAGACGGTTTGATTATGAATGGTTATACAGGATGTTATTTAAGTAAGTAAGCATACAACGCATAACCTATGATAAAACTAACCTCATAAATAGTAAATTTGACAATATTTTTTGTTTTACTTCATGCTATAAGAACTTAGAGCCCCTTAAAACTAACCAATTACCCAGGGCTGGACTGGGAACATGTTTAGTACCGCGAAATCCGGATGGGGTCGGGCCAGGCCAGTCATTTGAACCGATTCTTTAAAAATAATTTTAATCATTATAATATTTTGTTTCATAATTTACTTTTTAACTCCCGGTACCCATGGTAAGGGCGGTACAGGGATCGTGCTAAAAATCGCATTATCGAGATTTTGGTAAATGACCACGTTTTAAGGCCTTTAGAATTCAATTTTAACATTTTCACGATGTATGTCTGTGTGTTTGTGTATGGATCCTCCACTCTAACTCAAATACTATCCTTCAGAAAATTTTGAGACCTTGTATTGCTATCTTATTTTAATATGAAAAGAAGCCATTATATTTTGGTGTAAATCAGTTAACCGGAAATGACACTTTATTTGAAGCTCAAAATAGATTTTCTTTGGAAAATACTTTTAAATGTTATTTTTTCGCAATTTATATTATGAAAATTAAAGATTATTGTTTTTTCTATAGGTATGCATTAATACTTTTTATAAATATTTTATGAATAAATTTATAAAATAATATATATAATTTAAATCCCGGAGCTTACGATTAAAACAAAACTCCTTCGTTACATAGTTCAGATCTCCAATATACGTAACTGTGAGATAACTGTCACTGTCATACTACTAATCATTTCAAATTAATAGTGGTAACGTTTTGAAAAGAAAATAGTAAAATTAACATTAGTTATATGGAAAAGAACTAAATATAGTTTCCAACATAAGTAAATATGTAAGTACCTATGTATTTAAATTAATAAAAATTAAATGGCGAGAGGTATTGTGTTGGCCACTTCAGATTTTTTTCTTTCAAAACATCTATGCATTTTTGATATTCTTTAATATATCTTTTTCACATAACATAATCATGAATCCTTCTAATTTATTTTGACAGAAGCAATTTCAAAATCTGTTTAAAATGTAGGTACTTTAATTTTGAAAATGATCGTTCGCAGGATACTTGGGTTGATAACAACGTGGCAATAAATTTGTGGATTAAAATTAAAATTTTAATATGCTAAGGTATGTAATAGTTATTTATGCAACAAGAGTGTAAACACAAGCTTTATGTCATGAGGTCAAGTATTTCGTGACGAAGCTTGCCGAATCACGAAAATTATTGACCGAATATCATCCGTATTTATATTTTTGTCATTTTGTATTGATTAAATCAATTATTATATGAAAAGGTCTTAGGTATGTTATTATTTATAATTTGATAAAAGTTATTTGGACCTAAATAAAATACATCCTTATATAAATGATCATTTCATGTGTACGATGTCGGTAATACAAGAAAAAAGTATGTATTGCGAATTTAACAATTGGTTGTCAAAGAGAAAAATAGCTATAATAATTCTTTCAAAATCAAAAATGTATGTAATTTTTGTATCGATTTATTTATTTTTTCAACTTTAAATATTTATAATTTATTTTTTAAGTTTGTCAGGCCACGAGCCGTTACGGGCCACCGGGAAATTCCCGGTATCCCGCCGGGCCAGTCCAGCCCTGCAATTACCCCGTAGTTAAAATTTTTGTAACAAACTGGATACGTTTTCACTTCCTTGTACGAAGTAAAGGAAGTATTGTAATCGCGAAAAATTTCGGTTTTCAGATTTCAACGGAAATATCCATTTTAACCATCCCTGAATCCAGTTTGACTAATTTTGTCGTGACGTCTGTACGTACGTACGTATCTCACATAACTCAAAAATCTGATGTGGACACCACACGACTTCCTTGTACGCAAGATCAATATGAAGTATAGACCCAATTATAAAATTGCACGTATTTGACATTAACATCTATTTTTTTTATTATTTTGTCATTTTTGTCCTAATCCATAGCAAGCTTCATTACAAAAACCATAAAGTATATATGTTTTAAATATACATATTTCGCTTTTACAAAGGGCTAATTTAATAATACTTGATGTGGCAGACGCAGAATTTAATTCTCTAAAACTCTTATTTAAAGCATTTATTACTAAAATCAAAATAAAACCATTTTAGTCAAGAAAAACTGTTAACAACTTCAGGTAATATAATCACTTCCGGTTAACCTGTTTTATCCAAAATCTACTATGTTATTTTAATTGACATTAAAGTCTTATATACTAAATTTTAAAAGTTTTGGATTATATTTTAAAATAGTTTTTCATCAAAATCTATTACAGGCTTCAAATAAAGTACCATTTCTGAAAATTATGCAATGACCAAAAAGGGAGGTACACAACTAGATGTTAAGTAGTCCTAAATACAAAATTTCAACTTTCTACGGCTTACCGTTTTTGAATTATGCGAGATACGTACGCACGTACGTATGTAGGTACGTACGTACGTACAGACGTCACGACGAAATTAGTCAAAATGGATTCAGGGATGGTCAAAATGGATATTTCCGTTGAAATCTGAAAACCGAAATTTTTCGCGATTACAATACTTCCTTTACGTTGTATAAGGAAGTAAAAACGGTAAGCCGTAGGAAGTTGAAATTTGTATTTAGGACTGCTATAACATGTAGTTGTGCACCTTCCTTTTTGGTCATTACATAATATCCAGAAATGGTACTTTATTTGAAGCCTGTAATAGATTTTAATGAAAAACTATTTTAAAATATAATCCAAAACTTTTGAAATTTGGTATATAAGACTTTTATGTCAATTTGAATAACAGTAGATTTTGGTTAAAACAGGCTAACCGGAAGTGATATATTACCTGAATGATATAAATGCTTCAAATAAGTGTTTTAGAGAATTAAATTGTGCACATCAAGTACGTATTATTAAATTAGCCCTTTGTATAAGTGTCTAGTCGCGAATCTGGGGAACCGGGTTCGATCCCGACCGATGTCAAATATTTCGAGTTCTAAATGGCACAAAATTGACCCCTGTGGTGCACTCTCCACGCCAGAAATGAGTGCCTGCGAGGTGACGCCTGGTAAGCGCCCGCACGGTGCAAATATTTCATCATTACCGATATCTGTATACAAAGCAGATTGGCACACCCAGCAATGGGTAATAAGCAGTGATGATATATTTATTTATATACTTTTTATGGGGTCTCGTGACCGCGTGCCTGAGTGTCAGGTCGCGAATCTGGAGAACCGCTATATATTTCCAATTTTAAATGGCACAAAATTGACCCCTGTGGTACACTCTCCACGTCAGCAATGAATGCCCGGGAGGTGACGCCTGGTAACCGCCCGCATGGTGCAAATATTTCATCAATACCGATATCTGTGTACAAGCAGATTGGCACACCCAGCAATGGGTAATAAGCCGTAATGATATATTTATTTATTTTATTTTATATACTTTTTGGTTTTTGTAATGAAGCTTGCTATGGTTTAGGACAAAAAATAACAAAAAAATAGATGTTAATGTCAAATTACGTCAAATGCGTGAAATTTTATATTGAGGTGTTGCAAAAAAAAAATTAACATATCTTTTTTCTTCTGAAATTCGAATAAGTATGCTGTACAGTATTATTAAATATGATTTTCTGTTCAAATTACTGTATATATTAAGCACAATAGCAATTTAAAAATTTACTTTTTGAATTGGCGCCAAATTACACTGCCTGTGACGTCAGCATTACATTAGCCAATGACAAAACTGGAAAGATGATGAAAAAAAAAACAAATGTATCATACATCAACGTCAATGATTGCTTTAATGACAACTTGTGACATAAGGTCTCACTTATAGTGCAGCGTGATTTTTGGTTCTTTAGTATAGTTCTTAGTTATTTATTATTATATTACGTTATATTTCATAGTTCAATGCCCAGTATTATAAAAGATGGATAAGTAAAGAACTAGCAAAGTAAAATTTATTCTTGAAGCTAAATACTCTAATTTTATTCCGTAAAATAAATTTGACACATGTCAACATTAATTAAATTAAATTCATTATACATTTCATCCCATATATTATTTTTACATTTATTTATCTCCAACATGTTTGCTTTGTCTATTTCTAAGTAATTTTTCTCTGTTCTCTTTTTTCCATTTTAGTTGACACCAAACACTTTATGACACGCACACACACTTTATTGTCTATTTTGACTTTTGGATTTATTTCGTGTTAGGAACATACAGAATACATATTGTTAAAACATATATAAAACGTATTCCAGCGACACAATGTTTGGAACAGGTCCTCTTCAGTTGGAGATTATCGCCAGTAGTGGTCTTAAGAAATACCGACTAGTAATGTTTTATTCTATATTTATCAATCTCTCTTATGCTCCAGTAGTGCAAAGATTAGCCGGTATAAGAAATCGTAGCCTAAGTGCATCATTTTCCAGCTAAAAAATTAAATGTATTCAATAGTTCTTAGTTAATTATATAAATATTTATATTTACATCAAAATGATCTTTACAACAAAGAAGTTTTGATTTTATGTTTTTATCTTTACTTGCAACAACCATTTCATTCTTCGTTTTGAGCCACTACTAGAAATATTTTTCCCTATTATCAGTTCTATTTGGGCACACTGCACAAAACACTTTTACAACCATGTTTGATTATTTCCAAATACATAAATCAGTAGTAGTTGACAGCTGTCATGACTGTCACTCGTTTAAATTCCGTCGGTGGCAAATGTAAGCCACACCCTCATTGGTTAGGTTTATTCGAACGTCAACAGGCGAAAGGGGAAGCGGATATTCAAACATTATAATTTCAAAGAGAATTTTCTCAGAAATAAAGAGTAATACGAAAAAAATAAAAAATTTGGGTAAAATATTTTTTCTTAATCTTTCGATTAAAGCAAAGAAAAAAAAACCGTGCAACACCTCATTGGGTCTATACTTCATATTGGTCTTGCGTACAAGGAAGTCGAGTGGTGTCCACATCAGATTTTTTTTTTGTCAACAGAAAACTGCGATGTATCGCAGTTCTACTTTGTATGACGTCACAACTGCTGTTAACTGCTTGAACAGTACCTTGCGGCAGCAACTGCAATTAAAATAAGGTTATGATATCTGCCAAAGCCAATTCATCAGACATTATTAAAAGTTATGTAATAAAAAACAATAATACAGAATCTTAAATAACATCGTCTTCGCTGTCATCGTCACGTCATGTCAGTATTTTCACTGTAAAAACATGAACAATAACGTAAACAAACAGTCGATCATCGTCGTAGTTTGTCATGGTTTCTAGATATTTTAAGCCCTAAAGTTGTGATATCTGATAATGACATATATTCCAATATTGACCATTAAATACATGAATAATATATTTCTCTCTGTATACTGCCATGAAAATACACAAATAGAAATATGCAATGCGTTATTATTAGATATTATTATTACCAAAGTTTAATGTACAATGAGACCAAGAGAATATCAGCGCACATATTCAAAAGTTGTATTCTGTACTTTAAGTTTGCTTAATTTAATGTTTCGTGAACTTTTAAATCAAACTTTAATTGAATCTACAACTTTTACTGGTATTTTCTAGATTGAAACCGCAATACTAAGTTCGCTCTTTTCTTCGAGATATCATTAATCTTTCTTCAAATGTCAAACTAATTAATTTGGTTTCGGATCAATGCAAAAATAATACAGACTATTTTATTGATAAGTGAATTTGTTTTCACATTATTACAGAATAACAGACGAGACCTTTCAGGTATGTAGATATTGAGAGATGTTTACGAAGTATGATACATATAATGGAGTACTAGTTCTTATCTTAAATATTAGTGATTGCTGACTACGAATGGAAGTGCATAAACATTATAAGTAGACCCAAGTAAACCCAAAAAGAATGTGTGTGGAGATATAACTATTATGTAAATGAATTAAGAATGTACAGGTGTCTCATTTTCGATGTTTTTTAAGGTATGTCGGGTAATATTAACGATATGCACATTTCAGGGTCAACTTTTCGAGAAAAGTTTGACAGTCACCACAGGAATTTTCGATCTTCTTTTGTTTCTGAAATACAGGCAAAAACTCGTTTTTCGTTAATTTCGAAAATATCTCATATCTTATTAATTGTTTTCACAAATTTTCAATTGTTTTTTAGATAAAATAAAATGTAATTAGATTTTTTGAAAACTTAATAATTCTCGAGATATCACACAAACTTATGATTTTTTAAATGGGAACCTATGTTAAAAATAGTCTTGTCGTTTTGCTTATTTCATAAGCTTTTCAATGATATATAACAAGTTTACATTCTTTTGTTTTAAACATGAATAAAAGATAAATTAATAATTTATTGGGGTGAAAAAATTAAAAAGTATTAAGAAACAAATAAAAAATTAATTAAAAATTATCATTTGTTTATTTTGATTCTATAATTATTAATTATGTTTTCAAAATTTATTCTTAACTAATTATTTTCGGGTTAGTTATTATTTATCGACGTTACAGTTGGCTTTGAAAAAAGTGGTTTAATATGCTTTTTGAAGTAAATAAATAAAAAAATGAGTAAAACTGAAACAATTAAGATTAGAAATAAATATTTGATGATTTTTAATTTATTTATTTCATTTGTTTCTTAATAATTTTCATTTTTTTCACTGTAAAAAATTAATAATTTATCTTTTATTCATGTTAAAAATAAAAGAATGTAGACTTGTTATATATCATCGGAAAGCTTATGAAATAAGCAAAACGATGAGACTATTTCCAATATAGGTTCCCAATTAAAATATCATAAGTTTGTGTTATATCTCGAGAATTATTAAGTTTTCAAAAAATCTAATTACGCCATTTTATTCTACCTAAAAAACAGTTAAAGTTTGTTAAAACAATTTTTATCTTACTATGATAATAAATAAGGTATGAGATATTTTCGAAATGAGCGAAAAACTAGTTTTTGCCTGTAGCTCAGAAACAAAAGGAGATCGAAATTCCATGTGGCGACTATTAAACTTTTCTCGAAAAGTTGACCCTGGAATGTGCAAACTGTTTTGCTTCATCTTTAATATTACCCGAGATACCTTAAAAAAAACATCGAAAATGAGACAACCTGTACATTAAGCCACAGTGTGGCAAATGACGTGAATATTATATAAGCAGAAAATATTACACATATAATTACATATTAACACCATTTTACACAATGCGATAATAATATAATAGAATGATAGGCAATTAGCCGTAGTGACTACATTTTCATTTAATGAAATATAAAATATTAAATCTCTTCAGCGCTGGACCTGTATTTGTATTATTGTTTTATAAACTAATTTCATTACATTAACAATGCAAATTTCATATAATGTTTCTGTAAATGTGTATATTAATTTCAATTTGAATCGTAATAAATGACAAATGAGTAATATTAATTTGGGTAAATTGTTACTTGACATTACATATTGTTATACATCGAAGTCAATTTAAAAATGACATATCGGACAGCGTTCCATTACATAGATATCTAATATGGCATAACAATTTTTCCTTGCATGTTGCTAACAAAATTATGTAAGAAACAATTCTTCAAATAAAAGTTATAGAGCATAAAATTCTGCTTATCGACCAGTGAACAAAGGTTATTTCGTATTTCGGAAATGTAGATTTAAAGAAATCAATTTCTTAGGATGTTGGTCCAGGAAAATGAATTTAATTTTCGATTTTTACCTTCTGTCACCTTTAGGAAAGGAACGTATTGTCTTTGCTCAAAAAATTCGGTGGTGAGTTTTTAATGAATAAGCACGGTTTAGGGTCCCTAGAATACGATTTTACTATTTTTACGATGATGCATGTATGTGTGCGTGTATGTATGTATGTATGCATGTGTGTGTGTGTGTGTGTGTGTGTGTGTGTGTGTGTGTGTGTGTGTGTGTGTGTGTGTCTGGGTTAGACAAAATTTTTCGTCTGCGATAACTTTAATACCACAATTCTAAGAATTATAATGAGGTCATGCACGATTTTTCATTTTTAACTTTAATCGATACAGTAATGAAAAATAATAGACCCGTATTTTTAATTTTTCTCAAACCGGTCTTTAATACTGAAAAAATACATTAAAAATGACATTGTTCAAAACGCGGCTGATTTTCTCCACCTCGTTCCTTGCCCAGTGACGTCAGCGTTTCATCAACGCGGCCATTTTGATTGTCACATTTGGTTAAACGTCAAAGTGACATTTAACGATAACCTGAAAGTAAATAAAATAAATAAATATATAAATTATCATCACGGCATATTACCCATTGCTGGGTGTGCCAATCTGCTTTGTTCGCAGATATCGGTAATGATGATGACATATTTGTACCGTGCAGACGTTTATATTGTGCCATTTAAAATTCTAATATTTGGCGTCGGTTGGGATCGAACCCGGTTCCCCAGATTCTCGACCAGACACTCAGGTATGCGGCCACGACAGCCCATACGAAAGTAAACATGTCGGTGAAACGCTGTTTTCTGCCATCGTGCCAAAATACTAGCGAAAATCGAGAAAATATTTTTAATAGTAGAGTAAAGTCGATGAATGTGGAATACCATTTTTATTTCATTGAAAAAAACATGCGAGAAGATGGCGGTTAATCATAAAATATTGTATATAGGTCATTTAAAATGTACTTTACAAAATAGTAACACTTTCAGGTTGATTATCTAAAATGATTCATTTATAAGAGCAATTTTCTTCAAAATGGAAATTTTTACACCTGTTGAAAAAGGGATGGTAATGTAGAATACCATAGTGCATTAACGTGGAATATATACCACATAACCATACTTACTTTCACAGTATAAGAAAATTCGGAAAACCATGGAAATATGTTCTTTAAATTATTTATTCCTTCTTATCAAAAATATAAACAAAAATAAAATGAGTATGCTATTAGAATGTAACAAAATAAACTATATTATTCCGCACTGCCTTCTGCATGTTTGCTTCTTGCTAGGTATACTTTTCTGGTACATTTTCTTAAACCAAGAACAGTTATCTACTCATATTATAACATTTTCGCTAATTTGGAATATTCCACATTGGCATACCCCTTGGTATTCCACATTAGCGGATTTGTTGACATTAAATTCCCGCTATCGAATTTCATTTAGGAATTAGTTTGAACAATATTTTTTAAATCTAGCCTACATCCCCAAACCCCTATCCACACTGCAGTTGCAAAAAATCGTATTTTCGACTACACAATCACTAATAAAACTACGTAGGTATCTTTGCACTTGCTTAAAAAGCGCAGCAGGCACTCATACTATTTTTCAAGGTTTTTGATGTTATGCACAATGTAGTTAAATTGGTGTCTCTATGTAGGTAATAACTCCCCTACACACGTGCATTTGTGTCATTAGATCGCAGATGTCGTGTACCATTTTTTCAAAAAGCGCCTATTCCACATTAGATGACTATTCCACATTCACCGACTTTACTTTACCGCGTGATACAAAAAAAAACAACTCGAAAAACAGTTACTGTTTGTATTGAAAAATACAGATTTGATACGCAACAAAACAACAGTAATGAAATTCTGAGAATACACAACGAACAACGTAGACAAATGTTAATCAGACGAAAAAGTAAAAACGAATGACGAATGACTAATGACCAGCAGCTGAGTGATACGTGGATAACTTCGGTTAAATGAAAAATATATTTATAAAAATGAATAGTATGATATATTATATTAATATATTATAACATTTCTATCAAATATTTATATATGTAATTCTCAATTTATAATCTATTTTTCTTTTAGAAATTTTGTGTCGATATAATAAGGCTGTATGAAATGAATCTGAACTTACAGTGTGAAATGCTGACGTCACAACATGGCTGGTTTTTTGCAACTTTTTAAAAATGCCATAGTTTAAAATGATTTTATACAACAAAATATGTAAATAAAAAATAATTTATTCATACAGATTGAAAAATTAGACTATGCTTGTTTGGTTTAAATACGACCTCAGTGCTAACTATTTTGGAGGTATTAAACATACGAAATGAATTTGTTAACTTATTTTCCAATTTTCGGGTCGGTTATTTATGTATATATCTGAAGCACGCAGCTATCCAACTGCATAATGTTTGTGATATATCCACATATTTATATCAGAAAACACCTATAATAATCCATTCCTTCCCATATGGTCCTTACACTACATCCTGCATCCCCTCTAGTTCTCGCCGTCGCTGCTGGTGGCAGCAGCGTCGCGTCGCCGTTCCGCGAGCGTCAGTTGCGTCTCTCAGCCTCCCGCGATAACATCGTTCACGTGGTGTGCTTAACCTCACTTCGCGAACGCACTGCTGGTGGCCTACTCTTTTCAACCAGTGGACTAGCTTGGTATAGCATTTGGACTGTTAGGTGGACTATCTTGGACAGGACTGTATAGTCCAGTGTAGTGCAGTGCAGTGATGGAGTAATGCAATGCAAGATTGTGTTGCTTGAAAGGATGATGTATGTAGATGATGTTTATTTATTTTAGATTCCAAGCTAATTAAATTATCACACTACTTATTTGATAATATAGGCGCCGACTTTTAGATTTTCGTGTGGGGACTAAAAAGGGACAACAGAAAATTACCAAATAAAAATCTACCATAATTTTCATTAAAATTTGATAATTTTATTAATAATTTCCGATAAAACAGAAATTTTAAATCTGGCAACCCTGGTGGCAGTACTATTTACTAGTTCGCACGCGTTACTTACACTGTACTTTAGTTATACCAGTGTTTCTTAAGCTTTTCAAAGCGCGACCTAAATTTATCTATTAGATTGGTTCGCGACCCACTATATAGAATTTTTTTAATAAAATAAAAACACATGAAAATAAGAAAATGTAGGAATAGGTACCTATATCACATACCTAGGTACATATTTATAAACAAAATAATAAAAATTTAACACCATAATAAGTTCAACAATTTCAAATAAAAAGAAGTTTGTTACAATTTGGAAAGTACATGAATTTGATACAATTTTAATGTTGTCTGATAGTCAAATTTTCGAAACGTAAATATTACCTTTCTATATTTGTCCAGTTTGGTTTTCGAACATGATTGAAAGTGTATTTCTTCAAAATTTAAAATTAATAATATGAGTAGCTTACAATAATTATTGGTAATTACTGTGAGCCTTGCATAAGTTTCTAAAGTTCTTCGAATCACGGCGGTTCCTAAAATTTAGTTTTAGTAATTACAAGATTGGTGTGTCTTTTTTTATATACATTTTAGAAAAATATGATTGGCATTTTCTAATCAAAAGTATAAAATTCTGAATAGTTTACGCGACCCATAGGTTAAGAAACGCCGAATTATACAATATGAGAAGTTGAAAATTTTATAAAATAATAGAATATACAATGTTACTTTGTATAAGTACTTGATATATTTAAAATAATTTTTGTGTGGGGGCAGAACTCCTAAAAATTTTTCGTGTGGGCGTAGAGCCCCTTCAGATATTTTCGTGTGAGAGCTCTAGCTCCGAAGCCCCCACGTAGTCGGCGCCTATGTTTGATAATATTATTAAAATGTCATTACACAGTACCGTCCAAAATTAAGGGTACACCTACTCGTTTTTAAATATAAATGCGCTTAAATTATTTCCCTCATATAATTCTTAATGAAATAAATAATAATAAAATTGAACTTTTTATTCTATTTTTGCCAATGTTTATCTTTGTTTTCTTTAAAAATTTAAATAATAAAATTAAATTTCAGGTATATAGTCAGTATTATTTGAACTTTCCTCTCACATTGTCACATAAATAACAATGTTAATAATTATTATAAGAGGAATTTAATTCTATCTTAATTATTTTCTCTAAAACAGATTTATACATCGAATCAAAAGGGGCGTTACGCGTTAATCTACAAATATAATCTTAATATTTTGCTTTCATAATGACGTCATTACGAAACCCAATTGCATATCAAAAGAACCTTCATTTCGATACGTAATTTTTTCATTTTAGAAGGCTGGTACTAGATGACATTACTTATGTTCATAAATAAGAATTGACATGACTTTCAAATAATTGAATAAATGTCAATCCAATATTACCAACTACAACATTACACATACAAATTTCCTTAAATAAACTCGATTTAATGTAGCAATTTTTTAAATATTTTAGTATATAAAAGACGCAAAATATAAAAAAAGTAGTACAAAGGACTCATTTTATGACTTTTTTCGCATTTGTCATTTTGAAACCTCACCAAGGCTCGTTTTCCAAAAACATGTCTGATAAAACTCGTTCTTTAATATATATATTTTTTTCAGTAAGTATGAACAAAAAACTTAGCAATTTTCTTCCAGATTCAGGGCAATATACCATAAATGTTTGTATGATGATATTGTATCCTTTTATAATTTTTTTTACCAGAATATTTATATGAATAGTGTAAGAAAAAAATAGTAAAATAAGAAATATATATATATATATATATATATATATATATATATATATATATATATATATATATATATATATATATATATATATATACAAAAAAAATATTGCTCACCTAATTACAATTTTGTTCTGTTGATATATAAAAATGTTCACGTTTAAAAGATAAATGTCATATCTCAACCAAAACTTGGACTTGCGTAAATTTCGGTGGAATCATGTGAAATAGACAAACAAACATAAACCTCCACTTTATTTAGTTGGCCAAAATATGTAACTTTCACGTTTTTCAAAATAAACGACTCAATTATTAAAATTAGCGAATCTATTGAATCATAAAATAATAATAATAATAATAATAATAATAATAATAATAATAATAATAATAATACCACCGAGAAAAGATATTTTTCACAATTTCGTGTAAAAATTATTGTTTTGAGAAGCGAGAAATATTGATATTTTATTAAAGAATTATTAAATGTGGGAACCCGCATTTTTTGCCGGTACTGCATAAAACATTCCTATCAAACATTTAATTTTTTCATATTCCTAACAATTTAATGCTTTGCCAAAGCCAGTCCAAGCAATAAATGCATACTTTGTGCATACATGCATAAAATATACCGATCATAATTTCATGTTTTATTTACAAACTTTATGCATCCCTTTGAAGAAGTGTTTCATAAACTTAATTTTCATTCGTCATATGAAACATAAGCCAAAGCCTTAATGTTTGTGTATCAAGATGTGTTGCACGGAACAATTAGTGTGATAATTAAAAAATATATTAATTAATATGTATGCTATATTTGTTTATTATAGTTATTTGTGGTTCAAGTGTATAAAATATATTTACTTTTCTGTCATACAATTTTAATAAAAAACTCTTTTATATTTTGCGTTCATAATGAAGTCAATACGAAACCCAATTACGTTTCGAAAGAGTATTCATTTTGATACGCAATTTTTTGTTTGTTCATAAATCAGAATTATTAACTTAAACTTTCAAATAATTGAATAAATGACAACCCAATGTTACTAACAACATCATACATGCAAATGTCGCTAAAGTAATTCGATTTAATAAAAGAGTTTTTTAAAAAATATTTTTTTCTACTCCCACTTGAAAAACTTATTAATTCTTCACAATCTGCAGAATGGATGTCCTTCAATACTAGTTAACTGAACGGATATAATTTCATATCCATTCTAGGATGGATATCAAATCCTCGAATCACAATTCACGTACGTCGTGTAACATAGGCAACTGTCTATTCATTTATTACAAGATTAAGAAGAAGAACGATACGAATGTCACAAATGACATTTCAATGTTGTCATTTAGATATTTTCGGTATAAATAGAGATTTGAATAATTTAACAACAACTAACTGAATTATATTATGAATTAGATGTAAGTATTGAAAAAATGGAATCAGAACGGTACGAAATGTCACATTTGAGAAGTCAATGTTATCATTTCAGTAAAGGTGTTTCAAAAAAACTGTAAAAAAAATATAAGGGCATATAGTACTGACCAAAATAAGTAAAAAAGCTTAATCAACATAGGACTGATCTATGTCAGTAAATGGACTATAAAAAAACAATAAAATTTTATATGAAACGTTTTTTCTCAATTTCTAATAGTTACGAATTTAATTGAAAATTGGCCAAGTTCGTCACAACATTTAACATCAAATCTCGGAAACTATGGAAGATCGGACCCATGTTGATGATGCTTTTTTACTCATTTTGATCAGTTCTATATGCCCTTAACTTTTTTTACCGTATTTTTTAAACATCTTGTATTTGGCAATAATATCAGAATATATGAAAAGAAATAACAAATGCCATTAAGAATGCCTAGGAAAACAAGTACATAAAATGACATTAATTAATAATAAAATTTCAAATTTCTATAGTTCGTATTTTCCTTCTTTTCATTAGAGAAAAAGAATGCTTTACAACTCGAGTAGAATGTCTATGTCGCCTTTAGGTGATTGAACACTCCGCCTACGGCATCGTGTTCAAACTTCATCCTCATGCGATATGGACATCATATCCACTCTTGTTGTACAAACTACTATGGTATATAAAAGACCTAAAATATAAAAAATAGTATAACGGACTCATTTTTGGCCCTTGTCATTTAGAAAACTCGCCAGAGGGCTCGTTTTCTAAATTTTGACGCGTGCGAAACAAACATGTCTTATAAAACTCGTTTTTAATATACTATTGAGTGTAGCTATTTCGGAAATTGTTATTTTTGCTATGGATGAATGAATGATTAGTTTGAAATTTTATTTAAAAAGAATCCTGCAATTAATTGAAAAATTAAATTTATATTCTGATTATGTTATAGTTTATGTTGTTCATTTGTTTATAAGAAGAATAATATTTTGATTATCGTTGTTATCGAAAAATTGACATTTCTACAGTGTAGGGAAATAATATCATCGTACTGATACTACTTATGATATTGATCGGGTTATATGAGAAAACGAAATCCAGAAATCTAAGTGTATATTATGAAGTGGACGCAATATCTTTAATTGAATTTCTTGAGAACAATACTTTCGTTTTCCGTATTTTCTTTTGTGTGTGTACTTTTGCGATCGAAAACAGATTTCTCTCTGATATTTTCATAATGATCTCCATAATTCTCTGTAAAATTGAAGTAATCTGCAAATGATTCCATTTCAATTTTCTTTCTTCTTGTAAGCGCTTCTCAGATTTCAATTTTAACAATTTTAAAATTTTCTCATTTATTTTTGTTTACTTTTACTGATAGCCAACATTTCTCAAAATTGGAATTTATAATCATGAAAATAATTGAAGAATTTAGAAATTTTAGCAAGGTCAATATAATGGGGTCCTGCACTTTGATTTTTTTATAATTTTAAATGCAAGTTCTTTTAATTTTGAAGCAATTCGCAGTATTAAAAAGTCTTAATTATTTTTAGTCACGTCTGCACCTATTGCTATATCTTTCTCTCGCAAAAGCTCTATAGTAGGCAGCGAGAGAAAGGTAGCACCACGGTGTATAAATATAGAAGGTGGGTCAACTCATCAAAAATATCCGTGTTTACGAAGTTGGCATCCGCCAGATGTCTCAGCGTGTAACGTTAGAATGTTCCCGACACATAGATAACTGTCATCTGTCAATTTAAATTGAAATTGACATACGTTAATTAATTTTATGTAAATATTCGATAAAATGTACAAATATCGAAAATACTGTATCGTTGAAGATTGTAGATCAGTAACAACATCCAATAAAAAAAACAATTCCGATTTACCAACCTTCGCAAAACATTGTTAATGCCTGATGGAATGTTGTACCCTCTCCAGCTAATAAGATCCTTGGTACTAAATATGGTATTTGCCAAAATCACTTCAAAAATGAAGATATTACCCATTTCTGGGCATACCAATCTTTTATTTGCAAGTTTCGGTAATGACGATATATCTGTAATTGTAGTCGAAAACGTTTACTAAGCGTTACCTCACGGGCTTCCAAAGCTGCCGTGGGGTTTGTGCTATTTGTTTTTTTTTCAAATTTCAAGTTTGGTGTCGGTCGAAATCGGACCCTGTCCGTCCGAAACGCAACTAATCACCTAACGCACACAGCTGCGCGACTCCATTTAAAATTACAAACGAAATAACAATCATATTTGTGACATTTAAATTGTCATTGTCCTTTTATTTGTCATGTTAGTTCTAGAATGTTATGTGGTAGAGCACATTGTATAGAGGCGCTACGTGTAAGGTTAGAATCTCGGCCTACTGATCGCCGACATCAATCTATCAACAAAAAATTATGAATTGTCACACCTATATTTATACATCATGGGTAGCACTAATTTGACGTCACAGTGGCACTGACAACAAACCTCAAATATCTCGCAAAGTAATTATTAAAAAAAATCTGGCGTAGCCAACACAATACCTCCCGCCATTTACAGCCCGAGTCACAAAAAAGGCTAAGTTTTTTTGATTAGCGAATTTTACTCTAATTTTGACAGTTTATTTCTTAAAATATAGTCTAATCTAATCCAAGTAACTACCTTTTTTAAACCCCTCAACAGGAGTAAATTCCATTTACAGAGTGGGTTCACATTCACACAAATCCATGACTTAGTGTGATTCGACCTCAGAGCCCCGAGGGCACTCATGACATGAGGCGTTGCTCTAACATTAAGCCACCGAAATTATTAATGCAAATCTATAGAAAATTTAATAATCTTTAATTTTTATAATAACATTAATCTCGAAAAATAACATTTAAAGGTATTTTTCAAAGAAAAACTATTTTAAGCTTCTAGTAAAGTGCCATTTCCGGTTATCCGATTTTCGCCAAAATCTATTGGGCTCTTTACAATACAGAAAAAGTTCGAAATACAAGATTTCATAATTTTCTGAATGATAATATTTGAGTTAGAGTGGAGGATCCACAAACACATGCATACACACAGACATCATCGTGAAAATGTTAAAATTGGATTCTAGGGACCTTAAAACGTGCTCATTTACCAAAATCTCGATATGCGATTTTTAGCACGATCCCTACACCTCCCTTACCATGGATAGCGGGAGGTAATTGTTTTTTTCATGTTAATCGCTATTTATTGAGTAATACTTTAAGTATAAAGTGTGAATTTTACTATTTTTACCTCCTGTCATGCCGTCAAATTTAGTATTTATGACTATTATATGAAGAAGAAGAACAACATATTAAATTTTGTCTAAAATTATTAGTCCGGAAATGATACTTTACTTAAAGTTCTCAACAGATTTTCGTGAAAAATATGATATATTCTAAAACTTTTCAAATTTGGTATTTAAGATTTTATATTAATGAGAATGACATGTTAGCTTTCTTCTAAAATTGATAAACCGGAAGAGATACTTTCTTTAAAGCTCTGAACAGATTTTCGTGAAAAATAAATGGATACAATCTAAAACTTTTCAAATTTGGTATTTAAGACTTTTATATTAATGAGAACGACATACTAGATGTTTTCTAAAATTGATAAATTACTACACAGGAAGCTTAAAACAGATTTTTTTGAAAAAATATATTAAAACATGATTCAGAACTTCTCAAATTTAGTATTTAAAACTCGTGTATAATTTAAAACAACATTAAATTTTGATTATACTTATGATATATCGGAAGTGGTACTTAATTTTTTGCTCTTGGTATTACAGACTTATCTATTTATTGGAACAACAAATTAGATTTTGTTTACGAACGATCAACCGGAAGTGATACTTTACTTAAAGTTCATTACTATTTTAATCATAGAACTGACGGGAGGTGATGTGTTGGCCACATCAATTTTTTTTTTATCTCTTTTCTTGACGTTTTACAAATTCTCGTTTTATTCACCTGATTCTTACTTCATATATCATATTATGTGATACATTAGTTATAAGAATAGTATAATATCCATTCCAAAAGAGCATTACTTTTTTACTTTTCTTATGTCCGATGCAGAATTCTTAGCTTTAAATATGTCATGTACCGAGTATGTATTTTACAAGAAGATGAACAGACCATCAGCATTTTTTTTAAAAAAAGAAACCATTTTAATATTTCTTACCAAGTTTGATCATTTATTTTAATTGAATTGATTACTCAAATTATAATGAGTTTAATTAACATATCTTTTTTCTTCTGAAATTCGAATAAGTATGTTCTACAGTATTATTAAATATGATTTTCTGTTCTGTTCAAATTACTGTATATATTAAGCACAGTAGCAATTTAAAAATTTACTTTTAAATTGGCGCCAAATTACACTGACTGTGATGTCAAAATTACATTAGCCAATGACAAAACTGGAAAGATGACGAAAAAAAAAACAAATGTATCATACATCAACGTCAATGATTGCTTTAATTTTTGGTTCTTTAGTGTAGTTCTTAGTTATTTATTATTATATTACAGCGTTATATTTCATAGTTCGATGCCCTCTATTTTAAAGGTGGATAAGTAAAGCACTAGCAAAGTAAAATTTACTCTTGAAGTAAAATACTTTATTCCAGAGATTTTCGTCAAAACAAGAACAAAAATACTAGCTAATTAAATCTATAGAATAAATTACTCCAACGATGTACGAGGAAGTAAATTTTATTCCGTAAAGTAAATTTGACACATGTCAATATTAACTAAATTCAATTCATTATACATTTCATCCCATGTATTATTTTTACATTTATTTATCTCCAACATGTTTGCTTGGTCTATTTCTAAGTAATTTTTTCACCGTTCTCTCTTTTTTCCATTTTAGTTGTTCTCCTGACACTATGACACACATACTTTATTGTCTAATTTGACTTTTGGATTTATTTCGTGTTAGGAACATACCGAATACATATTGTTAAAACATATATAAAACATATTCCAGCGACACATTGTTTGGAACAGATCCTCGTCAGTTGGAGATTGACATTATCGCCAGGAATGGTCTTAAGAAATACCGTCTAGTAATGTTTTTCCTGATTTATCAATCTCTCTTATGCTCCAGTAGTGCAAAGATTAGCCGGTATAAGAAACCGTACCCTGAGTGCATCATATTCCAGCTAAAAAATTAAATGTATTTAATAGATCTTATTTAATTATAAAAATATTTATATTTACATCAAAATGATCTTTACAACACAGAAGTTATGATTTTATGTATTTATCTTTATACTTGCGACAACCATTTCATTCTTCTTTCTTCGTTTTGAGTTTTGAGGCACTACTAGAAATATTTTCCCCTATTATCAGTTCTATTTGGGCACACTGCACAAAACACTTTTTTACAACCATGTTTGATTATTTCCAAATACAAAAGTCAGTAGTAGTTGAGAGCTGTCATGACTGTCCCTCGTTTAATTTCCGTCGGTGGCAAATATAAGCCACACCCTCATTGGTTAGTTCGATTCGACCGTCATCAGTCGAAAGGGGAAGCGGAAATTCAAACATTATAATTTCAAAGACAATTTTCTCATGAATAAAGAATAATACGAAAAAAATTAAAAATAAAGGTAATATTTTTTTAATCTTTCGATTAAAGCAAAGAAAAAAAATCTGATGTGGCCAGCACATTACCTTCCGTCAGTTATATGAGGTATTTACGAAAATTCTACCGGTGAACTGTTACCGGTAAACAGCTTATTATCAGGTTATAGCTACCGGAATCGATATTTTTTGAACGTAAGTGGTAAACAGGGTAGATCCGTAACCTATGAAAAAATTTGAAAATTTAAATCAGGTTAGAAATTTGACGTAGTTAACAAACTGAGCAGAGTCATACTTTGAACACATTTCCACTTCTAACGCGTGCACTTCGCTTTGCATCACTACCTTTTTTTTGAGATTAGATTCTTCATGAATCCGGTAGATGGATCTGGTAGATATTGTACAATTTTCAAACACGGTAACTTTTTACCAGTCGTGTTTTCGAACACAGTCGGTAGATGCGGTATCTACCGGTAGAATTTTCGTCGTAAATGCCTATGTATTTTCTATAAAATAATATATAGAAAGTTCCTTGTAAAAGATTCTAAATTTCTTATACGTACATTACCTGTCGACAGTTGTATGTACTTTATACAAATTCCATACAGAAAGTTTCGAGCAAAAAATCCTAAATTTCCAGTAAAATTATAATATAACACAAATATACTACGAATATGTCAATTGACACTAACATCTTTCAATCAGAATTTTCATAATATAGTAGCTGTTTTCATAGCTATGTCTACTTTATGAAATTTAATTTCTTTATAATTTTGTAACTCTATATCCATTTAATATTAAGTATAAAATGCAGTCAAATCATATAGAGACTACAATGATCTTTAATATTTATAATAACATTAAATGTGAAAAAATGATATTTAACATCGTTTTTTCAAGAAAAACTGTTAAAATCTTCAAATAAGGGTACTTCCGGTTGAACAATTATAACCAAAATCTAATCAGCTCTTCATATGGATGCAGCGAAGAGGAATACGAAAGAATTATAATTTTTGGAATTGGAGTATTAGAGTTATCGTAGACGAAAATTTTGTTACACACACACATCCACACACAGACATCAACGTAAAAATAGTAAAATCGTATTCTAGGGACCCTAAAACGTGCTTATTCATCAAAAACTCACCACCGAATTTTTTGACCAAAGACAATACCTTCCTTACCTAAAGGTGACGGAAGGTAAAAAACCGTGCAACACCTCATTGTGTAGTGTTTGATATTTCGTAATTCAGCAATAGAACTGTACAACCTATTTGAATTATTGATTGATGTGCAGGATTGTAGAAAGTGTATAGAATGAGTTTAAATTGTAAGAGCAAATTATTTTACGCTTTTTCTTTCTGGAGCAAATAACAGTTTTGAATTTCATTTGCTCTGGAATGCCGAGATGGAGCTGGTTTTCATTACTGCGTGTTAGCTGGGCTGGGATGCGATTTGAATTCGCGTTGTATTTGTGTAGGGAATTGTTGCTGGCGGAAGCGGTAACGAATAACGATCGAGATCGAGACACTTCGCGAAAGAAGTAAATTATCAACAGTTCATTGAATCGAAATATTTTCCTTAAATCTGCGAACACCTAACCCAGATAAAGTAAATTTGGTTCCATTCAAAAGAAATTGATTTCAAATTGGTACTAAAGTCTAATTTCCTTTTTATCTATATCAGGACATTTACGCGTTTTTCAATTCTTTATTTATTTCGACAATTTCAAAAGAGTATTGTTGGGACATAATGAAATGGTTTATAGATTTCGCATAAATATTATTACGATTTGTATACTGGACTTTTTTCTCGCTTTTCGTTTTTATCATATTTAAATATTAAATAAATCAGAAAGAGGTTTAATTTGTTCTTGGAGAATTACAAAATGCTAAATAAAAAGTAAAATTTGACATTGCATTAGATAAAAATTCATACGCATTTTGTTGGTTACAAAACAAGATATTGTAAAAATTCTGATGTGGTCATCACATTACTTTCCGTCAATTTTATGTATTTTATACAAATTCCATAAACACGGTTTCTTGCGAAATGTTCTATATTTCTAGTACATTACCTTCCCTCAGTTCTATTGATTCTATATTTGCAGTAAAATTATAACACAAACATACTATGTCAATCGCACTTGACATTGACATCTGTCTATCAGAATTTTTTAAATTATATTTATTAGCTGTTTCCAGTGTTATTGGTTGCTTTATGAAATTTAATTTCTTCATAATTTTTTAACTCAATATCCATTGCTTATAAAGTAAAAAATGTAATCAAATCGTATATTCTTTAATATTTATAATAACATTAAATGTGAAAAAATGATATTTAACAGCGTTTTTTATCGACGGAGAAAAAAATCTCATACACAGACATCATCGGAAAAATAGTAAAATTGTATTCTAGGGACGCTAAAGCGTGCTTATTCATTAAAAACTCACCATCAATTTTTTTGACTAAAAACAATACCTTCCTTACCTTAAACCCGTTTTGAAAAGTGCATGTAAACAGTTTTGCGTAATTTTGACTGAAAACTGAAACCATTTTCAAAACTGCATGTAAACGTAGTATATGATAGACCGGCAGATCTGTTTCGTTTAGGTTACTAGTTGTTTGTATATAAAAGAATAGAATGCATTATTTTTGTATGGCTTGAATAAAACTGGCAATTTGATGAGTGTATTTTTGATTTCAAAAACCGAAGTGTCCTTTCAAACTTTGAAGTAGAAAACGTAATAAAAATCAGAAACCTATTAATACAATGAAATTATAGCAAGTGTCCAAATGAATTTTTTCTAAATGAAAAACACTATTGTTAGTGATGCACGCGAGGCGAGACGAGAAATATAAAATATCGACCTAGTCTCGTTTTCGGATCTGCAATCTCTATCTCGTTCTCGCACATTTTTTTGGGTCTTATCTCGTTCTCACGCGAGAGTCTCGCTGTAAAAATAAGCGCACTACGTATTTACCTCGGTATTTACGTATCAGTTGAACTACAAAAGACAAGTTCGCACCAATCGTGCCGTCTTCCGTGTATTTACAGTCGTATAACTATAATAAAGAGAAGAAACACTAAATTCTAGTCACCAAATTATTTCAATACGAACGTCTGTTAATATATTCTGTCATCAAAACTAATTAAACATTTAAAAAATTCTTTTTTGTAACTAAAAGTTTCTACACTTTATCATTAACTATATGCCACTATTTAAGTAAGATTTACTCCTAAAAAAGCTCTACACTGAGAACCCGCTGGCAACCAATCACTCTGCTTCACTCTGTGTTGGCTCCTATCGACGCTTAATATAAGATCCTTTACTTTTCAGGGACGACAAGAATTTTATTAACCGTAGTTTTAACTAGGATGAATTACGGGCTGAAATGTTGGAGAAAAACTACTTCTATTAGATGCAAAACCGATTAGTCTTTATTTTGCATTTCCTCGCTCTGCGACCGATATCATTCGACTCTAGATAGACTAAAAAAATATAGTCAATTCATATTATTTTTACATTCACGTGTTCTATGCACGAATTACCGCTGACTCCATTCCTTGTACGGTGCATTTTTCATTGAATTTATGAATCAAAGCTATAACGTTGCAAATACTTTTTATTGCGAGACTCGCAGTTGTTATATCGATCTCCCCTCGAATTTTTAATTGCAATCTCGCTTTCGTTCTCGTCTCGCATAATGCAACGAGACGAGATGCGAGAGTACTCTCGCCTCGTCGTGAATCACTAACTATTGTGGCCAGCATCTTTCGCTAAAAAAACATAGGACAACTGGATATTGTTACTGGAAAAGGATCCAACCGCCAAAACCGAATAATTTGAGTTTGTAGTGCCAAACGACATGTAACGTTGCTATTTAGATCCTGAAAAAAGAACCAACTGCTAGTATATATCTAGCACCCTCTGTTAGTGAGTAGACCAAGCGACAGCTGAATAATATTGCAGTTTAGTAAAATTTCAAAAAGATCCAAGTGACAGTAAGACACATGGTTCTTTTTATATGTATTTTCTAATTAATTTAACAACGTGGTTCCTTTTATCCTTTTTGGTGTATGTACTTGTTTATTTCTGTTAAAATAAAAAATGTGTAGCAGAAGTCAGTTAATATTAAAAATGGCTTTAGAAACACAACAAATTAAGATTACTAAAGATAAGCCACATTCATATTTATTAAAGCTTTACATAAAGGAGACGAGTATCAAGAAATAAATATAGAAAAATCTACAAGAGGAAGACAACATTCAACACCAACTTTTTTTGTGACATTACCAGAACTATTTCCAAAAGGCAAACCAATCTCCAATAAAAAGTTGGCAGATATCAAAAGCTTGTTACCGTTGATTCCCAAAGATGTTAAGCATTTTTATCAAAATTTGTCGTCAAGCGAGTGGATTTTGAAATGGAGACTGAACAGAATGCGGAATAATAACCTTCTGTGCATATTTTTCTATTATAGTTATGTATTTGATTTTAATTATAATATTTTCTAAAAAGAACCATTATTGCATAAAGAACCAAGTACCGGGACAGTTTTCCGAAAATAACCATATGCATTTTTTTCATAAAACTAAAAGGAACCAAGCGCCAGATTAAACAAAAAAATTGATTTTTTCAAAAAGCTATTCATTGTCGCATAGGAATTAGCTAGCTGAAAAAGTAATTCAGGATAATTCATCTTCAAACTTGTCGAGAAACTAAAACTTGAATTTTAAAGTTACTAAGACTTTGAACCGGATTTGCTCGAAACTAGAAAATGTCGCCTGGATCCTTTTCCAATAACACCATCCAACTGAGATATACAATTTTTGAAAGTTTTTATTGCAACCTTGTTTTAAAACGCTATTTTGAAAAATTTCAAATTTCAATATTTAATTTCACCCTTATGTTTAAAGAACGATTTTTTTCAAAATATTTAATTGAAAACAATCTATGGTCTGCTTTAAAATAATATTTTGACAATTTTGTGTGATATTTATAATAATAATTATATAATGAAATTTGGAATTTCTCAAAACAGCGTTTTAAAACAAAGCTTGTAATACCAGCCATTGTGTTTTACTATTTTATTGAATTTAATCCATAATTATAATTTTGTTTTTAAATTGTAATTAAACTCTCTATTTTTATCCCGAAAGCCTGAAGTCTTTCCTTTTTAAAGTGTAATAAATTCAGCACATTGCATGTAATGCATATCTCCCATTGAGAGAAACGTAATTAAGCTGAAAATAATACGGTAACAAATCTCATCAGCGTGAACGTTTTGCATGACTAATGACCTTCTGTTGCAAAAAACTTCCTGCGGCTGTTTTTCTACCCGCACGATCTGGAAATCTGGATCCAGTTAGCTTTGGCCTAACCACCCTCACATGTGTGGATGTGGACATTAGCGTAGGGTGTTCACCCGTAGAAAAAACACAGGTCAACGAGTGGTATGTGTGTACCTAACTATTTCTTCATAAGAAGTTGGTATCTTTGATCTTATAGTAAAGTTGAGTTAGATTTTGTTGTCCCTTTTGTTGTTTGTCATATGTGGCTAAATACAAGAGCAATTAATGTCTATATTTCGTAATTTTGGGAATAAGTTCGTTAAAATCAACAAGAAACTTTCAGTGTTAATTCGTGGGTCACGCTGGAAGTATTACGATTAAGCATGGGCGCCCATAGGGAGGGGCAAGAGGGGGCGCTTGCCCCCCCCCCCCGGCTTTTCTCTAATTTTAAGAATTTTAAAGGCAAAGTTACCATTTTTAATTGTTTTGCTACGGCTTCTTATGTCGCATCCTAATGTCCTTACATCGCCCTGTTGTTTTCTTCTTTCGTTCTGTTTCCTAAAGTTCAAATATTCATCATGAAGTTAGCGTAAGCTTCGCGCGCACATAATTTAAAAGATACATCCGCAGTACAAATTATAAATAAAAATATTACCAATACCATAGCTGAAGTTAATCGTGCTACTAGATTAGGAACACAACAACTGTCAAGTGCTACTGTTGAGAGCTATTTTATTGTTTCCCTTAAAATAATTTCTAAATATTCGGCAGTTCTGGAACCCGTAACAAATATTTTGCATGGTATTTCTGTTGATATGCTAGCTGTACAGAAACATATTAATCACTTATTGGATATATTTAATAAACATAGGAACTCTGATTTAGAAATAATTTTTACTGAACTATTTAATAGCGTTGAAGAAGTTGCACAAAATTTTGATCTTGAATTAAAATTGCCGAGAGTCGCTAGTGGTGGAAGACAAATTCACCGTGCAAACTACGAAGCTAATTCTGTGCGAGAATATTTTAAAAACGCAATTTTTATAAATTACTTAGATTTTTTAATTAGTTCTTTAAATTCTCGGTTTTCGAAAGATGATAATGTTGCCTTTTTGCTCTATAATTTGCATCCGATTAATTTAAAACAAATAAACTATAATAATTTGACTAAACTAGCTCAAGAGATTCATTCATATTATAAAATTAACAATTTTTATGAAGAAGAAATGATTATTACTAAAGAAACTCCTGTAACAGAACTTTTAGAACATTGCACATTTTACCCAGCAATCTCCAAAGCTTTAGAAATTTTAATTTGTCTTCCTCCAACTACATGCACTGTGGAAAGATATTTTAGCTCTCTACGAAGAGTGACGGTTTATGTATGATGAGCCTCCATCGCGATTACATAAGCGAAAATAAACAAAAATATATAGACGAAGTTCTAAATGAATTTGCCAAAGATGCAAGGAATTATAAATTAGCATTTTCGGAAAAAGAATAAGTAGGTAATGTTGTTTATTCACAATCAGTTGGTAATATAACGATTTCTGACTTTTAAAAAGTTGGGAAGTTAGTTATTGTTAACCTTCACGCCTTGGTCAGCTATTTTCGCCCTCGACAGTAATGAAACACTTTCCACCTCGGTTAGTAATGTACTATTACTGTATTGTAATTTTTTTCCATAAATATTTATGTTGTTTTATATTTTTAACAACATACTTATTTTTAGTATATTATATTTTTGTATTCTTGACTTTGCCCCCCCCCCCTGAACAACATTGTATGGTCGCCCATGCGATTAAGAGCCAGTTTTTCAATGTCTGGTTAAAATTTTAACCTTGATTAAATAAACAATATTGAAACGAAATGAACTGTCAAATGACACATTTATCAATAACCAGAGAATGAAAACTGGCCGTGAAAAACAAAATTTGTACTGTCATTTTACAATTATTAAGTAAATATATCATCACGGCAAATAACTCTGTTTTGTATATAGATATCGATAATGATGATGGCGTATTCGTCATTTGAATTTAAGTTGCAATGTTAAGTCTTATTTAGCACTTCCTAGTTAATCGTTTTTTTTTTAAGTGTCGTGAGTGAAAATATTATATTAACCAGGAGCGCGTTTTGGAATCGTGATTAATATTTTGACAGTTTTTAAGTCAGCCTGTTATTAATTTGATAGTTTTTAAACTGAATAATTATTTTGACAGATTTGGCATTTTTTGAGTAACCAGAAATTAATTTGACAGTGTTGACAGTGTTATGTTTTTCAGAAATTTGTTTGAAAGCATAACAAAAAAATCTGATGTGGCCAACACCAAACATCCCGCTATTTAATTTTTATTAATTTAAATATACATACTTATATATTTAGTTATTGCGGAAACTGTATTAAGATCCTTTCCACATAACTATGGTTCTATTTACTATTTTCTTTTTAAAACGTTACTATTATTAATTTGAAATGATTAGATCTTTGCCAGATATTTATCTGTCAGTTATATACATTTGAGATATGAACCGTGTAACCAAGGAGTTTTGCTTGTTTAAAGCGTAGACTCCCGGATTAAAATTATAGATATTATAAATTTATCCATATCCCCTGTGGTGCACTCTCCACGCCAGTAATAAGTGCCCGTGAGAGGACGTTTGATAAACGCCCATACGGTACACATATGTCATCATCATTAACGAAATCTGTGTACAAAGCAGATTGGCACACCCAGCAATGGGTAAAATGCCGTGATTATATATTTATTCTTTTTATTTAATAGTATATTCCGTACGCATAAATAAATAAATAAATTTAGCCACGACCGTGGTTATGGTTCAAGTGGTCAGGTTATGGTCACTGAAAACTGGTTGTGATTCGGAACATCTTGGTTAATTTGTGTCGGTAAAGCAGGGAACCACCGCGTCGTTAGAAATAGGTGACAACTTAACTTTTGTCTATCTTTATATTAACGTAAATATTATACATATAATTATATAGTAGTTATATGTTTATACAATAGTATTTATTGTATTATAAGAAATAAGAATATGACCACAACAACCACAAAAAAAAATGTGGTCGCCATGGTCACGAAAAAGTAACCACAACTTTCAGGAACCACATTTCGAAATTGAACCGCGATGCTGAAATTATGTTTTGGTTACATTACGGAACGCATAACCAGAACTTTGGTCACCGCGGTTAAGTTACGGAATATACTATAAGTAACTTCCCAGATTTATATATATATATATATATATATATATATATATATATATATATATATATATATATATATATATATATATTCCCGGAAATACCGGGAAAGTTAGATAAATTAGAAACGAAAATTTTAAAAAATAAGAGTTAAATATTTCTTTCTCATATCCCTGATTTCTATAGTCGAGTTTAAGATTTCCTATACTCAAAGATGGTTAATTCTTAATTTATTCCTTCAACTACTTTCTGTCATTTCCTATCTATTTCATTTCTTCAAGTTTCTTTACTTTTTTTTCCGAATTATGCAATTCTACCTTTCCAAGTTTTTCTCGGTCTACTATATTTTATTTTTTTGTTAAATAGACTATTAAACATCTCACTATTATTACGAATAATTACAGATTTTGATGATGATTCTTTTATTGAATTGCCTTTCATAATAATAAAATACACAAATATGTATGTAGGTGATTTCGATTTTCGCAGTATTTCGTATTATAGCGAAGTATGAGTAACCTTCCAATTTTGTTCCAATATATAAAAAAGAATTCTTTTGTGTCTGCAGTGTAAAATTGAGTTCCCCATTTTGGTGTTAATTGTTGACCGTGTGCTGTGTTGGTTTTGAAGTTCGATACGTGTCCGCGATTCGTTAGTTTTCCACTTGACAAACAGTCCGTAATTACGATATAACGGGTGGAGAATACCGCGTCAATTAGCGGCTACAAATTGGGAAATAAGTCGGTTATTTAACTCGGTTAACTTCTCGTTTTCTTCGAGTGTTTGCTCTGCTCTGGCTGCCAACTGCCAACTGCCGACTGCCAACCGAGCCGACTGGAACCGAACAACTAACCCCGACCGTAACGAACGCAATTGTTTTTATAAATTGTGCTCATTGTTGCAAATGGACTATTTAGCAGCAACTTTACTCCTTTCTACACCACTACACATGTATAAAATTACTGGTATGCTACCAGTTTAAAATATTAAAAGATTTAAAATGAATTTAAATTTTAATTATGAAGCATTATACATATTAGTTTCTTTTGAACGGTCTTCAGCACACAAAAACACCAGTAAAAAGTCATGTGTTCGCCCATGTGCCATTTTTGAATACAAAAAATTCGTAGAGTTGCAAATAAGTAATCCAATAAAATTTTCTCCTCAATATGATTTAAAATATCTAAGAAATAATAATTGTGAAATTACTATTACTTTTTTATTTTAATTTTAAACCGTATTCTAAAGTACCTCGTTGTTTCCATTCGAGGCAGAAGATTCGCAATTTTTGAACAAATTTCGAAATTTCAATTTCTTACCAAAACTAAATAACAAAATAAATTTCAATATGTTTATATGTAATTCAATTATATTTTAAGAGATTAAAAAAGTGAAAATAATTATTTTTTATCTTACTGGCTAAATGCGGTAACGTAATTTTTGAAACAAATTTTATTATACTTTAAATTTCTTTACACAAAATTAATTTAAAAATAGTTATTTATGATATGTGTTAAGATTGAGATTTTATTTTGTGAGAAGGAAGTTTGGAACACGACGCGAAGCGGAGTGATCCAAAACTTCGAACAAAATAAAATCACTTTCAAAATCATACACTACTTTTTCTACAAACACATTTATTTCATTTAAATTTGTATTTGTATTTTTTTTTTTGACATATATCAAACATGTCGATTTGTTGTTCCCTTCGTCATTACCAAGGTATTTTACTTTTAACACTAGAATTTAAATATCGCATTTTTAATTGAAGTATGCCGTGTTAAAAATACAATTTTTAATAGTGTTTGTAGAAAATAATTATTTACGACCTAAAGTGTAAATATTTGTTAAAGGGCTGACCTCACATACTTTCAAATTTAGTAAATTGTTTGAAAAATTATATTTCAATAACCATAAACATTTACAAAGTTTAACAAATGCTAAAATTCACTTTATTGAATTTTTTAGAAAAATAAAAATAACAATCGAAGACTGAATACGGAACCCGTTTATTTTTTAGGTAGGTATTTGTAACGGTTTTGAAGAAAGACAAAAGAGAAAAAAATCTAATTAGGCCAGCCCATTACCTTCTGTTAGTTCCATATATTTTGTACACATTCTATACAGAAAGTTTCTTCAAGATTCCATATTTCGAGTTCATTACCATCTGCCAGTTCTATGTATTTTGTACAAATAGGGGATTCCACCATTTTTTTTAAATATAATTTCATTTGAACATATAAGTAAAACTAAGACTGTCAGTGAAAATACGGTAAAAAATTTCTATTAATAAGCGAGTTATAGTCCCCCGAAATTTGTAAATATAGATGTGACGTCACGAATATAAGTTTTTATATCAAACTGTTTTCTTCATGAACCTAAATGCTATTTCCAAATTATATTTGTAAAAAATTAAGGAATATTATTATACTGTACACATGATTTATAATTGGAAGTGTATTTAAATTATTAAGTTTAATGCAAAACATTTATATTCAAATAAAAACTGTTTGAAAATTACAGTATTGGACTGATAACCACGCCTCCGCTATTCGAATTTCTCTACTTCCATTGATAGTAGGCTCCTCCCCTAACTTAGTATTCGTTATATATTTATAGGCCGTCTTTGAGCCGCCAATTAAAATAATATATATGGAATTCATCTGAGTGACGAGCTGCTATAACATAAACCCCCTTATTTCCGAAGTATTTCAATTATATAGTTTTATTTCTTTATTAATATTCATTATTAAGCATATACTTTCAATATTTTTTTCTAATTTCTCTTAATTTAATTGCGCTGTAGTCCCCTATTCCATACAGTAAGTTTTTACACACATACATACATACATAAAGACATCGTAAAAATAGTAAAATATTATTCTTTTATTGACCAAAGACAATACCTTCCTTACCTAAAGGTGACGGAAGCTAAAAACAGCCATACTATGGACCATACTAACAGTGGTGTTCCCAATTTTTGTATATTTAGTTTTCGTGAATTTTTTTAAATATATACGTTAGGGTGGAGTTTAAAAGAGGTCAAGTGGAATTTTACTCGGGCCGCCCCTAAAGTGGTTTCAAATAAATTAAAAAAATGCACATGCAATGATTCCGCTTAATATTAATATTTGACCGTACCTAAATGCACATGAAAAATATCAAACCATTTAAATAACATTGGGTTTTGACACATTTTGGAACTATATTTTTGTCAAAGGCAATAAGAGGTTTAAAAAATCCACTTAATATTGGAATATATACTAGAGTGACCCGAAAAAATGTGGACAAAATTTAAAGTCCCAATCAATATTCGTAAAACAATTATTGTAGATAGCTTTTTTTGGTCATAGTTTAACCATCTACAATTATCTTAAGAATAATGATTGCGACTTCAAATTTTGTCCACAATTTTCTCGGGTCATTTTAGTATATATTCCAACATTGAGTGGATTTTTGAAACCTCTTATTGGCTAGGCTAAAATAATGTTCCAAAATGTGTCAAAACCCAATATTATTTTAATAGAGAAAATAAAGGGAATTTTGGCACGGTCTAATATTAATATTAAGCAAAATCATTGCCAGCAATTTTTTTTTTGTTTACTATTTTAGGGGGCGTCCCGATTAAAATTCGACTTGATTCCTTTCAAGGTCCACCCTAATATACATATATGTTAAACAATTTCATATACTTATTTTCTCATATTTAAAATAAAAGCAAATATTTTTTAAAGATATTAAGGTATAGGAACGTTACTTTAAAAATATTAGAAACATTAAACATTAAACAAGAAAATCTGTCACCTAATAGCATGATTTATATTTGAAAATGGCTATATTTTCCCTATAGAAATTCTAGCGCAATTTTTTCATCACGCCAATTTTTTTCTTGATAATAAGTTGCAATTCTTTTTTATTTTGAACGATATTTAAGTTAAGGGCCATTATTAGAAGAAATTTCGAGAAAAATGAACAAAACTTAGACCAATTTTATGACAATTGTTACAACTAACTCGAAATATCACTGACATAAAAAAATATGTGTATAGGTCTAGGGGGGCGATCGCCCTCCCATTGGGTACGCCACTGCATACTACATAAATAAAATTAATAAGAATATTATTCAAAAATGAAATTATTATAAAACAATATGCAATATCTTTTTGATAGTGTTTAAATTTATTTACTTGCTTTAGGGCCAGTTGTACGATACAGAGTTAGTATCTACGGTTACGTAACATACAGTTAACCTAACTACTTGTTAAAAAAACACAATTAGTTGTACCATTTCTATTTTTCTAAAGGTTACCTAGCAGTCTGTCAATTAACACTGGATCAGTTTTTCCAAATTATACTATATAAAACAAAATATAAATTTTATTTTATTGCAATTTTGACATATACGTCAGTTTTCATAAAAATTAAAATTACAAAATACAAATTTTATGCAAGATGACTGTTTAAAATTAGTGGATTTTGTCCTACTTCTTAAAAACATATTATCTAATAATTCATCTTCAGAATCAGATTCAACTACCAAACGTCGCCGAAAAGCCATTACAAATAGTTAAACAAACGTCAAATTTCATGCGTTAACACTTTGTTAAATCATTAACCCCTTATTTCATCAAAAGTTAAAAATATTCTGGTTAAGAGCCATGGTTACGCTTAACCTGTTTTCGTACAACACATTTTTTGGCTAACCAGGTGTTAAATCCTAACCCTTACGTTAACCCCTGATTGTACAACTGGCCCTTAATCAGTGAATTTGTATTGTTGTCTTCGATACTAATTATTGAGCCGCCGATGGTCGTGTGGTTTGAGGCAGCGACCAGCGCTCGAAGCGACCGTCACCGATCGACTCTGAGGTTGTCGGTTCGATTCCCACTATTTAGAGCACTAATAACCACATTTACTTATGAAAATAAACACTAGTTTGATGAAAATGTACACCACAAATAGGTATATTTCTTCACAAAACTAAGTTAAAAATGACACTGCACTGTGTACTAATAACCGCAGTTATTTGGTTAAAATAACTCATTTAAGTGTTAAAAAAACTACACGGTATAGTAGTATCTACGATTAATTATTATCACATATCTCCGTGTTGTTTATTACCAAATGTCGATGTGGTAAATTCTACACTACAGCTGGTGGACCTATATAGACCACATTTAGTGTAAAATTTAACACGGAATTTCTTAGTGTGCATCATCACCAAATTGTAATAACTATTCAGTTGATATACAATAAAGATTATTATTATCTTCGATACTAATTATTGAAGACAATACGTACTTTTAACTTTAGACTGTTTAACATAAGAAGTTAAAAGATTAAAAATTTATAAATGATTAAATATTTTTTAGATCAGAATATACCGGGTGGGTTACATAGATATATAACGTGGAAAAACAATTTAGAAAAAAAAAATTCTAAAAACTAGTAGAGTATAAATTTTGCATATAAATCAGTAAACAAAATTCATTTTGTACATTTTTTAAATGTTAAATGCGTATGTAATGGATTTCGAGCGACACTCATCAATAGATATCGTTTTAAAAATTATTAGTCTGATTTTCCTGGAGATAGCTTTTGTGCATGTTTAAGTCCAACAAAATAAATTTTATAGAACCATTTTTTGTACCAAAATGACAATGTTATAGCTAATAAAAACTATAACTTGTCGAGTTTATTACTACAAGACTGTCACGATACACAAAAATATATCCCCGAATTGACGATTGTGAGGCGGTGTCCCCCAGGGCTATCAGTTTGCCATATTGATTACACATCCCAAGTTGACAGGTAAACAGAGTGATGGCATTATATTGGAATATTTCCTGTTCTTTATGAACATCACCTCAGCGATCGATCAAACAAATCACGGAACAAAGGCATTGCCCTTTCCTCCCAGACCATCAATATTCATTTAAATTTAAATTATGTCTAAACATCACGTTAGCTCTGGAATTAATCCTCCGATGTTTAATGGCGGGCAATTTAAATCACGTGGTTTTTATTAATTTTATTTGTCTCCCTCACTGTCAGCAAGATGTGTTTTATTATTAATAATGAATTTGGAATTGTAGACTAACATTAGACTGCCAGGATTTAATTAAGGTAATTAAATAATCGATATGTAAGTAGCTTTGATGCTACAAGGGAATTATTATTATTTCAGGTGTAATAATAGCTATTTCCGTGCATATACAGTAATAATTTGTTTCACCGTTAATTATCTTCCTCGTAAGAATAACACTTAAAATAATTATCCGTATTTACTTTTCCTTGTAAAACAAAGAAAATTTATGGTGGTAAAAAATTGACATTATTATATATTACTAACCGAGGTGAAAAGTGTTTTATTACTGTCGAGGGCGAGGTTAGTTATAACCTGAGACATAAAGAAACTTTTTACCGAGGTTTCTATACTATTTTATGCATAATTGGAAACTAATAATGAGAAATTGATATTTAAATAATGTAACGTGTGAGCCCCGCTGCTATCTGCACAAGCGATGACGTAATAGCGCTAGCAGCCTGGCTATGTAAACAAATAAGCCGCGACGTGTTAAATACTTCCGGTCGCCTGAACCTTTTTACCTTCCGCGGAGGTATAGGGATCGTGCTAAAAATCGCATATCAAGATTTTGGTAAATGAGCACGTTTTAAGGTCCCTAGAATCCAATTTTAACATTTTCACGATGATGTCTGTGTGTGTGGATCCTCCACTCTAACTCAAATACTATCATTCAGAAAATTTTGAAACCTTATATTTCGAACTTTTTCTGTACTGGAAAGAGCCCACTAGATTTTGGTGTAAATCGGATAATTAGAAATGGCACTTTACTAGAAGCTCAAAATAGTTTTTCTTCGAAAAATACCGTTAAATGTTATTTTTTCGAGATTAATGTTATTATAAAAATTAAAGATTATTAAATTTTCTATAGATTTGCATTAATACTTTACGGAAAAATTTACAAAATTATCTATAATTTAAATCCCAGAGCCTACGCTTGAAACAAACAAAACGCAGTTATTCAAATGTATATAACAGACAGATAAATGACACTATCAAAGAACTAATCATTTCAAAATAATATTAGTAACGTTTAAAAAAGAAAAATGTGAATAGAGCAATAGAAAAAGAATTTCAATACAGTTTCCAGCATAACTAAATATGTAGGTACATATGTATTTAGATTAATAAAAATTAACGATTCACAAAAATGTTTAAACTATTCCTCATTTTTTGATAAGTGAATTCTATTCTATCCCGGTATTTAAAATTTAATCTACATTTTAATATAGCTCCGGTGGCTCAATGGTTAGAGCAACGCCTCATGTCATGACTCCCCTCGGGGCTCTGGGTTCGAATCCCACTAAGGAGTAGATGTATGTGAATGTGAACCCACTCTGTAATTGCGATTTAATCCTGTTTAGGGGTTTAAAAAGAAGGGACTTACTTGGATTAGATTAGACTATATTTTCAGAAATAAACTGTCAAAATTAGAGTAAAATTCATTAATCCAAAAATAAGGATTAACTTAACCATTTTGTGACTCGGGCTGTAAATGGCGGGAGGTATTGTGTTGGCCACACCAGATTTTTTGTTCATTGTTATTATGCGGTCGAACATTCTAGAGCTCTCTGGAAGTTAATGGCAGCTGTATAAAAGAGACGCAGCTATGTTCGGGAGTTAGTTAATTAGTTAGTTACATAGGGAGAGACATATAGAGACATTAACACGGAGTGTTAGAGAGTAAAGTGTTAGGAGAAGCACAGCAGTATCGTAGTGAGCGTATGCAGTAAAGTGTCGAGTGGAGTAGGTACTCTGGAAGTTACTGGTATACTGGGATAGCTGTGGATGTGAATACTCGGTAGTGTTGACGAGTATTGGGAAGCTATAGTGTACGAGGACAGTAACGGCGAGTCTGGAAGTTACTGGTATATTGGGATAGCTGTGGAAGTGAATACTCGGTAGGGTTGACGAGTATTGTGAAGCTAGGTGTACAAGGACAGAACAGCGAGTTGGAGTGGATACTCGGCATTGGTGTTGAATAATTGTGGCATACGGATAGTTGGTGATACTGAGGCTGTGGAAGGAGAAAGTTAGTTACATAAACAGACAGACAGTGAGGTGAAAGGGTGACTTCTGTCCGAGCAGTTGAATATACAGACGCTGTTGAGTCAGCTGAGTATATAGTCGCTGTGGAGGTCGATAGCCGGACAGTTGAACGTGATGTAATTATATATAGTGACATAAATATAGGGATATAAATATCGCGTAAACAGTCTACAAGAGTCTGCAACAGATCGGCAGTCTAAGATTGGAACGCATAATGAAATAAATAATTAGTAATATCGTGGAAATAAATATTAGTGTTAATTGGATAAATAAATAAATAGTGTTAGTGTTATCTAGTTAATTATAGTTTTAGTCTTAATTAGATCTTAATAATTGTTTAATAATAGTAATAGTCATTTTCATTATAGTTTAATAAACTTTTATTTTAATTAATAATAATTGTCTAATATTTACACTTCACCCAAATAATTATAGTGATAACCTAACAAAAATATACGGACTATCTGAGCTTGTTTAATTGTCACATGAACTGTCAGTTGTATTTCTAACCTTAAATTTTGATATCACATTTATCTGCTCTGCTCGTATTTATATTATTTACAATTTCATTTGTTTCTTTACATACCTATAAAATTATCACTGATCTCTGACGGTGGGAATGGGAAATAGCCGTGACCCTGATCTCTGAAATTTGGATGTAGCATCTTTTTGTATTGGAAATTTGCAAGCCAAGATTTTTAATTTAAAAATGAAACATTTCATATGACCTTGTGTAAATATTATAAAAAATAATTATTTATATTATTCGTATGTATTAAATAATTATTTGTAATAATAATTAAAGAGTATGAACATCATTGAAGTTGGGTTTTTATGTAAAAGTTTCTCTCTGTTCGCGTGTTTTTGAATACCAAAGTAGTCGTACTTCGACAACAATATCTTACAAATTCATACGATGCCGAAACTTTTTGTGAAAGAACAGTGACACATTCACAATCAGATCCCATACAACGCGATGTTAGGCTAGGTGTTCCTGCGCATTCCCGCAGGATTTGCAGGAGCTACCACAGGAACGCGACGCTGCTGTGAAAGAGCACATGAAAATTGTTTCGGAATTGAGAATTGAGATATGTGAAAAGAGGGCTGCTTTATTTGATGCGATGTCAGAAGATTTGACAGTAAATGGACAATGCGCAGACAAGTTTTTAGAAGTCACAGTTTTTACGACTCAAAATATATGAATTTAAAAGAGTGCACAGACAAGAACTAATGATTGTATTGTAGTAGGTAAGTGCAACAAAGTCTGCACTCAGTAAGGGTTAGTTCACTCGAAAAGTATAAATGAAACACGTAAAACTGACTATATAAATGGAAACGAGTTTAGGCCGACGCGCAATTGAGCGACGCGAAAAGCGGCGAAGCGAAGCGCGACGAAGTTTTTTCATTCAATATATTCTTATGTGTATAGTCGCCTCGTTGCTCTGCTCTTCGCTGCTCCGAAGTGCGCGTACACACATAATAATACACGATTGAAAAAACTTCTCTTCGCTGTGCTTCGCTTCGGTCGCTCAAGTGCGCGTTGGCCTTTATGCACTTAGTGCTAAGTGCAAAAAGTTCACATTAAATATATAAATAGAAAACGTTATTAATACAAGCTGTCTAGTTAGGGGGCCATTTTAATGTTGTTTTTTAGGTAAGGAAGGTATTGTTTTTTTATCAAAAAATTCGATGGTGAGTTTTTAATAAATAAGCACGTTTTAGAGTCCCCAGAATACGATTTTACTATTTTTGCGACAATGCGCGCGTGTGTGTGTGTGACGATTTTTTCTCCGACGATAACTCCAACACTACAATTCTAAAAATTATAATTCTTTCGTATTCCTCTTCATTACATTCATATGAAGAGCTGATTAGATTTTGGTTATAATTAGTCGACCGATACCCTCATTTGAAGATTTTAACAGTTTTTCTTGAAAAAACGATGCTAAATATCATTTTTTCACATTTAATGTTATTATAAATATTAAAGAATATTTTATTCTCTATGCGATATGATTAGCAGCCAGCTATGTAATAACACTGGAATCAGTTAATAATTTAAAAAATTCTGATAGACAGATGTCTATGTCAAGTGCGATTGATATAGTACGTTTGTAATTTTACTGCAAATAGAGAATCAGTTCTAAGAAACTTTCTGTATGGAATTTGTACAAAATACATAGAACTGATGGAAGGTAATGTACTAGAAATTTAGAATCTTTCGCAAGAAACTGTCTGTATGGAAATTGTATATAATACATAGAACTGACGGAAAGTAATGTGCTAGCCACATCAGATTTTTTGATTTAAAAATAATGAATATTATGTCGCAAGGATATGACTAAATTAGATTAGGTTTTGATGAAACACCTGAGAATTTGATCAAATAACTAATTTAGATACTGCCGTGTCTTAACGACATCGTTATAGGCCTCAATTTGAGTACTCTAATGTCTTTCAGTACATGGCCAAGGACCATAATGATTCCATTAGAATACTTAGTACCATAATGAGCTATGTAACTTGTTTACAAACAAATCGAAAACAGCATACCTGAGTTTTCAGATTAATTTTTTTTTTGTTCAATACCAAATACTTCATGAATTTACGCCAGCAAATTTTATAGGGAACGATGTTTTTTGAGTAGATAAAGATTTAGAAAATACTCGAAACTGCAGTCAAAAACTTTTTAATGAATGAAATCGACGTTTCGGTCATACCAAGACCATATTCAAAGCAAGGTTATTCAACATACACCATTTTTACATCCTTGTACAAAGTAAAAGAAGTATTGCAATCGCGAAAAATTTCGGTTTTCAGATTTCAACGGAAATATCCATTTTAACCATCCCTGAATCCATTTTGACTAATTTCGTCGTGACGTCTGTACGTACATACGTATGTACGTGCGAACGTACGTACGTATCTCGCATTACTCAAAAACGATAAGCCGTAGAAAGTTTAAATTTTGTATTTAGGACTGCTATAACATCTAATTAAGCAATTCCCTTTTTGGTCATTACATAATTTCCAGAAATGGTACTTTATTTGAAGCCTATAACAGATTTTAATAAAAAACTATTATAAAATATAATCCAAAACTTTTCAAATTTGGTATATAAGACTTTTATGTCAATTGGAATAACATAGTAGATTTTGGTTAAAACAGGCTAATTATATTACCTGAAGTTGTTAACAGTTTTTCTTGAATAAAATGGTTTCATTTTGATTTTAGACATAAATGCTTCAAATAAGAATTTTAGTTATAAACTAAATTCTGCGTCTAGCACATCAAGTATTATTAAATTAGCCCTTTGTATAAGCGAGGTATCTAAATTTAAAACATATACTTTTTGGTTTTTGTAATGAAGCTTGCTATGGATTAGGACAAAAAATAACAAAAAAATAAAAAAATAGATATTGTCAAACTACGTCAAATACGTGCAATTTTTTAATTGGGTCTATACTTCATATTAGTCTTGCGTACAAGGAAGTCGTGTGGTGTCCACATCAGATTTTTTTATGTTGAATAGCCCTGAAGATTATCATGGTATGAACGAAACGTCGGCTTGATTTTATAAAAAGTGTTGGACTGCAGGTCCGAGAAATTTCTTCAACCCTTTATAAATTTTGTAGTTTTTATTTTATTTTGGCAAGTACTCGTAACTTCCAAGTATGAAATAATTATGGATTATATTATATTAAAACAAAACTACTAATTTCTGTGTTTTGGCATTCATTTACATTGTTTCATTCTACAATTAGGTAGTTGACAAAAATTTCTATTTAGGTAAACTTTTGATGGAATATTTAGATTGGTGATAGTGATTTTTGTTTTATTATTATGCTTGTTACCTAGATCCTGTGTATTTAATGCAATCACACCAGTCCCTCCCAAATAACTATAAGTCACCAAATTTGTTTACGAAACAAACAATTTACTTTTTGCTGAAAGGCAGCAAATCGTTTTGTGAACAACAAATGTCAACATTCGTTTCGAAACTGACAGCTTGAAAACCCTACTTCCAGAACGGACGTAGAAAAAGAATTTCTTTTAAGTTTCCCAAGGATGTATAACTTATATTTTATCAATGTTGTTTATTAAATTTAATTCACGCTGTGAAAAAAATAAATTCGATTTTGACGTTAAACTTTAATGCTTTGTTTGTCGCATTTTCAAAATGAGATATTGGTGTTTCTTGCACGAGGTTAGAGTTATATATAGCTCATACTAAATCTTTATTGTAATTCTGTAATGGATATTATACATTTCCGCCATTGTGATTGGAGCTAAATCCGTTGTTACCTACGCCTACATACCCATTAACTGATTGAATTTCAATCTGATTGTTCGATATCCTATAAACTTCGAGGAACACAAAACAGTGAAAAATGGATATATTTGAATGAAAAATATCTTTTGCTGTAGGTGCTATTATGCACCATATGTGACAATGCAATTCTATAATGTAATTACCTGATTAAATTCGTGTCCTATTTCTTTACTAGGGCTCCGGGACATCTGCAAAAGAAAAAAATGTTTAAGGTATTGATGCATTAACAGAAAATTAAATTAAAAAACTGCTTTATAAGAATAATAATAGATGTAGTCTAAGGTTAAACATAACTAAAACTATTATAATTACCCCTTAAACTTAAAATTAATTTTAATAAAAACTAAATACTTATTTCGAGAACTAAGTTCTCATTATTAGTAGTACAATAAGGGAAAGTTAAAAAGAGTAGTCAAGATTACTCAACATGCCATCTATGCCAGAGCCAGAGGTCCTAACAACTCTGAAAAACAAGGGAGAGAACTGGGATTATATAGGGACGGGAGTCACGGGTGAATGATTACCTATAAACTAAGATGAATTTCGTCCAATAATAATGAGTCATTAAATTTTAAATCGTCCAATAAAATTTAACTTTCTATCAAATCGAAAAGTTTTGAGTTTGGTATGGGACCGAGATCTGCGTTCATCAATTTATGTTTATATTTATTTATTATTAAACTCTCGTATACCTACATCTAAATATCTATCATTATTAATATGTTTCAAAAGTTTAATATTAGAATTGTTAACTTTGTGATTATTAATGAACATATGTTGAGCTACGCTAGATTTTTCTGGATTACCGCTTTTAAGATGTTAAAAATGTTCTTTAAACCCAGTGTCAATTTGTCTTTGAGTTTGACCGATGTAGACTTTATAACAACCATTACAACTAATTTTATAAATACAGGATTTTTTTGTTAGTATGTATTTTACCTTTAGGGTTACCTAATAACGATTTAATGGTATTATTAGATTTGTAAGTTACGATTAAATTTTGATTTTTAAAAATTTTGTTTCAACTTTTGGAAGCTTTGTCGTACGGTAGTGTTATGTATTTATTATTATTATTATTATTATTATTATTATTAATATTATTATTACCTTCCGCTGCCCTTGGTAAGGGAGGTATAGGGATCATGCTAAAAATCGTATATCGAGATTTTAGTAAATGACAACGTTTTAAGGTCCCTAGAATCCATTTTTAACATTTCCATGATGATGTATGTGTGTATGTATGTGTGGATCCTCCACTCTAACTCAAATACTATCATTCAGAAAATTTTGAAACCTTGTATTTCGAACTTTTTCTATAATGGAAAGAGTCCATTACCATTAGATTTTGGTGAAAATCGGATAACCGGAAACGGCACTTTACTAGAAGCTCAAAATAGTTTTTCTTCGAAAAATACCTTTAAATGTTTTTTTTTCGAGATTAATGTTATTATAAAAAAATAAAGATTATTAAATTTTCCATAGATTTGCATTAATACTTTTTCTATATATTTTACGTACAAATTTATAAAATTATCTATAATTTTAATCCCAGATCCCACACTTTAAACAAACAAAACGCAGTTACAAATGTAAGTAACTGACAGATAAATGTCACTATCAAAGAAATAATTATTTCAAAATAATATTAGTAACGTTTTAAAAAGAAAAAAGTAAATAGAACAATAGAAAACGAATTCAATACAGTTTCCAGCATAAGTAAATATGTAGGTATGTATTTAGATTAATAAAAATTAACGATTCATTAAAATGTTTAAGCTAATTCTCATTTTTGGATTAGTGAATTCTATACTATCCCGGTACTTAAAATTTAATGGAGTAACGATGATCGACTGGGAGAATGATGCAGGAAGAAAAATTCTCGGCAATGCAGTCAAGATAATATGTTTATGATCATCCTCAGGATTAAATCAAGTCAGGTGAAACTAAGAAATTTTCATAAAAATTCATAAAAATTTTGTTTCATTCTGTCTGTTCATTTAATAATATCCATATTATAAAACATATTGTTCTTTATTACAATTATAACGAGTGTTTTTTCACATTAATTCACAAATGGTAAATATTGTGTACAAATATTTCTTAGTTTCACTTGACTTGATTTAACCCTGACGATGATCATAGTATGATCGAAACGTCGGCATAATCAAATAAACATATTATCTTGACTGCATTTCCGACAATTTTTCTTCCTGCTTAAAATTTAATCTTCATTTTATTATAGCTCCGGTGGCTCAATGGTTAGAGCAACGCGTCATATCATGAGTGCTCTCAGGGCTCTGGGGTCGAATCCCACTAAGGCATGGATGAGTGTGAATGTGAACCCACTCTGTAATTGGGATTTAATCCTATTGAGGAGTTTAAAAAAAGGTAGTTACTTGGATTAGATTAGACTATATTTTAAGAAATAAACTGCCAAAATTAGAGTAAAATTCGGTAATCCAAAAATAAGGATTAACTTAATCTTTTTGTGACTCGGGCTGTAAGTGGCGGGAGGTATTGTGTTGGCCACACCAGATTATTTAATAAAAAATATATTATCACTGTAACCATGTAGAAAATTAAATAATCTTTAATAATAATGTAAATCTTAATAAAATTATATCTTAAAGATTTCATGACAAACTACATAGTTAGAGCTTCAAGTGAAGTATTATTTCTGGTTTGCCAATTGACTTGAAAATTTTAGTTCTGTCAATATTACTGGAAAGTTACTAGAACACGAGTTTTCAAAATTTTATTATTTACAGACATCATCGTAAAAATTGTTTGTCAGATAGTAGAGATCTTATAACGTGTTTATTTACAAAAATCTCCATATCGCGTTAATGTTTAACATTTCTTTACTTTGGTTTGCTTAAAATTATTTCCAACCTTCGTTACCTAATATAATTTGCAAAAAAACGTAAGGAAGTTGCAAAACATAACTTTTCGTCTACTAAGTTTGTATATTATTTTGACATAGAAATAGTAGTTGTTTTTTGGTAGTAACTAATTGTTTTTGTGACTTTGCAAAAGTTTTGGCTGTCATTTATCATCAGCTAGGCTTGTAATCAAGCAGAATTTGTATAATTAGTATCCATTACCTTGAAACTTTGTGACAAAAGTCTATGCGGTAGTTTTAATTTCCCCGGCAATTTCTCGGGCTCGGCTCGGACTACAAAAACCAAAACGACATAAAGTTTTTACATCCCTTTCGAGGTTAAAAGGCCACTGAGGGGTGCAAACTACTCGTAACAATTTTTGCAATGCAGCACAATAAAATATGGCGAACGAGCTCGCGTTATAAATGGCGCAATAAATTCAGTTCAGAAAGCAATTATGCCAGCGGGTGTCAGAAATAATCTTAATTGGCAAGCGGGCCAATGCGTCGGCGGAGATTTAGCGCCCTTCTGGTTTCACCCCACCTGCTTCCACCCTTGGCACATTTTGCAAAGGGCAAAATGTTTTTCTCAGTAAACTATTCACATAAACACATTTAATACGTTTGTTATTACGTTCAATTGAAACTATTTTTCGTTTAACAATATTGTAAGTTTTTTTGATTCTTTGAAATAAGATGTTACAAAGTTTAAGTTTTGTTTTGAATTCGAATTTTCATATTTTCAAAATAAATACTTAAGCGTTTTAGGCAATGATGGAAACCAGCCGATATTATTTCAAAACCATATGAGATAAAACGGCTGGATTGCAGTTTATCCAGAATAGTAGAAATTGCATTTTTTTTTTGTTGTAATGTCTCATTTTAGCTGAAAATAATAAGGAAACATAATATTGACGTACGGAAACAGGTATTTATATGTTTTTTTGGAAAAATATTTTTTTTTAAATCCTGACAACAACAATGCCTAACATACAATAATGTTTTAAGATTTTTTTTAAATCCTTGGAAAAACAGTACCTAACGCACACGTATTTTTAAGAAATTTTTTTAAAATCCTGACAAGTACAATACCTAACGCACACCAGGCACACACATTCGACATCGCTCGGCCCACTAGCTGCATGTTAGTTTACAATAGTTTGACAGATGAACGGAAAATTATAAATAAAAAATGTTATAAAACGTAGGATAAGAAGGAAAATAAGACATAATATACATTAATTGAAACAGTATTATTCGTATGAAAGCGTAAGTACCTACTTAAACATGAAAATATATGTAGTTCATCTAACCTAATTTTTTTCAGAAAAAATACCAAAATCTCTAAATATAGCTTTCCGCACCCAATTTTTAGGGGTATTTAGTGTATTTAATGATTTACCAAGTATATATAACTATTAATATAAAATTCTTGAATTCTGGATAAACTGCAATTTAGCCAATAAAACTTCCTATGTTGTAAGTTCAGGATGTGAAAATATGTTTTTCTACACCCACTCGAAAAACTTATCATTTCTTCACAATTTGCAGAATGGATATGTAGGCAATACTAGTTAACTGAACGGATATAATTTCATATCCATTCTAGGATGGATATGAAATCCACGAATCACAAATCTCGAAGTCGTGTAACCTAGGCAACTGTCTATTCATTTATTACAAGATTAAGAAGAAGAACGATACAAATGTCACATTTGACATTTCATTGTTATTATTTACATAGATGGAAATATTTTCGGTACAAAAAGAGATTTGAATAATTCAATAACAATTTACTGAATTATATTATGAATTAGTTGTAAGTATTGAAAATAACGTATAAAAGTTAAGGTTATTCTTTAAATTTGGCAATAAAAAATCGTAAATAGTATGTAAAAGTATTGTATACTTATAAAATAAAATATTATTTTAATAACAAATGTCATTAAGAAAACCTAGGTAGACAAACATAAAATGACAAAAATTAATAATGTCCAATAAAATTTCAAATTTTTATAGTTCGTATTTTGTTTAGTTTTGTTAGTCGTAGAGAAAGTATGCTGTACAACTCGAGTGGAATGTCCATATCGCCTTCGGATGATTGAACACTCCGCCTACGGCGTCGTGCTCAAACTTCATCCTCATGCGATATGGACATCATATCCACTCTTGTTGTACAAACTACTATTATTTAATATAGAGTAGGTATTTATTTTTCAATTCACCTTCATTTCAAAACTAGGGAGGTTGTTTGCCGCATTCTGTATATTATAGTATGACTAGCGAATGAAAGTTGACGTTTAGATTATTTAATAGATGTGGTTCTTTTGAAAACATTTCCCTCTATTTGATTTGAAAGGAAACTGACCCTTATGTATACCGTTACAGAAGATTAAAATTGTACTCAATTCAATACCAGTAGACATTTAAAATGACCTTAGCAACAGAATTCTGGGAGGTATTTAAACAATTTAATACCGCAAATTCTAGTTCGTTCGTCTCAGGTGTAAGCAATTCTCGAGTCGGAATTACTGTTAGAGGAAATTAAAAATAATCCTATTTCGTAGAATTGTCAAACTAAATAATTTAAAGATCAAATAATTTTATTCAAATCAACAAACGAAAAATGTTTAAAATATTTTAAACGCACCCCTGTTTTGATATGCAGTTACCCTAGTCGGCCATCTATTTTCAGCCAGACATAGCAATGTATTTCTATGCTTTCCTAGTCCAGTATTTAAATGGGTCCATGCAAAAATTTAAAACCTGAATATTTCGTGCTACTCTATTCTTCTCTAGGGTTTCAAAAGAAACCACATCTACAAAATAATTTAAACGTCAACTTTTATTCGCTAGTCATACCATACATATGAAACAAAATAGCTATTTATGTAATAAGTTGCGAAAGAAATGTGTTTTAAGCACGCGACGTGAAAATTTTTCTTGAGAATTTTTGGTAATAAATTTACTTAAAATGAGTGACTCAGAGATTGACTCTGATATTGAAAATGGTGCAGAGGCTGCATTGGCTACACTAGTTCCAGGAAAATCAAAAAAATTGTATGAAGAAACTTACAAAAAATTTGACAGTTGGTGTGCGGAGAAAAACGTTGGGCACATTACAGAAAATGTAGTTTTAGCCTAGTTTTCGAAATTATCATCCATTTATAAGCCATCCACTTTATGGAGTAATTACTCTATGCTCCGAACTATGATATACCTTAATAAGAATGTGGATATAAGTAAATTTACCAATCTTATTGCATTCTTAAAAAGAAAAGCTAGTGGATATAAGCCTAAAAAATCAAAAATATTCACTAAGCAAGAGATAGTTCGTATCATGAAGGAAGCTGATGACAAGGATTATTTATTGGCAAAGGTTGTGTCAATTGTTGGAATCTATGGGGCATGTCGCCGGGAGGAACTTACATTTTTACGTGTAGGAGATATTGAAGATTCTACTTCTTTCATAAAAATTAATATTCCAAATACTAAAACGAATATTTTTATGATAACTGAAGGGTTTATCGATGGAATCAACTATTTAGCAATGTTTCGCAAGTACGCACAACTTCGACCTACTCATACTGAACATCAACGGTTTTTTCTAACCTACAGAAATTTTAAGTGTTGCACGCTTCCTGTAGGCCTACCAAATGCTAAAGAATATACTGGGCATTGCTTTCGGCGGTGTTCTGCAACATTTTTGGCTGATTCGGGAGCTGACATTACAGTGCTCAAGCGACATGGAGGGTGGCGTTCAAGTTCTGTTGCTGAAGGCTACGTTGAAAATTCTTTGGAAAATAAGAAAGAAATTTCACGAAGAATTTTGGGAGAAAAAGAAACAGCAATTAAAAAAATATAAATTGTCGACAAAGAATCAGAATCCAGCAGCACATCTACTTCAGTTTCTACACACATTGAAGTTAACCAAGAAGAAGTTTTAAGAGCAACATCAAATGTTCAATTTAGTAATTTAAGTAATTGCGTTGTAAATATTTATCATAAATAAACAGTTATAATAGGTATTTAGTATTTTTATTTTACGCATTAAACTGTCATTTTTAAGCACTAGTGCTTAAAAGTACTTCATTTAACAACGAAAATGACAATCGAAAAGTTGTTATAATACGCTAGTATAAAAAAATATTTTTTTGATTTTTTGTGTAAAACTGTTACATCTCTATTAGAACTTACGTACGTGATAGTTTTATAAAGCGTGAATGTAATTAAAAATGAGAAAATTTAAGAAACGCCCCATTTTTTAATTTGTAGCAGAAAAATAATGGTAGTTCATATAGTATGCCGCACTTAAAAAAAAGTAGAAAAAATTAATCATATTACCACTCCCAATAGCTCTCGCACCATGTCATGTCCATGTGATGTCTTAAATAAAAGACCACAATCTATTTCGAGAACGACTCATCAACAAGGGTTATAATAATAAAGGCAACTCTGTAAAGTTAAAAAATATTGTAATTATTACTTGTAATACCAGTAGAACGTAATGCCGTTCAAAAGTAAAGTTTTACCTATATTCGTAAACTAAACTGCACACTACTATTTTGTATTCTAGGTTCTACTAATTTAAATTTCTTTTACTATTTCACTCACTATCTGTACTCACCGAAAAGCAATTCTAAACTGAAGCCTGTGGTAATTGCGGTTTGTAAATTAACGAGCAAGCGATTACCTAAACACCAAACTAATTATAAGAAATTAATTACGACGAGTATTATATCATTAAATAAAATATATTCGAAGGCAATATAAAATTTAAATTTTATTTTCGTTGTGATATATTCGGATTTATTCATAATATTTCACCTCAAAACTTTTTGAAACTGATTTGGCCTTATAGCGTTATCTATTTATATATTTAGTTTTGCACTTTGTGTATATATTTACAAACGTTTGTTTCCAATAATTGTATTATTAACAATCTTATTATTTTTCATTCATTGTACTTACACGAACGCTTTTTACAACTCAAAATATATCAATTTGGCAAGAACTGACAATTGTAGTAAGTGCAAAAAAGTGCGCACTTATTAAGGTTCATATCATTCAAGAATAAATGAAACACGTAAAACTCAGCTAGTGCGCACTGATTATATATACATAAATGGAAAACGAGTTATGTATTCAGCCCAAAATGTTCGCACTAAATATATACCTAAATGGAAAACGCTGTTTCAAAAACAAAGATGGTTAATTATTCTCACCACGCGACCCCCTAAATCAGTGCGGTAGGAAAAAGAATATAAAATTAATATACAGTATGTCCCAAAAAACGCGCCCTAAATAGGAATCTAGTTTTCAAACTATAAAGATACGAAGTCAGTTAAATTTTAAATTGTAAAAGTTGGACTATTAGAGGACGATTTTAGTGTTTCGTAATTTGAGAAAAAAAAAAATACGTGATACACTAGACATAGGCGAAAACCTCCCGCTACCCTTGATAAGGGAGGTATAGGGATCGTGCTAAAAATCGCATATCGAGATTTTGGTAAATGACCACGTTTTAAGGTCCCTAGAATCCAATTTTAACATTTTCACGATGATAATGATGTGTGTGTGTGTGTGTGTGTGTGTGTGTGTGTGTGTGTGTGTGTGTGTGTGTGTGTGTGTGCGTGTGTGTGTGTGTGTGTGTGTGAGTGAGTGTGTGAGTGTGTGAGTGTGTGAGTGTGTGAGTGTGTGAGTGTGTGAGTGTGTGAGTGTGTGAGTGTGTGAGTGTGTGAGTGTGTGAGTGTGTGAGTGTGTGAGTGCGTGAGTGTGTGAGTGTGTGAGTGTGCGAGTGTGTGAGTGTGTGAGTGTGTGAGTGTGAGTGTGTCAGTGTGTGTGTGTGTGTTGTGTGTGTGTGTGTGTGTGTGTGTGTGTGTGTGTGTGAGTGTGTGAGTATGTGAGTGTGTGAGTGTGTGAGTGTGTGAGTGTGTGAGTGTGTGAGTGTGGGAGTGTGTGAGTGTGTGAGTGTGTGAGTGTGTGAGTGTGTGAGTGTGTGAGTGTGTGAGTTTGTGAGTGTGTGAGTGTGTATGTGTGTGTGTGTGTGAGTGTGTGTGTGTGTGTGTGCGTGCGTGCGTGCGTGCGTGCGTGCGTGTGTGTGTGCGCGCGTGTAAGCGTGTGCGTGTGTGTATGTGTGTGTGTGTGGATCCTCCACTCTAACTCAAATAATCATTCAGAAAATTTTGAAACCTTGTATTTCTACCTTATTCTAATATGGGAATAGACCATTAGATTTTGGTGTAAATCAGATAACCGGAAATGGCACTTTACTTGAAGCTCAAAATAGATTTTCTTCAAAAATATCTTCAAATGTTATTTTTTCAAGATTTGTGTTATTATAAAAATTAAAGATTATTAAATTTTCTAGAAATTTTCATAAATACTTTTTCTATATATTTTATGGATAAATATATAAAATTATCTATAATTTTTATCCCGGAGCCTACGCTTTTAAACAAGCAAAACTCCTTGGTTACACATTTCATATCTCAAATGTATGTAACTGACAGATAAATGTCGCTGTCAAATAATTAATTATTTCAAATTAATAATAGTAACGTTTTAAAAAGAAATTAGTAAATAGAACCATAGTTATATCGAATGGATCTTAATACTGTTTCCGCAAAAACTAAATATGTAAGTATGTATATTTAAATTAATAAAAATTAAATAGCGTGAGTTTTAGTGTTGGCCACTTCAGATTTTTATTTTGCAAATGTGAAATAATACTGGATTTTGGTTTGCACCCCTTTAGGGCATTTTTTATTTTCTTTCAAATGGTAACGTTAAATTTTCTGTCACTATTGATTTCGAGTTTTAATTTTTGTAAAGACGCTATATTGGAAATTTATATCATTGAATAGATTTTTTTTTAGCTTTCCAGCGATGTATTATTTGTGAAAACAGTTAAACTGCAACAATTAACGATGTTATAGGAACTCGAGACCATGCAAATGAGAGTAAATTAAACCTTAAAAATATCTGTCGACTGTTCGCATCCCTTAAATTTGCAGTGGTGCTCAAAAATGTAACGTTAGTCAGACTCCGTTAATAATTTGCCATTAATTTTAATTTCTGATTTTTTTAAAGTATAATATTTTGATTGACAATACTTTATTTAAGATACATTAAAGTTGTAGGAAGGTATAGAAATAAACACGAAAATATTCGAATTATTACAGAAATAAACGAACATTTAAAATCGCTGAAGTCTCAGACTCCTCGCCACCACTGCAGGGTTAAGAAGCACTGTTTTAGAGACAAGCCGGCACTGGCGCCCTGGTTGCAAACTCCCCCCACCCTTAGCACGGTGCTCTACTTCTCTACTTCGTGGATGTTTTGCAAGCCAATGAGCAGGCAATGAGGCTGCGGTGAGCGATGCCTTGCTCCCGCCCTGTGCCCCGACCGCACGCCCCTGTGATAAATAACAAGTGCGGGTGCGGTGTGTTTGTTTACAGCCCTAGCTTTACACACCACTTTTTCTAATGACCCCTGATCGACAGTGATTTTTAAAGGGATTTAGATTGCTAGGGAATTGAATTATATGTGCCGGAACAAGGGATGAGATTAAGGGTGGATCTTGACATGAGGGAAAGGGTAGAAGGTAGAAGGGTCGTTTTCCCGGAAATTAAAACTACACGTAATGGAAGAAATTTTATCTTTCGGGAGGTTTACTAATTGCTCCCAGATGTATAATTAAACTGAAAACAATTTTATCTTTTTGTAATCATTTTTCATTGTCTTGCTAAAAAACATAATTGCACAAATATGCAGTTTTACTTATGATTTATATTTCTACTATTGCTGCATTTTCCTTTTTTTTCTATCGAAATTTCCTTTTACCTTCCGTCTCCTTTAGGTAAGGAAGGTATTGTCTTTGGTCAAAAAATTCGGTGGTGAGTTTTTGACGAATAAGCACGTTTTAAGGTCCATAGAATACGATTTTACTATTTTTACGATGATGTTTGTATGTGTGTGTTTGTGTGTAAGAAAAATATCGTCTGCGATAACTCTAATACTACAATTCCAAAAATTATAGTTCTTTCGTATTCCTCTTCGTTGCATCCATATCAAGAGCTGATTAAATTTTGGTTATAATTGAAAAAACAATGTTAAATATCATTTTTTCACATTTAATGTTATTATAAATATTAAAGAACATTGTATTCTCTATACGATTTGACTGCATTTTATATTTCATATTAAATGGATATATAGTTATAAAATTATAAAGAAATTAAATTTCATAAATTAGCCAGCTATGCTAGAAACAGCTACTATATTAAGAAAATACTGATTGAAAGATGTCAGTGTCAAGTGTAATTGACAAATTCGTAGTATATTTGTGTTATAATTTTACTCGAAATATAGGATCTTGTTGCTCGAAACTTTCTGTATGGAATTTGTATAAAATACATACAACTGTCGAAAGGTAATGTACATACAAGAAATTTATAATCTTTTGCAAGGAACTTTCTGTATGGATTTTATAGAAAATACATACACATTTAGGAAAATTCTACCGGTAGATACCGCATCTATCGACTGTGTTCGAAAACACGAGTGGTAAAAGTTACCAGTGTTCGAAAATTGTTCAATATATACCAGATCCATCTACCAGATTCATAAAGAATCTAATCTCAAAATCGATCTACCCTGTTTACAACTTGCGTTCTTAAAATATCGGTTCCGGTAGCTATAACCTGATAAAAAGCTGTTTATCGGTAACAGTTCACCGGTAGAATTTTCGTAAATACCTCATATAACTGACGGAAGGTAATGTGCTGGCCACATCAGATTTTTTAAAATGTCTTTCACTATGACCTAGCTCATCTACTCCATTTACAATAAACCATTGCTAAACTATTATAGGCCGGATTCTTACGACGCGTGTTTTTTTTCGTGGATTTAAAATGTTCTTGAAATGTATGCTATTTTAAAATTATATTTATAAAAAACAAATTAATATTATAACACTGTACAAGTCTATGCTTTATAAATGCAAGTGTATCTAAATTATTAAGTTTAATGTAAGAAATTTATATTTAAATAAAAACTGTTTGAGGATTGCAGTACTGGAATGGTAGCCACGTGTCCGCTATTTGAATTTGTCTACTTCCATTGGTAGTAGACTCCACCCCCTAACTCGGTATTCGTTATATATTTATAGGTGATCTTTGAGTCGCCAATCAAAATAATATATATAGAAATGGAATTCATATGAGTGACGAGCTGCTAAATCAAAAACCCCCTTATTTCCGAAGTATTTCAATTATATCATTTAATTTCTTTATTAATATTCATTAAATTTACTAAATTTCTATTATATGCGGATGATCTTAAAATATATCATACTATCGAATCACTCAATGACTGTCATCATTTCCAACAAGACATAAATAATTTAGTAACGTACACGAAAAAAATGAAATTGACGCTAAACATTGACAAATGTTTTTATATAAAATTCACAAGAAATAGGAATGCTTTTAGGTGCGAATACAAAATAGACAATATTGTTATTAATAAAACTGATAATGTGAAGGATTTAGGTGTGACACTTGATACTAAATTAATATTTGATATTCACATTGGCAATATTGTTGAAAAAGCATACAAAATGTTAGGTTTCTTAATTCGAGCAAGCTCTAATTTTAAACATCCCTCCACTTTAATTAAATTATATAATTCTCTCGTTAGGAGTCAATTGGAGTTTGCATCTGTATGTTGGAACCCACGCTATGCTGTTTACATAAATCTATTCAACGAAAATTCTTAAAAAAAATTAGTCGGAAGTTTCCAACATACAGGCCTAAACTACTATCGTTACAAAACAGAAGAAAATTAAGTGACCTCACATTTTTACATAAACTTTTTAATAACACCGTCGATTCACCAATTTTACTATCGTCTTTTGCCTTAGAGTACCTAATTACGGTACTAGAATAAATAGCTTTTTTACTTACTGTCATTATCGCACAAATTCTATCCTAAATTCTCCTGTTATAAGATTGTCGCACTTGTACAACGGCAACAATATGCCAGATCTGTTCTGTACTAGTTTACTGCAGTTTAAGCGCCTTCTTAGATTTTCTTAAACTAAAAAGTTTGTATTTATATATGTATTTACTATCACTATACTATTTATTGTCTACAAAAATCTTATAATCACGGTACTGTTATTGTTTATTTCCTATAATTGAATTTTTTCTGTATTTTTTTTTTCTATATAATGCTAGAGCTTCTTTATTATTAGGATTTATTCCTGTTAAGAAGCCAAACTTCAAATAAATAAATTAAAAGCACATACTTTCACTATTTTTTACTAATTTCTCTTAATTCGATTGAGCTGTAATCCCCTATTAAGTGCGAAGAATGTGCTGGAGCATTGCCGTGATGGAGGCACCAATTTCCTCTTGACCACAACTCCGGTCTCTTGCACCGCACAACATCACGTAGGCGACGGAGGACATCCCGCATCACCACAGCTTTCACTTTGCAATGACCTGGTCATTTCGGCATGTTGATGGCCGACCGGAGCGTGGATTGCTCTCCACCAATGTGCGGCCGTCTTTAAATCGGTTGTAAAACTCCTTAATCTTTGTGATGCTCACACCGTCTGAATCTTCAGAATGGTTTCCACGTGGCTGTCGCCCAGTTTCAGGCTAAATTTGATGCAATAGCGCTGCTCCAGTCGTTCCGTCATTTTCCTTGCAATGAAAAACCGACGAGAGCACTACACACTACCTCGCTTAAATGCTGCTTGCCAGCAACAGACGCTATCGACAGGCGGAAAAAAATTCACGCATGCGTACGAAGATTCAAGGTTGGCTCATACAAGCGGTCTTGATTCAAATCCATCATGTTTTTGCAAAAACTAAGGTCAGATACTAATAGACCTCGTATAACATACATTACAAATTTCGTCCTCTGTCAGTGGCGTAACTAAGAGTTCGGGGGCCCGCCCGCAAAAAGTTTTTGGGGCCCGTTTTTAATTGTAGCGTTTATCATGAAGATCTACAAACCACAAGAACTTGTGGAAATTGTGACTAAGCTCACTTTCATCTGAGTTGATATGTTAAGAAACAAAATAACCAATATTGGAGACCTGAATATCCAAGATTAGGCACTTTTACATCCCACCAAAGTCATTGTATGTTGTGGCATTTACTATGAAAATGTGATTGGCCAGTATTTTTTTTTTAAATGAAATTGGTGGCACAGTCCACTGGTGAAAGTTACAGGGAATTGATCCATACATTTTTGGTATCACAAATGAAAGAACTTGGATGCGATAAAATATGGTATTAGCAAGGTGGATCAATATCATACAGTCTAAATATTAGCAATTTTGCGAAAATCATTCTCTTGTCGTTATACAATCCCACGTTTTGATAATATACATTGGCCGCCAGGTGTATTGATTTGACAGCCCCAAACTTCTTTTTATAGGGTTATTTTAAAGGAAAATTCTGGATCAGTTGCATGAAATTATTTGCCAAGAAATCGAAATTCTACCGGCCGAAATGTGATGGAAAATAAAGAGCTTGATTTTAAATAGCGGATAAGGGGCCTCTTAGCCAATATTATTTTTGAAAATTGATATTTAAAAAAATATAGGACTAAATAAATTTGTATGTTGCTACAAAAAAGTGATTAAATTCAAAATTTCGCAATAGTAACAAAATTATAAATCATGTAAATTGGAGCCTCTTTAGAACAGGGGGCCCGCTCGCAATGCGGGCTCTGCGGGCCAGATAGTTACGCAACTGTCCCCTGTATTTCTATACAAAACGTAAACTTAAAACACCTTTCTTCTCATAAACTTCCTAAATCTTTGTTCTAGTTTCGTACACCGTACTGTTGCTCTTTTAAGCTAATTATGATGAAAAATACTTGAGTGTATGAGCTTAGAGTTAAAAGGCTCTTGCGTTAAACCTATCCCACGATCCCAAGCCAACAAAACGAAATAATTACGTTGCGAAGGTGAGTAAGCAACTCACAGATGGGAATTAATTAGTGCTGCTTACTAAAGTTTCGATGTGAACCTCGAACAAAACTACATACCTCAGCACCAAGATAAATCCGTTTGCTGGAGTCAAACCCTGCAATATTTCATTAGCATTGTGAAGCCAGCAACCCCGCCGCCTTGCGGAAAGGTGGGAAGATAAATGTGCCAAGGTAAACGCAATGTCGCTAAGGGGAATATCGCAGATAGAATACAGACCACTCGGTCTTCATTCCGCAGACGGAGATGGAGAAATACTGCCTTAATTAATCTACATTTTTAAAGATTTACAAAAAGAAAAGAAAATACACATTACCAACTTCATTATAAAGCAGATTAATTATTGCCAGTTTGAAGAATATTTAAGTACCGTTTTAATAAAGTAATTTTTATTTATTTATGAAGTACGAGGGAATTTTAAAGTACTCATTTAAGAGTAATCGTAAAGTTTTTAAAAACAGTTACCCGATATTTTAAGTCTAAAAAACGTGATATTTAACCAAAACCAATACTCGTATTTATATAAAAACCGATAACTATTAACTGAACGAAAAATACTCGATTTTTAAACAGTTTCTAAAAAGAAAGGGGGACAATGCACCTTTTCACTCTTTTTATTTTTTTTTAAACTAAAATAAAAGTAATTGGGCACTGTTTACGAAAATTAATAAAAAAAAATAGCAGCCGCATGAATATTAACTTAATATAAATGAGAGTGCATAGATTATAGAATAATTTTTAACCATTTAATGTAACCGCGTTAAAAACCAGTTACGTAAAGAATAAATCGGATATTTTTCCGGTTTCTTGCTCTGATTGAGTGTAATGTTGAATCTGTGTTACAAGCTAATATTTGCAAACTAAGATGAATATACTCGTATATATTATTTATCTAATTATTTATTCTATTTTGAGGTTACAGGAAAAAACTTAAGCAGTTTGCATAATAGTATTTTATGTACCAAGGGCATTACGATAATGATAATGCCAGGAGGGCGATGAGGATCAAGCCCGAGGGCCTGTGGCTCGAGGGATGGATGTCGTCCGATAGGCATTACCGTCTAGTAAAGCTCGTGGTGCATACAAGATTTTATATCTCACTAGAGTATGTGAAATAAGTTTTCATTTATAATAATTTTGATGACACTAATGCTTAAGCTTTGGCGTTGCTAAGGATGTTGTTTAATTGTTTTGTTTATTATCAACATTTATTTATATTTAAAACAACGTTCTATAGAAGATGGAGATGATGGAATAGGTGAATTTGATGTTTCGGAAGATATTTTATCGAAACGGTAAAAAGAAATTATTTTGAATACTTCTGCATACTTTAAGGGAGACAAACTCATAAATGTATTATATTTTGACTCGTATTTTGAGGTTCGTTTTCACATGACAAATCTCAGTTCTTTATTTCTTTTGCACTTGTTTCTGAATATATTATATTTTAGAGCGTTTGTACGGCTTTGGATGTGTCACATATGACGGTAAATCAACCCCAAAAAATTAGTGATCCGTCATTCGTCATTCGTCCAAAATCAATGCGAAATATAATTATAATTAAAAAGAAAATCATTTTCATTATATAACGTTCATATTATTTCTAATTTAAACTCCAAAAAGGATGATCGGATTATAATTATGGCATAATTAACTAAAACTATTATGATTACCCCTTAACCTTAAAATTAATTTTAGGTCCTAACAACTCAGAGTTGTTAGGACCTCTGGCATGGTTGACATGTTGAGTAATCTTGACCACTCTGTTTAACTTTCACTTATTGTACTACTGATGATGAGAACTTAGTTAAATTTAACTTTAGACTCCATCTATTATTAATTTTTATGGCATAATTAACTATTATGCCCTCCTATAATGCCCCAGATTATAGATATGTTTACATACACCGTATCCTAGCAATAAACAGTTCGTAATACTTTAGTGAGACATAAAATATATTTAATTATATTTTTAGAAATATGTAAAACAAAAAACACCGAAGAATGATACATTTACCTGCTTATTGTATGTAACTGCAGACTTGTTTCATTACTCACAAATATATTTAATAGTAAACGTAGATAGTAAACTATAGCTAGTAACCGTCAGGTCCATATAGTTGTTAGTATTAAAACTACTTTCATTTTGTTTTACTGTTAACACTTTCGCAATGTTAAATTTAGTATAAATATCATTTTCACTACGCTTTGCTATTATACACTAACAAATTACCCTGTGTATAATTTTGCATATTATCATAAAGAATATCGTTTATTTTTTCAATCATTTTTATAATCTTTCTCAAAATACATTCTGTTGTAACTATAGTGTGACTAGCGAATGAAAGTTGACGTTTAAATTATATAATAGATATGGTTTCTTTTGAAAACTGTATTCCGTTAGAGAAAATTAGAATTGTACCTACTCAATACCAAGAGGCATTTAAAATTACCTTAGCAGCAAGACTCAGGGATGTATTTAAAATACTTAATATCGCAAATTCTGGTTTGTTTGTCTTAGGTGTAAGCAACCCTCGAGTCGGAATTTCTGTTAGAGGAAACTAAAAATAATTTTGTTCCATAGAATTGCCAAACTAAATAGTTTAAAGGTCAAAAAATATTCCTATCTCATATACGGAAAATCACAACGCAGAGATATCCCCCGTTTTCTGTAATGCATTATTCCAGGTGTTCCTTAAAGCTGCGAACTGCGTCAGTCAACATCTGACTTTTTTCTCTGGGGTTACCTGAAATTACGCGTTAACGTTAATAAAGCGGGTACGCTGCAACAACCGAAAGAAGAAATTTAATTGAAAACAATCAAATTCTGCGGCAGATATTGCCTGACACAGTTCGCAACGCACATTACTTAAAAATGTTTTTCATTTGCCTTTTTTCATTTCAATATAGATATTTTTTAAAAAAAAAAAAAAAACGCTTCATTGGAAACCTTGCGTTTTCTCTGTCGGACCCTACGTGCGTAAGCCGTCTGGTGGAATGAAACCTATACCACTTCGGATGAAATATACTATTAATTGTTTCGTTTCTTCTTATTCTGTATTATTGATCTGAGTCTATGATTACCGCCATCATTTTGTCATCTGGGAAGATTCGGAATGATCAATCGACCTCTCTTTGGACACTTAATACACTCGACAAAAAGTGTCATCATCCCATCGGCTATCAGTGCTCGGTCTTCCTCTTCTCAGTTTTCCGGCTATCCATCTAACTTATTTGTCAGTCGATGTTTGACGCGTTACCGTTGTAGACACCGGATTCCTACTCCGGCTCCGCACTCTGCACTCCGGATAGCCGATCTGGCAACATCGCCAAGCCACTCCATTATCGTGAATCTTCTCAACACTGTTGCCAAATGAAAAACAGCGATGTTTCTACGGCTTTTATCGCATTATGGTGTTAAATGTAGCAACAGACCGGAGGAAATGACTGGTTTATTTGTAGTATACTAACGGTTTTGGGGAATACTTACTACTGTAAAAAGATATTGGCTTGCAGTTGTAAAGATATTAACGATTATAAGAACATTTTCCTCATATTCTAAAGTTGTTCATATACAGAATATCTCAAAAATGTCGTTTGTTACCGATGCATTACGAGGCGAGAGTACTCTCGCATCTCATCTCGTCTCGAGACTGATTTATAGCTTTGATTCATAAATTCAATGAAAAATGCACCGTACAAGGATTGAAGTCAACGCTAATTCGTGCATGGAACACGTGAATGTGAAAATTATATGAATTCACTATATTTTTTGGGTCTATCTAGAGTCGATTGGTATCGGTCCCAAAGCGAGGAAATGCAAAATAAAGACAAAATCGGTTTTGCATCCAATAGAACTAGTTTTCTCCAATATATCAATCCCTAATTCATCCCAGTTAAAACCACGATTAATTCTTGCCGCCCCTGAAAAGTAACGGATGTTATATAAAGTGTCGATGGGAGCCAACACGAAGAGAAGCGAAATGATTGGTTGCTGGCGGGTTACCAGTGTAGCGGTTTTTTATGACTAAATCTTACTTAAATAGTGGCATATATTTAATTACAAATTTAAGGTTCTTTTAGTTACAAAAAAGAATTTTTTAATGTTTAATTAGTTTCACTGATGACAAATGCAGAGGTTATTTTAAGGATTTTTTCCATTGCACATGAAGGAAATAAATCGTTGTAGGTTCATAATATTTTAGGGAAAGATCATTGTTTAACTCAATTTAAGTTGGATTATGACGAAATACTAGAACATCCACAAATAGAAAAGCTGCGGAAATTGACGGTTCTAGAGTTAGTTAAGTTCTTAACTATTTCTTCGGAATTCCTTAAGAAACTAAAATTTTCGCACGGATTTTGGCTGCCAAACCATATAGTGCGGATGTGGAAAGCTTGTCGGTAGATTCTAAAAATGCGTTTTTGTATATATATTGTCATATACTATCGTATTTCGACCTTTTTCTAATATAGAAAGAGCCCATTAGATTTTGGTGTAAATCGGATAACCGTTATTTTTTCGGGATTAATGTTATTATAAAATTAAAGATTATTAAATTTTCTACAGATTTGCATTAATTCTTTTTCTACATATTTTATGAATAAAATTATAAAATTATCTATAATTTAAATCCCGGAGCCTACGGTTTAAGCAAACAAAACTCCTTGGTTACGCAGTTATTCAAGTGTATGTAACTGACAGATAAATGTGACTATCAAAGAACTAATCATTTCAAAATAATATTAGTAACGTTTCAAAAAGAAAAAAGTAAATAGAATAATAGAAAGGGAATTCAATACAAGTAAATATGTAGGTATGTATTTAGATTAATAAAAATTAACGATTCACAAAAATGTTTAAGCTAATCCTCATTTTTGGATTAGTGAATTCTATTCTATCCCGGTATTTAATCAACATTTTATTATAGCTCCGGTGGTCATGACTGCCCTCGGGGCTCTGGGTTCGAATCCCACTAAGGCATGGATGTGTGTGAACGTGTACCCACTCTGTAATAGGGATTTAATCCTGTTGAGGGGTTTAATAAAAGGTGGTTACTTGGATTAGAGTAGACTATATTTTAAGAAATTAACTGTCAAAATAAGAATAAAATTCGCTAATACAAAAATAAGGATAACTTAATCTTTTTTGTGACTCGGGCTGTAAATGGCGGGAGATATTATGTTGGCCACACCAGATCTTTTGCAGTACATTTACTGTAAGTTACCCATTAATAACAAAATTTAAATACAATAACTGGAAATTTTATTGCACAATTGCTTTCCTTGGTTACATCAGAATTATAACATTTAGTTACCGTCCACGATGAATATTATACGAGTATCGAGAATATCATACAAATTTTACTTTTTACATCAATATGACAGCTGTTAATTTTGAAATTTACTTTTCTTTTTGTTTAATTCTTTCAGATATTGAAAAAATAGCTTACTAACCTCTAACTGTAAGTGATTTTTTTAAAGACGCGAATGTTTAGAAAATCTCGCTTTAAAAACTGTCACAGTTTGCAGTTCATGGTACGTAATATATTATTAATTTGCAATTTTTGAAGGATTTGGAACATTCCCCGGAGAACTGCCTAAATAATAAAATATAAAACAGTCATTCGGGTGATCGGTAAACCTTATAGTTATTCTGCCCTTGATTTAAATTGGGCTTTATTATTATACAACGTTGTTGTAAGTATGAAAAGCAGATATATTTGATTGTTGGGAACCCCTGCTGACCGTGATCACGTTTTTATCGATGTGCAAGTGGCAACAAATACAGAGCGCTGCGTCTGTCAGTGCCAATTCTCCCTGTGCATCTCCTGCAGCCCTGCGGAGTTTTCCACCCACTGACGTCATGGCGTACGCTCGTCACGTGAAAGTACGAGTCTAGAAATCATCACAACATGTTTACTTGCTCGGTTACCCCTAACAATGCGGTCGCAGTCACATTTTTCCGCAGACTGTTGTCGTGTGCAGCTGACACGGCCATACATCGCTGGTTCGAGGCCGCGTTAACAGAAAATAGCCCAAATGGGGACAATAATTCGCGTACGACAGACCGACAGGGATATATCGACGCTGCTTCGCTAACTCGCCGCGCCCCGCGCCACTCCCAGGCGCTAGTGTCGCTGATCGTCGATCGACTATTTAGCAAATGGGTTACGATGTACTTTCTACTAATTAAAATAATTAGTTTCGAATGAAACATTGTTGCAAGTATTTTAATTGTAGTTACTGCCACTTGAAGTAGGATATTCGTATTAGCGCACTGTCTTTGACGGTGCACGAGATCCGTTAGTGTAATTTGCCAACCTCATTTTGCACTGTTCCATTCCATTATACCGTGTTCCATTTACGAATACGGTTGTAATTGTTGTTATATTAAATACTACAAATTTAGATTAAGGCCAAGTGCCCTGTTTTAGTTCAACTCTAGTGTCCAGCGTTTGAAACTATTCAACAGACTGTTACGGAGTTTCAGCAAAAAAAAATATCAAAAATTAAAATAATTGAAAAATTAACTTCAAAATATTTTTTTAACGTAATGTGGTATATGAGAGCGTCATATACAGGAGTCCAGAATAACGTGTCCAACTCGGGGTCCTCGAAAACTATACTTAAGAGATATGAAGTCGATTGAATTTTTTATAGGGATATATATATATATATATATATATATATATATATATATATATATATATATATATATATATATACAGGCTGTTCAAAAACACTGTAAAAAAGTTAAGGACATATAGTAGTGATCAAAATAAGTAAAAAAGCATAATCAACATAGGACTGATCTTCAACTGTTTCCGAGAAAAGCAAAAAATCGAAAAAAAAAAACTGACAGAGATAGTGATCGAACACAATTTTGTCTGTCAGTAAAAAGACTACAAAAAAATGTTAAAATTTTATAAAACGTTTTTCTCACTATTTAGTAGTTACGAAATTATTTGAAAATTAAATATTGCATGGCCAATGTCGCCACATTTAACATAGTACAATTATTTGAATTAAAAAAAAACCAAAGCACATTTAAGATGATCTCTAAAAGGTAAACAAAAATCCCATTTAATCAAAGTCGTAACTCTTATAGTTTTCGAGATAGCGGACGTAAACCCCGTAAAAACTCATTTTTCACTGCCTGAAATCTCGGAAACTATGGAAGATCGGACCCACGTTGATTAAGCTTTTTTATTCATTTTGGTCAGTACTATATACCCTTAAATTTCAGTATTTTTGAAACACCCTGCATATGGCATTTTATAGGTGTATTGTGAATCTGAAAAAAATGCATGTCGCTAGATAAGTGCAAGTGTAAATTTTGCAGTTTTTAATTTTTGTGAATAATTTTTCTTTGAACCTCTTTAAGGCACTTCTTAATCTTTTTTTCGAAATGTGCGCTTAAATTCTTATATCTTTATTGGATTTCGAGTTGTGATGTCGAAGTGTTAAATTTTGTATGGACCCCATATTGAAAAACGCAACATTTATTAAATTTCTAATTTAAAAACAATGATTAAGAAAGAATTATTCATAGTACTTATTTTCTATCAATATAAGTTATCTCTGTTTCTTGCTAAATTGTAGAAAAAGTAAAAATACATAAGTAAAAATATAAACATACAATAATGTTGACAATTATCGTTTTATTAGTACTCCTAAACATTTATCTTGACTTTTGTGCCAAATTTGTGCGTGTGTAAAGAAATATAAATACAAGGTGTCTCACAACTCGCGCCCCAGACGAAACTAACACTTGTCGACGACAATAGGTTGCCAACAAATAGAAGAAAATAATTTGCGGCTGCTTGCATAACGGAATTACAAGACTTTTTAATCCACCAATCCCGGAAGGATATCTTGAGGTGTGATGATATTATTACAAAATAAAACTGGTTGCTAGGTTTTAAAAATACTACTAGTGAGTTACAAAATTTGTTTGACTTACTGTAATTTTGACACTTTAGAGTTGACTTTTCACTGTCAACAAATTTAGGTTAGCGAAGGTGTCATCCGAGATCATCATTTATATCATACAGTGCAACGTGTTGTAGCAGCTGTGTAAAATGTGTTAAACGAAAATATTATTGTCATTTGAATTCTTTGAGATTAAAACAACAAATGGTGGTTGTAAAAAGAACAGTTTTTATTGTAATGCAATTTATACAATGGTAATAACACGACTGTACGAGCGATTCTGAGAGCACCACCAGTTTCTTTTCGATCTGGCATAACTTGACCGGTCTCATGCGTCCTTGCGATGGCTCTCAATATCACGTTATGATCCACAAGATTTCTATCCGGAAAACGTTCCGAATAGACTCGTACTGCCTCTCTGGTGTTAGTCCACATTCTCCGAAAATTATAATCATTTCTAAGTAATCAGCGGCTTGTCAAATTTAATTTGACACTGACATTTTTCGAAAACTATAGTCGTCCACACATTTTAAAGAAGATTTGATTTGTATAAAACCCTAGTAACGTAAAATTACGGCAAACACACGTTAAAGGTGTATGTCTCTGATTGGCCAATTTTAAGACGTCTTTTCTCGAATATCTTTTAAGCTAAATTTTTTTTCTTCGAAATTACACATCCGAGTGCAGTCTCGTGTTTCCTCATTCGCTCTGGGGCGCGAGTTGTGAGACAGCCTGTATATTGATGAAGCCGCTAGGATTGCTGCGTCGAATTTATTACTTTAAAAATTATTATTATTGTTATTATTATTATTGCTTGGGATGCAAATGAAATTATTAAGCGCGAAAACATAATGTATTGATGCTTTTAAATAGCAATCAAATGACAATGATATTAAATTATGTATAGTAAAATTTTAAGTTAAACTAGTTATGTATTTTAAAATAAATAAAAGTAATTTATTTTCCAATTATCTTTTTTGTTAAACTATTAAAGTAAATAAAATAAAAGCTAAATTAATTAAAAATCGCCATTCTTCAACGTATTGAAAAAAATTAAATTGTATTGAATTATCCTGTATAATGTAAATATAATCCCGAGAAAATAGCAATTTTTCTTCTTCAGCATGTGAAAAATATAAATTATGTATTTCACGATACGTAAAATAAACAAAAAACACAGATGACGTGGTCGTATTATTTTGATTCCTGCCTCTGTCACAACAAACACAAAACAATGTTGATGAATGTTTAATGCTTGTTGATTATTCAAAGTTCATTGAATAATACGTTTGGCATATATGAATCCGATTTTATCTAGTTCAAATAAATTATTTACCTCTGTGAATAAAACAACTCGAATGCATCGAATGTTTTCAGTTACGTATTCGTATACGTAAAACTGCATTATCTACCGTTGTTCAAAAGTTCACCAGACAAACAAGTTTTGCACGTGACTCACGTCAATAAAATGTATTCTTCTTCTTACGATGATATTTGTCTCGTAAAATGTAACTAATTTATTAGACTTTATTAAACTGAATTATTCGTGCATGAATGTCAGAAGCAGATATAACCTATTTTCTACTTCGACGATTTAATCCTTTAATATACTCGTATACTATTTGTCTAGTAGGAAAATGATTATTATTTTCACGTGATTTTACAGAATTGATACATTTTTGTACAACTATACAACATTATTTTAACATAAGTATTTCATTCATTTATTATAATAGAAAGATTCCATAATAGAAATAAAAAAAATTGATGCCCGTGCATTCAGTGGCGGATATAGCACTAGAGAGGCCCCAAGCGCAATTAAATTTTGAGCCCCCTCCCCCCCTAAACCCCCCTCCCTAAATATTTTCAATTCTCATACAGTGAGCATTCTACGCGTACGTTTTTACAGTAGCACGCACTATAGATTTAAATAATAAATAATAATTCAAATACATACACGATTTATTTGAAACAGGGTTTACTAATAAAAAAATACAACAAAGGTTTATTTGAATTTTAACCTAGTCCAGAATATTCACTTCTCAAGAATTTTATTTTGAAGGTTATACATATAGTTGTGTATATGACGATTTTTTCTCCGTCGATAAGAGTAGCGTTACGAAGTGTTACGAGGGGGTGGGGGAAGGTTAATGTGTGCGTTATGTAACGATAAAATATAAAAAAATATTGCTAAACTTGCTTTAATAGTTTTGAAACATTCAAATTTCGCGGTACTAATTCGTATATGCAGGCAGTTGTTTGTTTTCAATAACAATCAACAGATGTCGGGCACAGTTCAAATTCGGGCCAGTGGTCTTTCATTCGTGCAATGCAATTCATATTAAATCATGAATTCAAGTAGTATTGATAAGGAAAAACTTTTCAATAGTTTGTTAAAAGCATATGCAAATGCATATGCTTTTAATTTCTGTGCTGTTATTTTTCATCTTTATGTACATTAATTTAAATAGTTTCTGTTTCAAATTTTAACTGAATATTAAGGAGGCCATGTACTTTTATATCCAGTAAAGAAATTGGGGTGACAAGCCGTAGGCCAAGAGTAGTACATTATTTTTCATCTTTATGTACATTAATTTAAATAGTTTCTGTTTCAAATTTTAACTGAATATTAAGGAGGCCATGTACTTTTATATCCAGTAAAGAAATTGGGGTGACAAGCCGTAGGCCAAGAGTAGTACATTATTTTTCATCTTTATGTACATTAATTTAAATAGTTTCTGTTTCAAATTTAAACTGAATATTAAGGAGGCCATATACTTTTATATCCAGTAAAGAAATTGGGGTGACAAGCCATAGGGCAAGAGTAGTACATTATTTTTCATCTTTATGTACATTAATTTAAATATTTTCTGTTCTATTCTGTTATTTTTCATCTTTATGTACATTAATTTAAATAGTTTCTGAATATTGAGGAGGCCATATACTTTTATATCTAGTAAAAAAATGGGGGGGGGTCAAGTACTGCGTTACGTAATATATGGGGGGGGGGTTATGTTTGCGTTACGGGTGCGTTACAAGGGGGGGAGGGGGTATCAACAATTGCCTAATTTTGCGTTACGTAATTTAAGGACAGCCCCTAACACTAGTAACAACTAATAATATCATCATATTTTTGTAAGTAGGGTTAAATTCCTATAAAATGAATGTACTTAACATTTTTTTTTACAAATACAGCCTAAAAAACTAATAATCATTTTATCGCGAAATTCATGCAACCACCTGAACAGAGATAACATATTTACATCACATTATATACCCGAATTGCGTCATATTGAGGTCTGTGCGTTCGGTTACCGTTGGACTAAAATATTTTTTGAAACTTTAAAAGCGAAGAAGTTATAATTTTCAAAAATACAGCGTTTAGAATAGACTCCGAAAGTGTTGACGTCAAAATTGAGCGGGAATTACAAAAGTTGAAAGTAGGCTTCAGGTTTCTTAACTGTATTTTGAACGAGTTCTATCTTTCGTCAGTATAGAGCAAACTTGCATATGGTTTGAAATATGACCGCCACAAACATATGGCATAGGTGGCGTTATTCGTTTGTCAATTTAATTTAGGAAATACTATTAAATTATTAATGATTTTTATTACGCAAATAAAAATAAAATAAAACATTTTTTTATTTTCCTGCACCTGTGCGGAAACCCGCCACTGCGTGCATTTGGTTTTTGATTCAAAAAGCTAAAATAATAAAATAAATCCAAAATTAAGAGAGGAATTTTCTTGCTTAGGTCCTTTTATTATTAAATTATTGATGAAACAATCATTTAAATTTCATTATAAACAATAAACGAATAAAATTTAAAATTATAAAACAAGATATTTTCCACATCTATTGTTGCAAAATGTGCTCAAATAGGTTGCCTCTTACTTGGAGACAACATTTGCACGATTTATCTTGGAAGTACGAACACAAAAACACAAAAAAATAATAATGTCTTGATAGTGAAATTTCATCTAGTATCATTTGAAATGAGCTCTTTGCATGTCTAACTGATATTTATTATTTCCTGTCAAAATATCAAGACATAAATTTCACTGACAATTAGTTTCGTTTGTAAAAGAATAAAGAATTATTGAAAATAGAATATAAATGCAAAATGAAGCAACCTACATCCCACAGAATTAATTTAAAATGTAACCTATTTAATAAACTAATGAACCAAATTCCAATCATCTTCGGGGAAGATATTGGAGATCATTACTTCATTGTCTGGCATGCAGTCTCTCTAGAGTTTCAGAGAAATAGCTCTGTGCAGGAATTTGTGTCAACACTCGAGAAGTATCTCAGTTTCTATCAATGTATCAGCTATCAGTTAATTGGTGGGATGCACAAAGCAAACACCTCTCATCCTGTCATAGTGAATCCAGGCATTCCTGTCATCCTGCACCAACCAATCAAGTCGTCACGTGTCTGTTCCTGTGACATCATGTCGATATCTGATTTGGTCGCATCTCATCCACTCTGTCGCCGCAACAAATGGTTTTTAAATCGTCATTTATTGACACGGTGGTATAGACCAATTTGCTAACTAACAAAACGTAAATGTTGGGAGAATACTGAAGATTGAATATCGCGGCAAGTGAGGAATTTTTGTGGACATTAATTCTCGAGTGAGGTTTGATGTGGTGATCGAATCATCTGATATTGACACGAGAGTGGCTGGGTTTAGCGCGAAGGGGATGATCACTATATAAATGGGAATTTCATTTTTATTCTCAAGAAATAAAATTGGACGGAGAACTAGATTCTTTACTTCACGACAGAATAGAGTGGCATCATAATATATAATACGTACATAAGACAATTTAATATAGTAAAGATAATACGAGTAATGCTGTTGTTTGATATAATAAAATTTCTAGTTTAAAATCCCAGCTAGAATATGAAAAGTTTACATTCTTTTTACCTCCCGCTCCCCTTGGTAAGGGAGGTATTGGGATCATGCTAAAAATCGCATATCGAGATTTTGGTAAATGACGACGTTTTAAGGTCCTTAGAATCCAATTTTAACATTTTAACGATCATGTCTGTGTGTATATGTGTGTATGTGTATGTGTATGTGTATGTGTATATGTGTATGTGTATGTGTGTATGTGTGTGTGTGTGTGTGTGTGTGTGTGTATGTATGTATGTATGTATGTATGTATGTATGTATGTGTGGATCCTCCACTCTAACTCAAATACTATCATTCAGAAAATTTTGAAACCTTGTATTTCGAACTTTTTCTGTAATGGAAAGAGCCCATTAGATTTTGATGTAAATCGGATAACCGGAAATGGCACTTTACTAGAAGCTCAAAATAGTTTTTCTTCGTATTTAAAATTAAATCTTCATTTTATTATCAAAAAAGTAGTTCCTTGGATTAGATTAGACTATATTTTAAGAAATAAACTGCCACAATTAGAGTAAAATTCGCTAATCCAAAAATAACAAAATAAAATCACTTTTAACTAGTGATGCCGCGAGATCTCGCATTTTCGAGATCTCGTCTCGAATTTCTCGAATTTTCGAGACGAGATTAAACTTATTCTCGTCTCGATAATTCGAGACGAGACGAGAGTAGTGCCCTCGAGATTTGTTCGAGACGAGAGTGGAAAGTCGAGATCTCGAATATATTTTTTTAAATATTTTCCAATTAAAACCTATAAAAGAACAAAATATTCATCGATATATATAAATATTTGAATTGTCTCTTCATTTACATTCGTATTTACTTATTCATTTTAAGGTTATTTTGGATTTTACCAAAAAAAGTGATACCTTCAGACCAGCTTTAAGTGCCCGCACTATACGAATATATAATTATAATGACCAATATCTGCGTACAAAACAGATTGACATGCACGCCCAGCAACGGTTAATAAACCCATGGTATTGCGTATTTATTATATCCAACCATTTAAATACCAGAGAATAAAATAATCTGTTTTAATTAGTGGTACTCGTTTCTTTGCTAATTATAAATTCGAGAAATTCGAGACTCTCAAGTCGAGATCGGGAGAAGGCAAGAAAAATTATGACGAGACGAGATACAAAGTAATCTCGTCTCGAAATTTCGAGACGAGACGAGAGTGGATTGATTCTCGCCGTTTCTCGTCTCGCGGCATCACTACTTTTAACACGTATATCATACACTATTTTTTCTACAACACATTTATTTCATTTAAATTTGTATTTGTAATTTTTTTTTACATATGTCAAACATGTCGATTTGTTGTTCCATTTGTCATTACCAAGGTAATTTACTTTTAACACTAGAATTAAAATATTGCATTTTTAATTGAAGTATGCCATGTTAAAAATTCAATTTTTAATAGTGTTTGTAGAAAAAAAATTAGTGTGTACACCTTGTACGCGAAATCCTTTAGCGCCCACGAAATTGTCTTGCAACGGCCGCAAGCGACCTTGGCGACAATTTTTCTCTCGGTATGCTAAAGAGTGATTTCGCGACCTTGATAAATAAATAACTATTTTTTTTCTTTAAATTTGTTTTGTAAAATAGAAATTCTTTGCCCATTTAACCGTCTTCGTAGCTCTTATAGTGTTCTCGAAATAGCAATGTTGGCCGATTTAAATAAAAACCCTGTAGATAAAATAGCAAGGTACTTCTCTAATTCCATTAGACATATATGAATTAATGCAAGAACAACAAATGCCAGTTTTTGAGTATTAGATTAACTGAATAATCGGCTAAAAAAATAACGCTATACTTGTTTTCAAATAAAGAAACAACCAAACTCTAAATCTAAAAGATTATATAAGTAATAAACAACAATTGAACCAATGTCATGCAATAATAACCAATGTAGATATGCCAGGCAAATCCTGATAGGGTTTAGTGTTTTAAACTGTATCATTCATTACCAAATTTCGATATGTTGACATTGGCTATTCATGCATTAAGCTGCAGATATACAATAGATATTGCAATTATTTAGTGCCTTATTTCAAATAATACAGAGTTCCACAACAATATCACAGTGTTAAAGAAATTAAATTCACAAATATCAGTCATTAAATGTCATCCATAATTGGTAACCGTCTATATTGTAGGTAATAGGTTAAACCTAGATTAGATTTGCATGGCGGAATCATCATTTCTCATCTGATATCGACACCGCGACGGCGACGGCGAAGGCGAAGGACGCGAGTGAATCCTCCCAGATTGCTGGTGCTGATGAGAGTATAAATTGTAATTGCTTTAACACTTGGAGCCTCTCGGCAGCTCGTGGTATGTTCCCGTACCGTAGCGTACACGATCGACTTCGTAGTTGCTGCACGACTACCGCAGAACGCTATTAGAAACTTGGTTGCAACTGTGGCAAACAAGATGCCATGTGGAACATTGCGGTTTCATTATAAGTACCTAATTTATTTGTGTTGTCTTATCTAAACTAGCCGGAACTTCCAAGATACATGATAAATACTCGCAAATAGAGAGCAACCACTTTGATATTCAAACTCATTTTACAACTCACCTACAAGTTATACACGCAAATTAAACTCAACTCCTCTCAGCAAAATTTCACCAACATCTACATCAACATGAAGATGAAGATGCAGATGGAAATGCTGACACTGTAGAAAACACATTAACATTTCTGACAAATATTATCATTATGTGTATTAGGAATAAAAATCTGATGTGGCCAGCACATTACCTTCCGTCAGATATATGAGGCATATACGAAAATTCTACCGGTGAACTGTTACCGGTAAACAGCTGTTTATCAGGTTATAGCTACCGGAATCAATATTTTAAGAACGCAAGTGATAAACAGGGTAGATCCATAACCTATGAAAAAATTTGAAACAGGTTTGAAATTTAACGTAGTTAACAAACTGAGCAGAGTCCTACTTTGAACACATTTCCACTTTTTACGCGCGCGTTTCGCTTTGCATCACTACCTTTTTTTGAGATTAGATTCTTCATGAATCCGATAGATGGATTTGGTAGATATTGTACAATTTTCGAACACGGTAATTTTAACCACTCGTGTTTTCGAACAGAGTCGGTAGATGCGGTATCTACCGATAGAATTTTTGTAAATGCCTATGCATTTTCTATAAAATCTATACAGAAAATTTCTTGCAAAAGATTCTAAATTTCTTGTATGTAGGTACACTACCTTTCGACAGTTGTATGTATTTTATACAAATTCCATACAGGAAGTTTCCAGCAAAAGGATCCTATATTTCGAGTAAAAAACACAAATATACTACGAATATCTCAATTGCATTTGACACTGACACCTTTCAATCAGAATTTAATATCCATTAATATGAAGTATAAAATGCAGTCAAATCGTATAGAGAATACAATGTTCTTTAATATTTATAAGAACATTAAATGTGAAAAAATGATATTTAACATCGTTTTTTCAAGGAAAACTGTTAAAGTCTTCAAATGAGGGTACTTCCGGTAGACTAATTGTAACCAATATCTAATCAGCTCTTCATATGGACGCAACAAAGAGGTATGCGAAAGAATTATAATTTTTGGAATTGTAGTATTAGACTTATCGTAGACGAAAATTTTGTTACACACACACACACACACACACACACACACACACACACACACACACACACAACACATTTAACAAGGTTAAAAAATCTTCAAATGAGGGATGCATGTAATGAATACAAAAGAATTATAATTTTTGAAATAGTACTCACCACCGATATTTTTGACCAAAGACAATACCTTCCTTACCTAAAGGTGACGGACGGTAAAAAGGCATGTAGAAGGAACTGAGTTGTACTTTTACTTCTTCAAAAATTATTTTTTTTATAATTAAAGTTCTAAGATATATATTTAGTTATTACCTCCCGTCATACCGTAGGTAAGATAATGTTATCAGTCAAAAAATTCGATGCTGCGTTTTCAGTAAATAAGCACGAATAAGGTCCCCACAATTCGTTTTTGCTATTTTTAAGATGATGAGTGTGTGTGTGTGCGTGAGTGTATATATAATTGTTACGTTAGTTCCATTGACGTATTATATAAATGGACGCAACGTAGGTGCTGCTTTACTGTATAAGCATTGACGCACATCTTAAAAAAGGACAGCGCTAATTAGGGGCAAAGTAATATGTCAATGGTTTGTTCCAAAATGTTATGTATTATTGTGATAGCGCTGCATGTAAGAATCATTGCCTATTTATATTATTTTTTGTTGCTGTCACTACCCAATAAACTTGTCTAGCTTCTGCTTTTCCCATTGCCTATGGTATGATATGATATGAGTATTTTAGTGACTGCAATATTTTTGACGCTTCGTTTGACAGCTCAACTGACAGTTGTAGAGTTGTAGACGCTATTTAACATATTGCCATAAATTGACAATTTATATACGGAAAAGATCTATTATGGCAATAATTCTTTTCTGTTCAAATTCCAATTCAAAGGGTTGTTTTGTAATGATTTGATTCACACCTTGCCCTTGTATTCGCATTCGCATTTGCAGTCGCACCCTGCCATCAAATCCCATCCCATCCCAATTAGCAGAAATCGATATGTGCGGTCGCGTGGCCGAGCGTAGCGTTTGATTGAATTTCCGGCCTGATATCCGATCACGAGCACGAGTACGATCACGATCACGGAACCGCCACCAGTGCTACCTGTCGCCGGCTACGGCTACCCCTGATAACAACCGTCATTGCTTCATTTGCCACCAACCCAAAGCGAAAGATAAAGATATTCAAAGCCAACGATAATGTTATAAAGGGGGTGAAAACGTTAAAAAGACAATCAATTTTGGTGTTATCCATTTGATAAATTATTGGAAATTATATGATTATCTATTTTAATAATTTTTGTTTTTGATTAGAATAATAAATGATGTATTCACCAATACTGCTGTCCGAAAGTCAAATGTATAAGTAGTATCTATTAGCGCAAAATCGAGAAATTAAGCAACAAAGGTTTTTTGATAATCCTTTGTAAAACAAGAAAGGCGATTTTTCTTATATAAAATAATATAAAAATCTGATGTGGCCAACACAATACATCCTGCTATTTAATTTTCATTAATTTAAATCTACATACTTACATATTTAGTTATACTAGAAACTGTATTAAAATCCATTCCATATAACTATGGTTCTATTTACTATTTTCTTTTCAAAAAGTTACTATTATTAATTTGAAATGATTATTTCTTTGACAGTGACATTTATCTGTCAGTTACATACATTTGAGGTATGAACTGTAATCAAGTAGTTGTGTTTGTGATTTAAATTATAGTTAATTTTATAAACTTATCCATAAAATGTAAAATAACTTCTTAATTTATAATATTAGACACTTATTAATTAATACTTTTTTAAAGGGAATCTAATTTACTATCAAAATAAATATAGGATGTTCCATTAAGAAATATAAAGTTACATATTGTTGCGCTTAAACGGAGCACCCCGTATACAAATGCATATGGTACATAGATAGACAATAATATATCATATATATTATATTTGACGAGTTTTTCTATCTGACTTAAAATAAAAGAGTTATAAAGAGAGGACAGACCGATGAATCACCCTGTATATATATATATATATATATATATATATATATATATATATATATATATATATATATATATATATATATATATATATATATATATATATATATATATATATGTAATTTAGTAGTAACCTAAAACACAATGAAGAACTTCCTTTACCGTAGATAAAACAGTGACATGAAAACGACAACAGTGACAAATCCATTGACACACGGCTATCTCTTTCTATCACTGCAAATAGTAAGAAAATGGCGCGAACAACTGCCAGTTGGGTTGTCAAACGAAACGTCAAAAATATTGCAGTCATTAAAATACCTGTATTCTCAGTGAAATATCTGTATCGTTAGACATTTTATCTTCAATAAAAGCTTTAGTAACTTATTTCGATTAGATTTTTTAAAGTTATCTGAGATATTCTCACATTTTACGTCAATTTTTTTTAGAAATAAACGCCGTAGATCTCATTTGTTCTTACTATGCAGATCCCCATTGCGCATATATTCTATCTTTTTAAATTGAAAAGGTCAATTTGACATTAACATCTATTTTTTATTTTTTTGTTATTTTTTGTCCTAATCCGTAGCAAGCTTCATTACAAAAACCAAAAAGTATATGTTTTAAATTTACATATCTCGCTTATACCAAGGGGTAATTTAATAATACTTGAGGTGCTAGACGTAGAATTTAATTCTCTAAGGCCCGGTTTTATAAAGCTCAAAAATCTTCACTTAAATTTTAGTTGCCAAGTAAATTTATTTAAGTGGAGATATGGGTTTTATAAAGCGTTTTTAAATTTACTGAACAAGTAAATCTACCAAGTAAACTAAGTGGAGAATTTCATGCTATTAAATTTAAGTAATGATTTTTATCGGTGTATTTTCAAATAATTATAAAACTAAAAAGATATTATAAGAGAACAATAATATGTAATATACATATATTTACATACTTTACATTATTATTAATTTATTTTATTTTAAAATTAGTTGGTAGGTATCCACCTGTGAAAAATTTGTCTGTTTGACATACGGGTAATAATAAATTGCAAATAACATATTGTTAACACTTTGTCAAAAAATATGGTTGCAGTAGTTAATTAATTTACTTATTGTAAAAATAATAGTTTTGTGCTTCGCGAACCTACTATAAAAATGTCTGACGTGAATGATATATCGTCAGTTTCAAGTGATGACGAATTTGAAAACGAAGAACCCCGACAAAGACTTCCAAGAATCTTTAGAGATAGAATTCACCCTTTTGAAATATATAACGACGAAGAAATTAGGATTCGATTTAGATTATCTAAACTAAGTGTCATACTTGTACTAAGTGATATTGAACTTAATATTAAACCATTAACATCACACTTTTCCCTATCAATAAAATTTTTGCCCCGTTCCTGTCTTCTGTCCATATTTCACCTTATTTTCTTTCTATCAAACGCACGTCAAACTCACGTCAAACGATCAAAATCAGAAAACAAAACCATAAATACTGTCATAAAAATAATCAAGCAACTCATAAATTTAAAAAAGTCATTTTCACACAACGCAACGAAAATTATATCTCCACTTAGGTATTTAATGGGTAGATTTTGTTTATAAAACCCAACATGTATTTACTGAACAAGTAAATTTATTCATCACTTAGTTACAATTCCATTAAATTTTTGTTTATAAAACCGGCCCTAAAACTCTTATTTGAAGCAATTATTTCCAAAATGAGAATGAAACCATTTTATTCATGAAAAACTGTTAACAACTTAAGGTAATATATCACTTCCGGTTAGCCTGTTTTAACCAAAATCTGCTATGTTATTCCAATTGACATAAAAGTCTTATATACCAAATTTGAAAAGTTTTGGATTATATTTTAATATAGTTTTTCATTTAAATCTATTATAGGCTTCAAATAAAGTACCATTTCTAGAAATTATGTATTGACCAAAAAGGAAGGTGCACAACTAGATGTTATAGAAGTCCTAAATACAAAATTTCAACTTTCTACGGCTTACCGTTTTTGAGTTATGCGAGATACGTACGCACATACGTACAGACGTCACGACGAAATAAGTCAGAATGGATTCAGGGATGGTCAAAATGAATATTTCCGTTGAAATCTGAAAACCGAATTTTTTCGCGAATACAATACTTCCTTTACTTTGTACAAGGAAGTAAAAACCGTAATTTCATAGCTACAAAATGATAAAAACTCGGTTATTTGATTTTTAAGGTGTTCCTTTATACAACGCCTGTATTTTTCCGTTTAAATTTGTTGTAGTAACATATTGACAGTATCTTAATGAATGGTTTTAAGTGCAATATATCGTCGTTGGTGTTAGTGAGAAGCAATTTCTCGGTTTAATAGAAATAAAACCCGTTGAGTGCGGAGTGCAAACTGCTCCATATAAACACTTTCACGCGCAATCTGTCTCCCGGCCTCGTCGCGGATTGTGAATTTGAATAAGTGTCTCTCCCCTCTCCGTCGTATCCCAGGTGCGACGTCGTGGCGCCCAGCACCCCGACGCCAGGGTCCCACTCAGGGAGGAACGATAGAGAAGAGAAAACTTCCTCCCTCCTAGCTATAAATAGATTTAATCAAAATTTAAATGAAATTTAGATTCGCGTAGAGATATATTTGAATTTTCATCAAATTAATTAATGAATAATTAATGTTCCCACGGGATATATTGTCGGGATTATACGGTTAGTGTAGAACACCAGCTTTTGCTGTTAATATTGATTATAATATGGTAATAAAATTTCGTGGGAAATAACATATTTTGATCAACAGTGAAATATGACAGTTTTTTTCAAATTTTACGTGGCAACAGAATTTTTATAAGCAAAATTGTTATTGACTGCCTTCGTATTCTAAATATCTATCTTTCGTAGAATGGTCCTTTTTTGAAACCATTAATCTCTGCATAAAAAAACCACTTTTGAAAGCCTCCAAATACTGGACTATAATCAAAAGACAAAAGTACTATTCAAATTGGATTTATACTATTAAGTCGATTATACAATACATAATTAATGCAGCCAATGTTATCTGAGAATTTTACTTAAATACTATAAGCAAATATACCCTTGACGTGGTACAGTGTATTCAAAAAAATTCCTCACTCGGAGTAGGCTTTGAATAAAGAAACGTATGCCAATTTAAAAATATTTAATTAAATGTAAATTTGACATGAGATATTGTCAAAAATGTTATCTAAAGAAATCAAAGCTTTTCTTCTTGAATCTTATTTTAAAAATGGAAACAAATTAGAAAACGGCGAATGTTAATATACTTTATCCTTCTTTATTGTCTTTTCTCCTTAAAATTACATTTTAAGATCAATTTTGACAATTTGACTTTTGAATTAAATAATGATCAGACCAGGCACCGGGCAGATAAATGAATGTGCCAAAACACTATCAGAGTTCCAGGAAGCAAACTATAGGCGCGACAGTGTATTAATTTCCAAAAAAAATATTAAGTTACCTTTGAGTTCAAAACATTTTGCAATCTTTTGTATTGTGAAGCCACATACACTATTATTCACGAAAGATGACTATTCAAGGTCATTCTTTCGAAGAAAGAATACACATCACTTTACAGCAGTAGCTTAGCAACATTTTGTATTAGAAAGAGAAAGATTATATGGCCTATGTCTATTTAATTTATGTGGTGTGACAGATATATGTAAATAGTGGCATTACTTTCTAACACACTGTAAATAATAATGACATATGTCGTAGAATTACTGATACCTAATTATCTACTACACTGCTCTCTGTGCTAATATTTACCCAGTGGCGTTGACGATTAAATCAAATTATTATTCCTTGGTTTTTAAGTAAAGTCTGTATTCGTATTTTGCAAAAATATAAGTGAAAAACATAAATTTTTCAGAAAGACATTATTTAGAATGAAACACAATTTTCAAATTAATTACTTTTATTTTTTCTGTTAAAATGTGTCCATAAATATTTCATGTTGCAAGCCTATGCATACGGAATGCAATGAAGTTATCTGCAAGTAATATTATATCAGACGGCTCACAAATGACCTTGAATAGTCGTCTTTCGTGAATAATAGTTTGTCATTATACATGTCATTGAACATACGCTTTAACATCTTTAATTATATGGTAATTCAATTTGTAACAGTTTATGATTTTAGTTATAGTGCCAGTAGTGATTTATTTCGTGGTTTCTCCAGGTTTAAAATGTATTAAGTGTGTTTATTTTTTGTCGTAATATAGAATTGAAATTCAATAAGCTGATGAACGTTCGTTGTGCTGTTTGATATAAAGTGCAGTGCAAAGAAGCAGATAGACGTTTACTTTTAAATTTAATGACCATTTCCTATACCTTTTTATCTTACATAGAAACAAATATTAAAGTAGAAATGTATGTCTGTGTGACAAGTAATTTTAAATTTATTTAGAAATGAATTTATAATTATTGTTTGTGATTATTTAAAATATATGTATGTACCTATAATCAATTTTCTTATGTCTTTTAATTTAAAAACACAAAATTACAATTTAACTATACATGTCATGTCTCCTATGTCACGAACTACCAAGCCGACAAACTCATCACAGTATGTGTTAGTTCATGGAAGTAATCTGTATAGGTATGTCACTATTTCGTATTTCGAAAAATGGGTCTCAAATTTAATATTGCCACAGTAACCACCAGTAAACACGTTTTATTTATCAACAAACGTCGAGAAAAAAATATTTGTTGTCAAATTTGTTTATTGTAAATCCAACGAACACCACTTGTGTGTTCAGTATTATCAGAATATATTGTGTTGATTCACTCAACGCATTATTTTAGAATACCACTGCTCCTTCGGAGTAGTGATATTCCAAAATACCTAACCACACGTATGGTATGATTATCCATCTGTAATAGTAGTTGATGTTGCAATGCTATGATCCTGGTCTTATAAACTGCTTCGTCGTAGTCTGTAAAACAGATACTCCTTGACGGGTACTACAAATTCTTTATTGAAGAGAAAATGTTGCCCCCTAGATGATAAGTTTAAAGAAAATTTGTTCACATATTAAATACTTCTACTGTTCTACTAAAACGAAATATTTCATTTAGCATGCCAAATACATTGGTAGAAATGATATGATATGTTTGTTTACGTTAGTAGCAAGCATTTCTTTGAAAATATCTCGCTTCCCCTCTGGCGTAGATTAGAACGCTTGCGCAGCAAAGCAATCAGAACCATGAATACAGGCTCGGGAACATTATCTCCACAAGCTCTCGCGTTATTTTATAAAAGAGTTCGGATTAAAAGTTTCTTTAAACGTGCAAATTGCGGAACATGTCCTCATTTATATGGTAAAACACGCTGGTGCGACTCACGCCACAACTGAGGCGGCTGACATGAGTAAATCACATCAACACCAGTTGAGAAGACCCCGACAGGTGTCGGGAGATGAACTCGCAATTATCACCTCGAGTCCTCGAGAAGCAACTTCATCATAAGAAAAGATTACAAAGAAGGGGACAAATTTTCCTTTTTGCATTTACACCTTAATAGATTAAAATTATAGAATCATTGGTGATATTAATATAAAGGTCACGCTAGAATTATTCAGAATCATTTTAAATAATTACCTGTTATTCGATTTGAAGTTGCAAAATTTAAGTTAGATACAACAATTGTTTAAGGAATGGTGAAGTGTATTATTTTTAAAGGGAACTATACTCGTACAAGGGGTGCTGTGTTAATAGTTAGTAGCAGGCCATGGAAGCTCAATTGCAAAATTTGAATGTCGCATTAGTTGACATTCGTTACCCACAATTGTCAAACGTTCCGATTTCCGTGAAACGTAGTTAATTTTGTAAGTTAAGTAGTTTTGCATTTTTAATTCAGTTGAAATGAGCATTCCGCGAACTTCCTTTAGAGCTATGATTTTCTATGACTATAAAAGACAGTTAGGATACCAGCAATGCCATGAAAATTTGATAGCAGCTTTTGGCGATGCTGCCCCTTCATTATCCGCTCTTAGTCATTTGTTCCGCTAATTTCGACGAGGGCGAGAGCTGCTAGAAGATGAAGCAAGATCTGGAAGACCTGCGGGATGCTGCCTGTTCAGAAAATGTTGATCGTGTGGCAAGCTTGATTCAGTCCAATTGAAATATTACTTATAGGGAGATTCAGGAGGAAGTGAAGATTGGATCCTCGGCGGTGAATTCCATTTTGCATAAAAATCTTGGGGCAAGAAAGCTAGCGAGCCGTTGAATATCGCATTTGCTCTCAGAAAGTCAAAAACAGGATCGAGTACACTGGTGTAAATTTATGTTGCAAAAATTTGACGGAGGAGCTTCCAAGCAAGTGGCATACATTTGTAACAGGTGACGAATCTTGGGTATACAGTTACGACTCTAAAACTAAACAGCAGTCTAGAGTGTGGGTATTCAATATGAAGACTTGCCCACAAAAGTAATTCGTGGCAGAAGCGCCAATAAGAAAGTGATTGCTGTTTTTTCCGCCGAAGTGGTCCTATTGCTGTTATTCCACTTGAAGATCGCAGAACTGTTAATTCCGAATGGTACTGCGAAGTGGCTTTACCAGAGACCAAAATTACAAACCGGTCGCCAAAAGTCCGGTTTGCGTAACATCCTAGTCCATCATGACAACGTATCCTACCACACTGCTACCAGAACATTGGATTTTTTGAAAGATTCGGGAGTTCAATTGGTAACTCATCCTCCGTATACCCCAGATCTGATCCCGTGCGATTTTTGTATCCAACTGTTAAAAAATGATACGAGGTAAAAGATTTTCCAGCGCAGATGCAGCAGTTACAGAATTTCAAAGAATTTTTGAGAACCTTTCAGAAAATGAATTTTCCGAATGTTTTAAAAAGTAGTTTCAAAGAATGCACAAGTGTATTAGTCTGAATGGAGAATATTTTGATAAACAATAAAGATTTTTTGTTTAAAAATGCAACGGTCTTTTAATAACTTACAATTTTCAGAGCAACCCTCGTATGTCTTAGTAATTATAGTGTAATCCTATTAGGTCAAAGGCAAGCTCAATTAGTATGTACAAAAAAATATTTCCAATATTTATACAAAATAAAAGCACCAAAATTACTTAGGTAATTAAATATTTCATTTTAATAATTTCCGTATATCAAAAAGTTCCAGATTATATTTTATTCATGTGTAAGTTGTCATCGTTGTAGTGCAGGTTATATTCTTATTAATCCGAAGTAAAAAGCATATAATTACATTCTTCCAGCACTTAGCGCAAACTAAAACTTTTTACCAAGTTAAAAACTTGAAAATTTTAGATTTACCATAACTCCGACGTTGAATAGTGTTCATATTCCGTATAAAGTAATTCCTCTAACCACATTTTAAATTCTTTAGAAACGAAAGAGGGCACTGCAAACAAAAAACCCTTAGTCGCTAATTAATGTATAGCGAGTGTTTACGAAGAGGGGTAAAATCTTGGCAAGTGCATGTTCTACCATTAGGAAAAAGTTCTTAAAACTGATCACAATGCAAATGAGGATATACTAAAGCACAACTTTCCGAGTCTGTTAGTCTCTTAAAAGTCTCTAAGAGGAGTTTTGTTCTCAACATCCAATAAATAAAATAATGCGCGCCGATCCGGCTGAAATGCGTTGTTACGGTATTCAATTGTGAACTTCTCAAATGTTTCCTACAGGAAATTTTCTACCAAGGATGATATAATGTACAATTCCTTCTACTTTCAAATTAAACACAAACTTTTGACTTCTCTGCAATTGTCATTGTTTCAGGATTTTTCTTTTGTTTTTAACCAGCCATCTCGTTTTTGCAACTCCTATAATGTCAGCTATAATCTTAGTCACAATTAATATCATGTCAGGATGGCAACATTTTTTTTTTTAAATCACGATTATAATCTATTCCTAATTGTATTTGCATTTGTTTCATTGCCACGACCATTGTTTTAGTCTGTAAATTTAACAATTTTTGCATTTTTGCTGTTTGCAACATTGAACACAAGTTATACGTCAAAGAAATGTAGAAAATTTCTCTTTTCATTGGTCTCTCCACTACGGTGTCATAAAAATTAAAATTTTGGAATCAATTCAACATCCAACAGTGATAAAAATTGGAGGCCCAGTTGCATAAAACACTGTTAACTTTAATAAATAAGTAAATAAAATAAATAAATCATCAAGGTATATTATCCATTGCTGGGTGTGCCATTCTGCTTTGTATGCAGATATCGGTAATGATGATGACATATTTTACCGTGCGGGCGTTTACCAGACGTCACCTCGCGGGCACTCATTGCTGGCATGGAAAGTACACCACAGGAGTAAATTTTGTTCCATTTAAAATTCGAAATATTTGGCGTCGGTTTGGATCAAACCCGGTTCCCCAAATTCGCGACCAGACACTCAGGCACGCGACCCCATAGAGTTTCGTTAATTTTACTCACATGCGACAACACCCATGGTGGGGACTGGTGAACTGGCACCACAACAATCATAATTACATTAAGGACTGTTTTTTAACAGTATAATTTAATTATATATAACGACGAAGGATTTGTGAAAAATTTACTAATTTTATTGGAACTTTGTAGCTCAGATGGATTCAAATCCCATTAAGACTCATTAATTTTTCACAAATCCTTTTTCACTATAACTCCAATTTTGTTTTTTCATTATAAAATTATTTGTTTCCAACATTAATATCGTGCGACAATGAACATTTTCTGATCTTTTTATTTATTTATTTATTAATTTAGCGTTCTCAACAGAGCTAAGTACTCCAATTACACAGAAGCATTACATTATATGCAAAGTACATAAATTTTCGGTAGTAGATATACAATATAAAGCATGGGTAAAATTAGAAAAAAATTAGTACAAAAATTAAATGATTAGTAACACAACATAATAATATAAAGTACCTCTAAATTACATATTGCGAAAGATTAGCTGCATCTGCTTTTTGAATGAATTCAAAGGAGTGTTAAAAATGTCTGGAAAATTGGCCTTATTTGACAGTTTATTATATAACATAGGTAAATGTTTCATAACAGAATTGACTCCAGAATTAGTTTTGTAAAAATTTATAATGAATAGTTCATTCAATCTTAACGTGTGCGATTGCATGCGAAAAGAAAGTTGTGTAAGTAATAGTGGGCAAGCAATTATGTTATTAAGTAATTTATACATAAAAACAATGTCCAGTAAATTGCGTCTGTTACACAGCGATGGAAGGTTGAGGTTATAATTCGGGAATTTGTGAAAAAATATCTGCAAAATTGATTTTGAATACTTTCAATTCTGTTTATATATGTGAAGTATTGCGGATTCCAAAAAACCACTGCGAATTCTAGCTGACTTCTGACTAGAGCAAAATATAGGGTCAAAAAAGTTTGAGGGTTTTTAAAATAATAAAAATCTTTTATTTATATTAACCAACCGAGACATCTATAACAAAATTAACATCCCACAGACATAGATACTTCCTTTTGGATAAAAAGAAGCAAGCTGAGATCTCACCTAACTTCACTTATCTTTCCGCGTTGTGCGCTGTGAATACAGTGAATATACGATAGCATAGCTCGTGCAAGGCAATGCACCGCGATGTACTCGTGTTCATACCGTGACCAGAGTATCTAGCTTACTGGGAAGAGAAAAAGAAGAAGAATCATTTGCCATAATAGTTGTATAAAGGAAACTGATTTTTTATTCCAATTTTAAATTTAAAAATCTGATGTGGCCAATAAAACTTGAACTACGCTTGAAGTTCTTAACAGCTTTCTTAAAAATCTCAGTTAAAATTATATTCTATATCTTGTCAATATATGTACCTATGTATGTATGTTGCCAATCTTAGTCTTCATTGCGATTTTCGTAATATGTTAGGGAAATAATTTTTCCGTTGACCGTTTACTAATAGGTTATGTTAATATATAGAAAATCGTTCAGTAATGACCCATATTCCTGTATGATGTTTATTATTAAACGATTTTTGTAAATCATTCATTAATGACTCCTATTACTGCATGATTTTTTTATTACTAAACGATTTTATTAGGTGCCAACCTAAATTTTTTATCATGGAATAAAATTTGATTTTCCAATTAAGTAAGCAACAGTACAGTGAACGGAAAAATATTATTACTAGCACGTGTGTTAATTGCCGATTAATGATTTCAAAAATTAAAATGACACTATCATTAATCGCCCCATTAACTCACTTGATAGTTAATTAACTATTATTGGAAAAATGTAATGATCTGTATGATTATGTACTAGAATTTATCTAAAATATGTATACCGTGGGTTTTAGCTAAGATGCAACATTTACTATTCTGTCATTAATCTATTACTATGGATACTAGTTATATATTTTATCGCTCCAAAATACAACATAAGTTGTTGACACTGTCAGTATTGTCAATGTTAAATGAACTTATTATTCGGCTTTAAAGATATTTTGTAAAGAAAAAAATCAGATGTGACCAACACATTACCTTCCGTCATTTCTATGTATTCTGTACAAATTTCATACAGAAACTTCCTTGCAAAAGATTCTATTTCTTGCATATTACCTTCCGGCAGTTGTACGTATTTTATACAAATTCCATACAGAAAGTTTTTAGTAAAAAATCTTTTATTTCCAGTAAAATTATAGGACAAACATACTATGTCAATTGCACTTAACACTGACATCTACTGACATCTTTTAATCAGAATTTTCGTAATACAGTAGCTGTTTCCATAGCTGACTACTTTATGAAATTTAATTTCGTTTTGATTTTTTGACTCTATATCTATTTAATATGAAGTATAAAATGCAGTCAAATCGTATAGAGAATAATATATTCTTTATTGTTTATAATAACATTAAATGTGAAAAATAATATCTAAACCTTCAAATGAAGGTACAGTTAACCGATTGTAACCAAAATCTAATCAGCTTTTCATATGGATGTAACGAAGAATAATACGAAAGAATTATAATTTCTGCAATTGTAGTATTAGAGTTATCGTAAACGAAAATTTTGTTACACACACATGCATACAGACATCATCGTAAAAATAGTAAAATACTATTGCAGGGACTCTAAAACATGCTTATTGATTAAAAACTCATCATCGAATTTTATGACCAAAGATAGTACCTTCATTACCTAAAGGTGACGGAAGGTAAAAAAAATGTATGGTTACTTGGTACAATTCTGGATATATTTTGAGAACTATGTGTAATATGTTTAGTAATTTATGTCCTGAATATTCTAGACCAAATCCTTCTACAGTTTCGAGAATATTTACAAAATTAAAAAGTGATGGAAGAATAATTTTCTTTCTTACATTATTTGTAAATCAGTAAATTAAGATGACAAGTTCATTTAACAGTGACAACCTATGTTGCATTTTAATCGAGAACAGTACAGTACGTGTAACAAGTATCCATAGTAATACATTAATGACAGAATAGTAAATATATGTATAGCGAAATAGCGAAAGCACAAATAAACGATAACAACGTATAAAACCTAAAAGAAAACAAAAACACAAATTTAATATTTATTGACGTTACCAAATTCTAAGCTAAAATTATGCTGTGATATTTCAACACGAAATTATAGACCTTACATACCTGAAGAATTCCAAAATATAATATTCAATCACTTTTATTCATTCTCACATCCTGGCATTAGACCTACAGTCTAATTACCTCCAAATTTATATGGAAAAACATGAACAGAGATATAACTACCAAAACTAAACAGTGTTTAGAATGTCAATGTGCAAAAGTTACTAAATATACAAAATCCTTTATTTCAAATAAAGACAATCCAAAATTACGGTTCTACTCAATACATATCGACATTGTTAAATTACCATTGTCAGAAGGGCATTCATACATTCTAACTTGTTTTGACCGACTCACAAGATGGCCAGAAGCAATACCTCTAAAAGATTGCATCTCTGAATCGGTCGCAAAGGCTCTGGTAAACGGTTGGATATCTAGGTTTGGCGTACCAGCTACAATCACAACCGAGAGAGGTCAACAATTCAACTCATCTCTTTTCCAAAATCTACTAAAATTATTAGGAACACATCATATCCAAACTACAACTTATCACCCTCAGTCAAACGGATTAATAGAACGATTCCACATACAATTAAAATCCTCTTTAAGGACGTTCACCAACCCATCACATATGTATCTCAGTTGAAACTAACGGTATATAGGATTGAAGAAACATAATGTGCTGACCACAACATTTTTTACATTAACACTTCCACTAAGGAAATGTATAGTGACAAATTAATTAATGCGAAAAAATCTAAAGATTTGAGTTGAAGTGAAACCATTTAAATATAAATTAGCTTATTGCTTTATGAATAAGAAATTTCATTTCATCTCCAAAGTGTTTAACGTGTCATTCACCTGTAACTTTAATCTCGCATTTTCAGTTCTTTTGAAGTGACAATGGAATCAGATTTCCTTTAGCAAAAAGCAGCAATGAGTTGAAATGATTAAGAATCACATTTATAACAATAGCAATACTCCCCTTTACAAGTTCCCGAAAGCATTTACATCTAAAACGAAATTCTCTAGACGAATAGTTAATAATCTTTTTAAGAAGGGCGCTGAACAAAGAACACGAGGATCATACAAATACTACAGAGACTCCTGGGGTAGTGTATCTCGCTAAGGTTGGTAACATCGGAGATGAATCGCTGGCATTTATCCGAAGATGAAACTTCGTAGTTGCGAAAGGCTGATGGATGTCTCTAAGAAACTTGCGAATAGTTTGATCGTCAGTTATTAGAAACAGACGTTGTTTTATTGTTGCCAGCTATTTTAAATTCATTCTGCGTCGGAAATATTAAATATATACCTGGAATAAATGTCAAGATATTACTCATCAAGAGTTGTTCTGAATAATATTAAAATATGAACTATATATAAAGCTAGGTATTGCAATATATGTAATTAGATATTTGTATAAAGCTTATATTTATTTGATCATAATTTTCTTCATTAATGATCATTAATTTTGTAAAATAAATGTACAAATGTATTAGTAACTGCACTATAATATTTATAATTACGTATTGTAACGTGGGGTGGTTTCAATCCCAACACTACAAATTTAACTGGGTCCTTGCCAAACCGAGTTGTTCAAACGATACCAATTTTCGGATCTAGGATTTGGGTGTGAAATAATTACTCAAATATAAAAGTAATAAAAACAAGTATATTGAATATAAATATAATTAAAGTAAATAGTGTGATATAATTTGTGAATTTAAAATAATTTAGACTTATTAGTGCGAAAGTTAAAGACAGTCTGTCCATTTAGCTATCCGTTGTTTAATAGCTGCCTTTTTCCATATCATCATAATTTTTAGTGACTACCGTGGAAAATTCGATAAACGTATAACGTTGCAATAAATATATTGTAGTCACTATTCATAGATTACCAACGCAACATATTGGTTGAACTTTAATGAACTCTATATGCTTGTATAGCATATTTTAAACTGTACAGAATATTTCGAAATTCGAGGATATGCTTCTTACAGTATTTTCACATAATGAGAAGCTTTTGCTAATATATTTCTATATTATACAATATATAACTTTGTATTTTCTTATATTGTATTTTCATATCTAATATCGTAAGTGGTAAATTTTTGCCGGAAAATTTTTCAGATTGTTACGAGAGCTGGTTGCCTAGCAATTTATTGAGTGGCATTGACAAAAAATCACGAGTTGTCAAACGAATGATTTTTGATCAATGTCACAGGATAAAATTTAACCACGAATGGTATTCGGATGACTGTTTCCAAAATAAAAATCAGGTATTCGTTTATCTTTTTAGCTAAAGTATAGAACAGGGTCCAAATTCAAAATACGTTTCAATATCGGTTATTCAATAAAATAAACCAAAATTAGGTCGCGGAAAACAATATTTATAGTGATTTTGGTATTTTTATTGAAAAAAATACGGTTAAATTCATATAAAAAGAATATAACCATCCGAGTGTCGTCAAATTAAATTCTGTGCGGTAGATTATCGTTATTTTTAGTATTTTTTCAGAAAATTGCAAGCGCAAAAGTTACATTTCTCATAGATACAGTCTAAAAACTAATAAAATTAAGACATGTGTTCGAGCTCTAATTTCATGTTTTTATATGATATTTTATACAAAAGAATAGCGTCCAATAAAAAAAGCAGTTTTACAGCTGGATCCTATTCTAAACTCCGTCCATATTTTTTTTCTTGACAAAAATCTAATTTTTATTGTGTTTTGAGGTGTTATATTTAAGTTTGCTTTTTCAACGTTTTAAATAGATTCCTGTCCGAATCGACTCGTTTTTAATAAAAACTGATAACACTGAAAATATACACACTTTGACAGGTATGTAAACAATATGCGACAATATGTTTCTAAAACCTCAAAAAAAATCGCTTATCAAAACTCAATTACTTTAAAAATACATCTTATTGGATTAAAGGGTGCGAAAAATTGTTTGTGACGGTGTTTTGTCGAAATGAAACTTCGTAACTAGGTGGAATCCTGAATTTGGATTGGCTTATACATTTATGAGTGAAATAGTCTGTATTAATTGTTTATATTTTTGTGGGATTATTTTTAAATTTAAAATGAAATATTATTTGTATCCAAAGCTATTTTTATTGTATTAATCCAAAGAAATGGTTCTCATATATCTATATTTATTTATTTTATTTTAATCTAGTTTATGAGATACAGAAATGCAATTTCTTTGAAAGAGCAATAGTGACGTTAGCTTCCGGTTTTTGCAATGGCTATGAAACCTGGTTACCATCAAAAGCAATATAACGTTTGAAATTTAGGAATTTACTGCACTATAACTCTCATAAATACAAAATCAAAAGACTCCTTCGGGAGTACACCATCAAATCAGATATTTTCTTTTGACCTTCTCTACTCTATCCTACCATCTGTGATTTGAATTTTATTTTTACGAGTCTGATATTCGTTCCTCGCGTAGTCAAATGCATTATCTCCGTCGTGCGGCACACAGCTATAAACGAACTACAGACCAAGAGTTGCTTCCAATTTTATGAGAATGGATTCGATTGTAGATTTACTTTATACTAAATATACAACTCAAACTTAATAAAAACTTTGTGGACTTTTCAACTATGACCACAAAGGAAAAGATCATTTTAACTGGTGCACAAACATGAATCTATAATTAGGATATGTAGTATCATTTTAAATTGTTTTGAAGGTTTATTTATGCGTATTATAAATATCATAATTTATTGTCAAATTTTAAAGGTCAAGCTATATTTGACAAGGATAATAAATATTATCAATGTGGTTCGTATATTTTTATTCATTTTCTAAGCAGGTAACTTACCTGAGGTAAGTCAATTTTGATGTTTGGGTAACTTATAGATTAGATTATATTTATTCTTGCCAATTGGATTAGAATCTATATTATATATTTTACATTTTACAATAGGTAATACATCATATTAAATTGACCTCCCATTTCTTGATGAGTTCTTTCATCTAATCTTGTCTGACCCTAAGTCGTTTAGCAGAACCTTTTCATTTCTTCCTTTTCTCTGAACTTTTCTGCACAATGTCCTTAGATGCGTAAATGTTTTCTCTTCTCCCGCATAGCCTACACCTTCTCTCCTCACTTGATAACAAGTATTTGTTGTTTCTCTTTACATTACCACATCTGAATCTGGCAATCATCTTGATTTTTTTCTTTTCGTATAATTTTTACGATCAGTTAACGTATGCAACCAGATAATAATTGATATTAATAATTGAAACGCGTTATTGAAAGTTCAACTTCATCATAAAGAATTGTTAGCGTCTCTACTACTTGGAAGGGAAAGTCAACTCAGAATGCAAGGATAACACGAGAATCCATGACATAAGCATTTAACATGGGAATACAGCTTTTACCTTCCATCACCTTTAGGTAAGGAAGGTATTGTCTTTGGTCAAAAAATTCGATGATGAGTTTTTAATCAATAAGCACGTTTTAGAGTCCCTAGAATACGATTTTACTATTTTTGCGATGATGATGATGATAATGTGTGTGTGTGTTTGTGTGTGTGTGTGTGTGTGTGTGTGTGTGTGTGTGTGTATGTGTGTGTGTGTATATATATATATATATATATATATATATATATATATATATATATATATATATATATATATATATATATATATGTGTATGTGTGTGTGTGTAACAAAACTTTCGTCTGCTATAACTTTAATACAAAAATTATAATTCTTTCGTATTCTAATTCGTTACATCTATATGAAGAGCTGATTAGATTTTGGTTACAATTGGTCAACCGGAAGTACCCTCATTTGAAGATTTTGACAGTTTTTTTTGAAAAACTATGTTATATATTATTTTTTCACATTTAATGTTATTATAAATATATGTCATAATTTTACTGGAAATATAGGATCTTTTGCTAGAAATTTTCTGTATGGAATTTGTATAAAATACATACAACAGCCGGAAGGTAATGTACAAGAAATGGAATCTTTTGCAAGGAACTTTTTGTATGAAATTTGTACAAAATACATAGAACTGACGGGAGGTAATGTACTGGCCACATCAGATTTTTTCTAATCGTATCTGTCTCGTAAAATTTTATGGGGTGATACGTAGAGATTTAAGGAATAAAATTCTGAATTTTTGATGCCAAAATGTTTCAATTTACGCTTAATTTGAAGACATGGAAAAAATGGATTTAATATGCGGTTATTTCAGAAAATTATGCCCGGTTTTATAAAAGTGAATTAAATTTTTATCCAGGATTATAATTAGAATCCAGGATTTTGCATATATTATTATATGTACAAAATCCTGGGATTTTGAAACCCGAGATTAAATTTGTTTATAAAACCGGGCATTAATGTCGGATAAATTGTCAAACCAAGTATCAAGTGAAATATAGATATTTGACAGTTAATAGACGCTCGTTTCTGAAATAAAATATCGTATACTAAGGTAAATTTGTTTTAACCACATCTTCAAAATAAGTTTACTCAGTTACTTAAAACACAAATTTAAGAAAATATGGGACAAATAATATTGCAAAATGCTCGCTTTAGCCAAGTTAGCGCTAATTAGTGCTAGATTAGCAAACTAATTGAACGATTTGCTAGAATCTGCCGCTGATCTAGCGCTAGAAGAAATAGCTAGCGAGAAATATTTTGCTAAGACATCTAGCGAAATGGCAGGCAGCCAGTATTATTTTGTTAGCACTCGTTGTACAGAACACAATAACAAAGTGCCAAAATACAAGAAACAGGAAGTACATCCTCTAACAGTTCAAGTAATAATATTAGATTTATTTGAAAATGACGTCTGAGTTTTCAGTACCATATAGGTAGAACGGTCAGTTAATACTCATGGCATTTGATATATCTCACTTTAGGCTAGCGCTATCCCGGCTGAACGCGAACAATGTAAAAAACTGCTTGAATGTGTTAAAGAAATTTTCTGTTTGAAACAAAGCTCCATTAAAATAAGCATAGAATTATTAAAATAGCTTTGTAAGAATTAACAAAAAAGTGTAAGATTTGAGGAAGGAAGAAAAGTATAATACGGAACGCAGGGAGAAGAAAGGAGACGTAAACTATTTTTCATTTGTAGCAGACGGGCTTTGGCAGGCACGTGCTGACCACGAATTCCCAGCATACTTTTTACGCAATAAAATGAAATCAGTATCACTAAAGAGTCAACCGCAAAGAAACAAAGATTCATCGTAATAAAAACGTTTCGCGCCGACCCCTTGTCAGCGTAACGAACATTTGAACATAAATTCCAAAACAATAAAAGCAGCGGAGGTTTTTTCCCAGAGTTTAAAAGCTTTTCTTCGGGATTTCAATATAAAACACTCGTTCTTTATTCAAAGTGCACGGGAGGAAGTACGGCGGCAGCGGCAAATCCGAAACATCGCTCGGGGATGAATTTACGCGCGCATTATTTTATCCTTACAAACACATTTATATCCGTCCGCGAGCCGGCCGCTAGTTACACGCCGCCTCGATCAATCACCCGCAGCAAGAAGGTCGTGCGCTACTCGCTACTAGACCGATATCCCCTCCCATTAATCAATCTCTTTGTCTTTTGTAATCCATTTTCATCCGGTGTCTGTGAGTCGACTGCGGACTCCAGAAGGAGCTCGAATCGTACGTGGACGAGACGTCGACGTCGTTGGCAAATCCACGCATGACTTCGACTGTTCCACCGACCAGAAGAATCTGATAAATTGACGCTCATTTGTAATCCGACAACCATTGCCTATTTGAATAGATGAATTTTCCATGTTTTTCTTGTTTTACAGTCATTACTTAAATGCCATTGTACTCCAATTCATTTACAACGACCTGCCACAAATGTCAGTTTTTCGCCTACTTTTTTCACTTCTATTATATCTACAGAATCGTTCATCATTTCTACATTCTGTTTCAATTTAAGAGCATATATAACAAGTAGCAGAGAAGACGTTCGAATGCAAAGCAGAAGTGAGATTGCTCGGATGTAGTATGTGTACATACAAGTACATAATATTTTGCTAAGATTTCTTCAAAATTTCGATCTACATCTCTTTAAAGTCAAATTAAAAAATTTAATGTGGCCAGCACATTACCTTCCGTCAGTTATATGAGGCATTTACGAAAATTCTACCGGTGAACTGTTACCAGTAAACAGCTATTTATCAGGTTATAGCTACCGAAATCAATATTTTAAGAACGCAAGTGGTAAACAGGGTAGATCCATAACCTATGAAAAAATTTGAAACAGATTAGAAATTTGACGTAGTTAACAAACTAAGTAGAGTCCTACTTTGAACACATTTCCACTTTTAACGCGCGCGCTTCGCTTTGCATCACTACCGTTTTTACCTCCCGCTACCCTTGGTAACGGAGGTATAGACATCGTGCTAAAAATCGCATATTAAGATTTTGGTAAATGGGCACGTTTTAAGGTCCCTAGAATCCAATTTTAACATTTTCACGATGATGTCTGTGCATGTGAATGTGTATACGTGTGTGCGTGGATCCTCCTCTCTAACTCAAATACTATCATTCAGAAAAATTTTAAATCTTGTATTTCGAAGTTTTTCTGTATTGGAAAGAGCCCATTAGATTTTGGTGAAAATCGGATAACCGGAAATGACACTTTACTAGAAGGTCAAAATAGTTTTTCTTCGAAAAATACCTTTAAATGTTATTTTTCCGAGATTAATGTTATTATAAAAATTAAAGATTATTAAATTGTCTACAGATTTATTAGTAACGTTTAAAAAAGGAAAAAGTAAATCGAACAATAGAAAAGGAATTTAATACAGTTTCCAGCATTAGATTAGACTATATTTTATGAAATAAACTGTCAAAATTAGAGTAAAATTCGCTAATTTAAAAATAAGGATTAACTTAATCTTTTTTGCGACTCTGGCTGTAAATGGCGATTTTTAATTTTGTATTGTTTGCATGAGTATATAAATTAAATTGTCCAAAAATGGATTCGATTTATTATAAAAATATATGTTGGTGAAGTTGAGGGTGTTCGATTGCATGGCCGTCCAGTGTGTAAGCGGATGGATGTATTTGTTAGTGTGCCTAGGGAGACAATGTTCGCGAATGTAAAGAGAAAAGGAGCATTTATGAATGAGATTATAAATGTTGTGACGTATCTACCTTTGTGTTGGGTTTGCAGTTACTGCTTTCGGGCGCCAATCTGTTAACTGTCTGTTTTAGGGGTAGTTTTAGGATTGCGGATAGTTAGTCGGAGGTCCAGGATTATTATTTATAAATGATTGTGAAATTTGTAAAACTTAAACATTTTATTCACACACAAAATGTACAAACATGTAACAAGAATAAAAAAAAAATGTCTTGGAAATCTGTCTGTTTGACTGTAACTTTGAATTTAACTTGGTATTTCTTTACTATACTTGACTGGAATCCTGTCTCTGAGATGATACTCTCGCTCGGATTCAGCGACTATCTCATTTAGGACAGTTCGCGACGCACGTGTCTTTGACTTCTAGGCTACAGAAGCTGTAGATAGAATGATCCTCTTGTTTAGCCGAAGCAGCTATCCCAAGAAGTGACTTCTTAGCCTATGCAGCTATTGTAAGAAGTCACTTTTCAGTATAGCTGTTTCGGTTAAACAAGAGGATCAGTCTATCTACAGCTTCTGTAGCCTAGAAGTCAAAGACACGTGCGTCGCGAACTGCCTTCAGCCAGATAGTCGCTGAATCCGAGCGAGAGTGTCATCTCAAAGACAGGATTCCAGGCAAGTATAGTAAAGAAATACCAAGTTAAATTCAAAGTTACAGTCAAACAGACAGATTTCCAAGACATTTTTTTTTTATTCTTGTTACATGTTTGTACATTTGGTATGTTTCACAATCATTTATAAATAATAATCCTGGACCTCCGACTAGCTATCCGCAATCCTAAACTACACCTAAAACAGACAGTTCACAGATTGGCGCCCGAAAGCAGTAACAGCAAACCCAACACAAGGGTAGGTACGTCACAATGTGAGCGAGACGAAAGAATTGTTCTTGGACAGGAATGTGTGACGAAGGACGATTGTTTCGTAACTATTATTGTGGTCTGGATACGGTATTTCACTACCGAAAATCGGTCACTCTAATATGTAAGAAGTGAGAAATATTTTCTGTATGAAATATATGGCTAGTAAGAACTTTGTTAAGAGAGTGGAATAAGCCAGCTAAGCTCTTATGTATGAATGTGTTGATGAATATAGACTAGGCTCCTTTAGTAGCAACAATGATATTTGAATATTTTCAACCAACCAAGAAACCTCTATATCCTTTATTCATTGTCTCCTTGTTGTTAATTTGTGCTTTGTTCAAACGAAAATAATTCATTTAGTCTCATCTTTCAACTTGACTGATTTCATTACTGAATTATATTACACTTATCATAAAATATGACAACATTAAGATTAATGTCTTTGTAAATAATAAATGATAGTTTTATGTCAAACGTTAAACGACGTTGTTTTGTTTTGCAAAAAAGTTGTAATTAAAATTACTTCGTGCTGCAGTTAGTTATTTAGCATCAGGAAGGCTGAACACATTAGTTTCATTGTTCTCAATTTTTCAGTTTCATTTTCTTGTTAACTTTGCATATAATGAGACTTTTTTGCTGTATAATTTTACATAATTAAATAAAGTCATAAATGGTTTCTTTGCCACATACAAAATAATTCATTTACTTTAGTATTGTATTTATTATATTAAATAACTATATGACATTTCCCAATTTTGTTTCGTAATTTTAATTATAATTTTAATTGGTTTTGGAGGTTCCAGATCAAAAGTGTGAACCGTTATTTCACTATTTTTTCAGGTTATTTTTTTCTATATCATAAATAACATGAAGAATGAAGGCATCAAAAGGAATTCAGCTAAGCGTCATGTCGCCACGTTCTTCGACAAGAATTTCCAACATAATAATAGTAAACTTTATTTAGCATTGTGCTATACAATAACAATAATAATATAAATACCTATCAAAACATTTCACTAACTTAATAATTTATCTCTGTTAAATTCTGAGTTTTATTTAAATAAATATCCTTAGCTTTTAATTTAAAATTTCTTAAATATAATTCTTAAAATTATCAGGTAATTTATTATATTTCCCCCCTAATAAAGCAAGCAAAATTATTTTGGTGAAGTTGTCGATGTATTGCCTCACCTCCGATTTGTTAAATATTCTTTTCATCAAAACAAACACTGGAAAAATAATAATAAGTGTAGGCCAAAGTCAATTGACCTTCAAAATACAATTTGTTT